>FR990013.1:14020612-14168706 GCA_905404135.1 Hesperia comma | reverse complement strand
CGCTACTCTGACGACGTCCAGAAATGGAGAGTATACACTTCTGATCAAGCCTCCAGCTATGCTGAGTACGCGACTACCGCCTGGACCTTATTCAAGAGGGTCCGACCTGAAGCCTCGGATGCCGAAGTCGTGGACGCCTTGATAACCGGTATTTATCCTGAGTTTATTCGTTCTGAATTATTACGTAACACACCTGACTCATTGCCTAAACTAGTGTCTATTCTTAAAACATATCGCAAACGAAAAATCGATGCTCAACCAGTAAGAGGTGACATTAAGAAGCCTCGTGTTGCTGAATGTTATTCTAGTAAAAGCCAATCGTTTATATGTTTTAACTGTAATAAACCGGGCCATCGTTCCCGTGACTGTCGGGAGAGGAATCTAACTAAGAAGTCCGAAGCAACGACTACTCCACCTAGCCTTAGAATTAATAATAGTCGCGGTGTTGGTGAAACAGGTTCCAATGTAACTTCTAGCGGTAGTAATAGATTTGTTGAGTGCAACTATTGTCGTCGCAAGGGTCACCATGAGAAAAATTGTTTTCGCCGCCAATACGATGAACGAAATAACCTATCAAAAAATAAATCTGTAAATTTATGTTCTTCAATGGGTCGCAGTACAATCGATATTTATATAGGAGAACATAGCTTTTCTTGTCTTTTTGATACTGGTGCCGATTGCTCGCTAATTAGAAAACGTGTCGGTGATTCTATTCCTGGGAAACGTAAGATGATTGATGTAACCTTTTCGGGTGTTGGAGGTTGTCGCGTTACGTCAAATCAAAGCATCACAAGTCTAGTAACAATATGTGGTGTTTGTGTTGAGCTGGAATTATTTGTGGTTAAAGATACAGAAATTCAATTTGACGTCCTTATTGGTTACGACCGAATAAAAATACCTGGTTTAAGTGTCACTTTGCATAAAGATAATTTATTTATTAAAAGAGACATACTTATAAATCAATGTTCCACAGAACTTAATCTTAAAACTGATACTGACATTACCAACAACAATGACATCGAAGCATTACATAACATATTAAATGAATTCAAAGGCAGTTTTACTAGTGGAAATAGTTTCCAGGGTGACAACTGGTGAACTTAAAATCCGATTAAAGAACCCTGATAAAATAGTCCAACGAAGACCGTATCGTTTATCACCTCTAGAACGCGAAAAGGTTAACATCATTATTAACGATCTAAAAGATAATGGTATCATCCGTGATAGCTCGTCTCCGTTCAGTAGCCCCATCCTACTTGTAAAGAAGAAGGATGGGTCAGATAGACTCTGCGTGGACTATAGGGAGCTGAATTCGAATACCGTCAGAGACCATTATCCCTTGCCCCTTATAGCTGACCAAATTGACAAGTTAGGAACAGCTCGTTACTTTACATGTTTAGACATGGCAGCAGGTTTTCACGGCATTCCAATTGCTGCCGATTCAGTAGAAAAAACTGCTTTCGTAACGCCCGATGGGCAATACGAGTATTTGCGCATGCCATTTGGGTTGTGCAATGCTCCATCCGTTTACCAAAGAGCTATTAATACAGCTCTAGGTGATTACAGGAATAATATAGCTCTTGTTTATGTTGACGACATATTAGTTATTTCTAAAACTATACCAGAAGGCCTTCTTAATCTAAAATTAGTTTTAAATAGACTCACTAAAGCTGGATTTTCTCTTAATGTTTCTAAATGTTCATTCCTTAAGACAAAAATTGAATATTTAGGTAATTTAATTGAAAATGGTAGTATTAAACCAAGCCCACGCAAAGTCCAAGCACTCTCAAACTCTCCTATACCCCGAACTGTTAAAGAAGTTCGTCAATTCAATGGTTTGGCAGGTTATTTCCGTAAGTTTATACCGAACTTTTCGACAAAAATGGCACCATTGTATGAACTTACTAAATCGAATTGTTCATGGAACTGGACTGATCGACATGAAAAAGCCAGACAAGACATAATTGACTGTTTAACGTCCTCCCCTGTACTGACAATATTCGATCCTGCTCTGGAAATCGAATTCCACACGGATGCTAGCTCCTTGGGGTTTGGTGCTGTCTTAATTCAGCGTCATAATAATGTTCCTAAAGTTGTCGCTTATTATAGCTTGCGGACTACTGATACGGAGAGTAAATATCACTCTTATGAATTGGAGACCCTTGCAGTCGTCAAAGCTATTAAACATTTCCGGCATTATTTGTATGGGCGATCCTTTAAAGTTGTTACTGATTGTAACTCCCTCAAAGCATCAAGATATAAGAGGGATTTAACTCCGAGAGTCCATCGTTGTTGGGCCTTTTTACAGAATTTTATGTTTGATATCGAGTACCGCAAAGGGGATAAACTCGCGCACGCCGATTATTTTAGCCGGAACCCCATCAATACAACTATGCTATCCAACTCGATGCCCCCTCTCTGCAACTCCCTTCTTAATCCAGAATCCGACTCATTAAAGTTCTGTGTTAACTCCTCTACATTATTAGATCACAACTGGCTATTAATTGAACAAAAACGCGACCCCGTTTTAAGTAAGTTTGTGGAAGAATTAAAAGGAGACACTTTAAATCCAACTGTTGCAAATACTTACATTATCACGCCGGATAAACTTCTGCGGCGGAAAGTACAAATAGACAATAAAACTCGAAAGCTAATAATCGTGCCGCGCAGTTACAGATGGAACCTTATTAGTCATTATCACGATGCGTTGCAACATTTTGGCTGGGAAAAAGTGCTCGAAAAACTGAGGGAAATACTGGTTCCCAAATATTATGTCCAAATTGGTAAGGAAATTTATAGAAAATTGCGTTGCTTGTAGAGTTCGTAAAGGAGTGTCGGGTGCTCCTCAAATAACGCTACATCCGATAGATAAAGTTCCGATTCCTTTCCATACAGTTCACGGTGATATTACTGGTAGAATGAATGGTAAGAGAAATGATATGGAGTATGCATTTGTTTTTATAGATGCTTTTACAGAATTCGTTCACATGATTTATACTAAAGATCGAACGACTGATACTGCTCTCGAATGTTTTAAGAACCTTATATCCATTTTCGGAACCCCAACTAGATTTATCACCGATCAAGATAAAAGTTTAACTGCAGTTGAGTTTAAAAACTTTTGCGAGAATTCTGGCATTTAGCATCACGTAGTGGCTAAAGGTGCAAGTAGAGCTAATGGCCAAGTCGAGCGTGTGATGAAGGTTATTAAAGACAACATGTCTATTGTTGAGCTAACTAGACCATGGCATACAGCGATTGGTGAACTACAATTGGCAATTAATTGCACAGTCTCTAAAAGCACGGGTAAAAGTCCAATGGAAATGTTGTTTGGCAAAAAATGTTCACCACCTACGATCAAACTTATTCAAATAGATAATGATGAAATTACTGATTCCTTAGAGACATTGCGAAATGATTGTAAGAGAAGGATGGACGAGCGGTCTAAGAGAGATAAAAACCGTTTTAACTCTGGAAAGGCCAAAATACAACCTTTTAAAGTTGGAGACTTTGTTTTAATGCGTCGTCATGAACGTCATACAACCAAGCTTGGTGCAAAATTTGAATGCCCTATGGAAGTGTTGGAGGTGTTACCTAACGATCGCTATAAAGTTAAGCATGTTAATTTACGCGGCGCTACCGAAAAAATTGCTTGTCATGATTCCTTAAGACTTGCTCCAGCAGCCCAATTCGATCCATTTGAAGACGACATAACTGATTCGACCGTATGGGCGGGCGGTCAAGATATGGAACAAACAGCTGACTAGATAGCTTCCACCTATGATAATTGCAGAAATAAAAGAAATTTGGTTGTTGTGATTTATTTATTTCCTTATCCAATATTTCCATCCCTAGAACGCTGGCTGGCCACCATGCGTTTCCTGTATCCCGGTCTTGAACGTAGCTAGATCCCAGGAGGGGTGATGCTATCCTGTGGCTAGATCTCAGGAGGAGTGATGCCGTTGTGTGATTAATTCCGTGAAGGGCAATGTGTGGGAGTACATTAAAAAATATATATATGTACTATTTTTGGAGTTATCAGCGCCGAGAGCGCGCTGGAGTCAGTATGGCCGTATGGGCGCGGATAAGTTACAGCGCCATCTTGTGGGTTTTTATCATAGCTTTATAAACTAATCGATTCATTAATATGGACGCGAATAATATGTTACAGTGCCATCTTGTGGAGTTTTTCCTATAGTTTTGTAATGAAGTCAATTTTATTAAATGTAAAGATATCAGTTTTATGAAATTTAGTTGATTGGATAGATAATTATGTGTTCTGAATTATTTTATCTTATTTTTTTAAATATAGAAATATTTATATCAGTGGTTTATTTGAATGAGCAATGAACTTTATTAATTATTATTTTCTACTTTAAAAATGTGTGTTAATTAAATAAATATTAATATTTAATAAGTTATTATTTTATAAATGCGTATGTAAGTTAATTTACAATAAAGATTTTTACTAATGTGTTTTTATTTCCGCCTCCGCTTCTTGACAGCTGATGTGGCATAATTTCTAATATCCGGTGATAGCTGTAATCTTTTAGAACGCCGCGTGGAAACGGCATTAAGTCGGCAACCTTCGTAGAATTAAGACATAGCCAGTAACAACTCAACGGTTATTCTGTTATTTTGTGATTTTGTGATATTGTTACTATTATATTATGGTGTAGTGAATAAATTTATAGTGAAGTACAGTGACTTATTATTTAATTATCATGGAGTCTGAAGCCAACGCGCCGACATATACGGTTGTTATTTTTGAGAGAAGTGCATGATTGTGCTTGAGTACCGTTCGATAAGTCAACCTGTTCGAGAAATGATAACCTTTTAAGAAAAGTAGCTTTAAAGAGAAATGTAGAGTTTGTTTTGGATTAATCTGTAATGTGATAGGATAAATAAAGCGACATGTTGAACAAACCTTTTTAAGATTATTTTTGATAAAAGCTCGAAATGATTATCTGGGTGGTGTAGTGTTTGTAACCGGATGGAGGTTACATGCGGAGGTGACTGGATAGAGGTTGCCTATTGGGTTGATACTCATGACTGGATGGAGGTTATAAGTGTGATGATCAGGAGGTCAGGGTACGAGCACTGCAATATTTCAATGAGTTTCCTATTATTTGAATGAGTATGGGTGTTGATCGACATGTCAGCTTTGGCCTTTGAGAGAAATAATCTGTTATGATTTTCAAAATTTCTAATGATTTGATAAAGTTGTTTTTTTATTCCCTGCCCACTTACGTCAGGAAGGGCCGAGCTTTAAGAGATACTTTCGTTTGTGTTTATTGTTACAGGTAAATTCCGACACCACAGCCGATCGAGTCATCCGGTTTTACGACGATTGTACGACAACGTATTGCGTTAAAAAGTTAAAAACAAATCCGCGTTAATAATAAATTTGGTAATTTTGCTCTAAACAAGTGTGGTTATGGAGTTTGTTTAGCCGTCTTCTTCTCCATAGCGACGACACCGGAAACGGCGCGGCGGGAGTGTAGGTAGTTAGGGCTAAAAATAAATGCAAAAAAACTTTAAACAAAAACTTGGCGTTCAATCAAAGAAATTTTAAGTAATCTAAAAACTTGTTGCTCAAATTAAATTTGTAGTCTCGTTTAAAATTAGTAGCTTTTGCTGAATAAAATAAAATTAGAGCTTTGTTGTAACCTAAAGTAAAAGGCATCACACGAGGACGTGTGCTAGTCAGAATGGCCGTGTCGGAGACGGAAATAAAATTAGATTAAAATCAAACTAAATAAATCATTAAACTTTGAATAAAACGTAAATCCGGAACCGTAATTTAAATGGCAACACTATACGAATTGTAAACGTGTCTCGATGGGATATCGGAGGGGGAACCCAACAGAGGGCACCTGTGGTGTCGGCTACGAGGAGCGGGGACTTCTCGGGCAGACGTCGAGCAGAACGGTCGCATTAAGTTAACTAGTGTACTTTGTAATAAAATCCTATACTGCGTTGTACCTATGCCCGACGGCATAACGTTTCTCTAAGTGTATTTCAGCCGTATCACGTTTTAACATAACCTAAAAGCTTTAATCAAATTAAGTTAAGCTGTGTAACCTGTAACCCAATTTAAATCATGAAGACACGTATTGAACGCCCACTGTTTTATTTTTCACCTTGCAACCTGATGATCGGAGCATTATACCACCATCCTGACTAGTGCCTCCGAAATATATATATGTATTTGCTGGTACCACAATACTTGTGTGGATCGGCCAAGTGTGCCGGAACTATGCAATGCGTGCGCTGCCACGGGAGGGAAACCGTCAAACCTCTGCTGCGTGCTGCGGATCGCTGAACTTGAGCCGGATGGAGGAACCAAGGCGCTCATTCGGAGGCTGCTCGTGGAACCTGGACATTATGCTCGTTGCTGCTGGCTGGAACTGCATGACTCCTTATACTTGCTGAAGGACTTCAGATACTTCAAGAGGATCACCAATGGTGAAGACTGAACTCTACCAGGTCGGGTTGATCATGTCCGCCGGGTCGATCACGTTGCGTCGATCAAATCGCGTCGATAAATCACGTCGATAAATCACGTCGGTTAAATCACGTCGCTAAATTACGTCGGTCAAATCACGTCGGAGTCACCAATTGTGGAGGAAAAGGGGAGATCTCCCGCCAGGCGATGTCACTGCCTGGGCACCGCGGTCCGATGTTACCTTCGGACCATTTGTATCTATAGTTACAATATCTTGAATCTTCGATATCGCGGTTGAGGATACGTCATCTGATTGGCCAGTTCAGTATGACGCGTATGACGTAGTCTATTGTTTTACTGCACTCGTTGCTTGTGGTTGCGTGGTCAGCATATGTACGGCGCGCGCTCATATTTCTGTAGGTATCGCGCCGCTACACTTGTTATAATTGTATGATATAATTTACAGTTTTTTTTACGTACATTTTAACAGTAGTCTCTAACCGGGTCGTTAGAGTTCGATCTTAATGTTGTTAGTTAAGCTTTGCTGATAGCATAATATTCACCAAATTGTGAGTCCCTGACTCGTTTATGCCATTTGGTTTATAAGTTCGTGACTTATTTTCTATGCCCCTGGCAAATTTTACCCTTTGGTGATTTCTTAAGATGAAATTCTACCACTGTGCATTAGAGTGCGGCTTCCAACGCTCCCATCTATCTATCATGCCAACCAATGTAGGTTCCCCTGCACTATCGAATTTCTCCAGGGCGAGTTGCGCCATATATGATGGTATCTAGTCTCTGGAGTAAACATTTTTTGTTCGCATCAATTTAATAACAAGCCTTGTGATGGATGTTTCAATCCAATGACCAATGACTCTCAATTTAATGGTCAATTTAATGACCATGTCGATTTAACGACCCTGTCGATTTAACGACCATGTCAATTTAATGACCCTGTCAATTTAATTACCCTGTCAATTTAATGACCATGTCGATTTAATGACCATGTCAATTTAATGACCATGTCGATTTAACGACCTTGTCAATTTAATGACCCTGTCAATTTAATGACCATGTCAATTTAATGACCATGTCAATTTAATGACCATGTCGATTTAACGATCATGTCAATTTAATGACCATGTCAATTTAATGACCATGTCGATTTAACGACCGTGTCAATTTAATGACTGATGTCCATGTCAAGTTAATGACTGATGTCCATGTCAAGTTAATGACTGATGTCCATGTCAATTTAATGACTGTTGTCCATGTCAATTTAATGACTGATGTCCATGTCGATTTAATGACCACTGGCAGTACCAATTTAATGACCAATGCCCATTGTCTGTAACAATGTCAATTCAATTATCAACGGTTAGTGGCCAAGACAATTAATGACCAATGTCCATTATCTGTAACAATGTCAATTCAATTATCAACGGTTAGTGGCCAAGCCAATTTAATGACCAATGTCCATTATCAATAACAATGTCAATTCAATGACCGATGCTTAGTGGCCATGTCAATTTAATGACCAGTGATCATGTCGATAATCCTGTTAATTTAATGTTCAATGAACGGTAACTCTGTCAACTTAATGGTCGGTGTATTAAAATAAAAATTTACTATTTATAACCATCAGTAAACGACGTGATCAAATGATCAGCGACTCTGCCCAAGTGTCATGCTTATAACAATGTCAAATAACATAATTATTTAACGCTAAATAGCAGCTTAGGGATTCCTGTGTCAAAAGACAAGAATAACCACACAAGCAAACCGGGAACAGAAATTTAAAGTCATCACTCACCTCGCTGGGAATCGAACCCAGCTCCCTGCGAACGGCAGTCCCTCATGGTACTTAGTAAGCCATAGGGATCGTCGAATTGAGTGTGTTTCTTAAACTTTAATAAGTCATTGTCACGGAGCCCTTGTCGGTTTCAACGGTTTTGGTGTCCTGTTTGGACTACGACTAACAGTTAATCGTTTCTTTTAAAAACTTTTTCTCACATTTTCCGTTTTTTATTAAACAGTCATTTTATGTATTACTAAAGAATGACATAGGTAACACAGTGTAATAACGTAACATACAACTTATCATGTAATAAAAGCGTATTAAATGCAACACAGTATCTTCTATTAAAAAGAGATAACCTTACATTCCATAAGCCATTAACTTAAATTTATTGTCAACATCAGCTGTCGAACAGCATTATTTTGTTTTACCACTCAGGCAATGTGCTCTGATTCATAATGCATAAAAAAGTAAACAGCAAAAAATAATAACAATACGCGTTATTTTACCCCAAAGCAACGTGACGTAACAGAATAACACATTTGTACAAAATGTAATACAAAAGGCTATCATCTCGTTTTTTAAAGGCTTTAAGCTATTAAATTAGTAAATAATACATTGTATGTTAAGCTGTCAACGTTATCCACTGTCTATTTTATTATGATTTGTCAATTTTGAACTATTACCAAGTGTTACCTTGTCCTTCTTTTTTTTTTGTAATAACAGAATTTTCATTTGCTTACCTTAATTATTATTTAGATATAGTTAATCCTCGTTGCCAATGTAGTATACCCGTTATCTAAGGACACTTGGCTCACATACGCACCACCACGTCTTACTCGGTCGACGGTCGGATAACAACTGAGCTCGGTGTGACCCGCACAGTGTGACGTATGCGCTCGAGACAAGTAACTGGTTTATATCCATACACTACAGTATCCACTGCAGACACCCCTGTCGAGCTGAAGTCGTCGCTTATTGTGTCGAGGAAAGACAACTCACAAGGCGTGAGCCATGTTTCTTGTAATGCTATTATATTTCGCAGCTTCATTCTTTGCGATTTATAGTTAACGATTATGTAGATGTCGCCCCAAGCGTCAGCCTTCCACGGATTTTTAAAGCTGGCAATACTAAAAATCGTCACTCCACGTGGTCTCATCCCCACCCTAGCTTACCTGCTCGACTCGTCTCGGGATTTTTGCTCATTATGTCTTTCCGTGCCGAAGCCTTCGCACGTCTCATCACTCGTCAACATGGGAAAGAAGAGGAAAATAGTGAATATAGTGAAATATATATCAGGCGGAAAATTACAAAATTAGTGAAAAATAAATAAAAACGAAGATGTCGAATAATGGAATCATCAGAAGACGAAGAAAATCACCGTAATGCGACGCCTTCCGTAATGCGAGCAACTATCCTGGGTTGTCTCTGTTACATAACCTGTGATGCGTTACTGCTAAATTTGGGCAGATACTGTCACATTAGGTTGGAAGAGCTAAAATATAACTATCCCCTTTTAAGGGCAAGTTATTACGGATTACGCTTCGAGGGCAACATCATCCACACCAGACGCCTTCTGTAATGCAAGCAACTATCCTGGGTTGTCTCTGTTACATAACCTGTGATGCGTTACTGCTAAATTTGGGCAGATACTGTCACATTAGGTTGGAAGAGCTAAAATATAACTATCCCCTTTTAAGGGCAAGTTATTACGGATTACGCTTCGAGGGCAACATCATCCACACCAGACGCCTTCCGTAATGCGAGCAACTATCCTGGGTTGTCTCTGTTACATAACCTGTGATGCGTTACTGCTAAAGGAGATGACCAGTTTCAGGCCAAGACTTGACACGTATCAATTAGGTACCAAAAAAATTGTCTTATTTCCTTGATTAACTTAAATAAATATTAGCTTTTTTGGCAATGGCCAAATGGAGATATTAATTTTTTTTAAGTATTTATCGCTATCTCCGTAAATGTCTGACATATTAATATATTAGTATTTTTTTTCGTATTTAACAATCTTCGTAAACGCTTACCATAGTTCGCGAATAGAGCACGCCCGTAGAGATGGGAACACTTAACGTTCCTTTATGTCAACTATCGATTAAATAATCGATTGATGAACGTAATTCTCACGGTAATACGTCTTAATTAAAATAATAATAATTATGATTAAAATGTATTATCATGTTGTTCCTAATATACAATTATATGATTGTTATTTTTAAAAAGATAGTTGATGTTTGATGTGTAAAATAAATAAAAAATCGATACTGATTGCTTCAATGAATCGATTAAAAAAGGTCGTCCATTCTGTCAATATCAATACGTCATATACGTCAAAATGTCATATTCCTGTATAACCTTTAACAGGTTTGCTTTGGATCTTTGAAACATTCATGTTTTCTTCGTTTTCTGTGCGTAAATTGTGGAATAGCAATCAATCGTTGCAAAGTTGCAATGCTACTGGAAGTATAGGTAGGACATTAGACGTTGACGCGATACTTGCCATTGTACGGGAATGGATCGCGCCTCAAATTGTAAGTACTTACTGCTTAGTTATACTATTTTCTCTACACTATTACTATTCTTATTCAAAAAGTGTTTTCACTAATAGCTTCCCATTGCAATAATTTAAAAACATATTTTGTACAGTTTATGTACAGTTGTACAGTTTATGTACAAATGTTTCATACAAACCTATGTAATCTATTTCATACCCCTGGCCATTTATTAGCATTATCTATATTAGAACCAAATATTGTTTCAGGTACATTCTAATGATTTTGTGTGCCAAGCTTCTTGGAATGTCGCCAGCCAGTGAGGAAAGTAGATCAGAGGTGTCACCTATGGGGCACCATCGAATCTGCATTCTCTGTGGACACTCTCTTCTAAGAAGAATATGATTTCATCAATTATGCACTTCAGTACAAGAATGCAGACGTTATAAAAGAATCGATTTTACCAAGAACGGTTTTTAGTTTTAAAGCATTTATAGTTTATATTCATTGATAATAATTTATTGATGAGTGAATGATGTTGAATTCTATCATCACCATAACTCAGATTTGGTATAGCCTAGTTGATAGTGGTAAATAATATTTATTTTGTCCTGGGTGTTAGTGATATTTAATTTGTAATGTCTATGCCACCCGCAACACAGAATTACTACTGTGAGGGTATGAGTGTTTGTGTTAATTAATGAACAAGCATGTTTAAAAAAATATATTTTAATAAGAAGCATTTTCACACTTGTTATTTATTTTTATGTTGGTGCTTCAAGTGTTTACTCTTATTTGTCACTCTTGTTGGCAACACTCTAAAACAGCGACCGGATACTTGAACGATCATTTATATATTATACTCATCTCACTTGGTACATACCAATTGAAACAGGCTCGGTCATATTTTGGGGACTATATAAGAGCAAATGGCAGATATATAAGTGTACAGAGAGGTTGACAGCTCTCTATTACAAGAGCTGTCAATATCGGACACCACATGGTTGTTAAGAGGCCGAATACAGTCTAGGCACATAAGTGCAAAAACATATTTTGTATATGTTTTAATTGATGGTACAAAAAGTGGAAGAGATGCTATTGTTCAATATTATTGCAACTGCGTGGTAGGAAAAAGGACTGTTGGTTGCTGTGCTCATACTATGAGCATTATATGGTACCTTGGTTGGGCAAGGTACCAAGAGAATATAGTGCCTCCTGCAAAGTCTCTAGACTGTATATTAATAAACTATATGATGATACTGATTAAATGCATTAAAAACTGGTTTTTTATTTGAATTCTCCGATAGGTCATAAAATTAGTTCATCTTTATAATAGTAATAGCAGCGTCAACTTAACTACCTTTTACTACTATTCTAGCTACAAATGCGTGAACTCGCTATGTGTGCAATAGGTTTATGTCTCTAATCCATCGCAATAAATTAATAGACACATAGTGTTATGCACGTAGTAAGTACGGGTGTAAATACCCGTTCGTAAAAAGTATATTATACTAAAATTAGGTACAATGAAGATAATTATCCAAGTGGACTTAGTACCGTAATTATTTAATGATATTTTCTTCATTAAACACGTAGGTAACCAGTGACACTCTAAGTACCTAGTTTACGACAAGTATAACCTAAAAATCTCGAAGTTTATCATAAGATTACTTTTAATGGCCATTGCAGATTGTTGTGAAAATTGGGCAACGTAAAATTAATATTATGTTGTAATTTATGGCAAATTTTCAGTTCTGTAACGTCGGGCCTGAGTTTGTATGGGAATTGGGTTTGTCCTTTGGGCAGATACTGTCACATAAGGTTGGAAGAGCTAAAATATAACTATCCCCTTTTAAGGGCAAGTTATTACGGATTACGCTTCGAGAGCAACATCACCATAGTCGTCGCGTGAAGACAGGCTGCCACCTTGTCACCACTGTTGTCACCGCCTGTAGTCGAACATTCACAATCAACAACGTCACGAACGGGAACACCTGTGCCATCCATCAGCGACAGCAATGGATGTTCTTGAAGTTATGGATAGATATGCAGCCTGATACTGCTTTAGGGAAGCCAATCCATAAGAATGTGGCATCTCGGTGGCAAGAGGTCATATTAAAAGGCCTGCCTAAAAACACTATCTGATCCCCTCAAATTGTGAGGTTCTGTTACCACCTATACTTAATCAGGAGGTTAAAGTAGCGTTGCCGGACGCATTAATAAAACGCGACGCTTCCTTGTTGAGTAAACAGAAACAAATAGCCGTTTCTTTATCGGCTCTGAGTGTCGCTACAGAATTAATAATCAGCAACGAGACATCGAAGCAATAGATTTTGCGACCCATCAGTGACGCCTGCCGTCTGCTATGCGACAGCCACTACATTGACTCCAAAATGAGGAGAAACTTTGTTATCTCCGCGACAAACATGAGTCTCAACGAGACATTGGTAGAATCCTCGCGAGATAAATATCTGTTCGGCGAGAATATGTCGGAAAAACTTAAAATGGCGAAATCCATACAAAGGTCTGGTGAGGCTTTAAAAATTCAAAACACTCAAAAACCTAAAAGTAAACTTACTTTTATTAATAATAAAAATCACTTCATTTTTAAGGCACAACGCAAGCTGTACAAAAACGACAGCGGCGCGGGGTCGAAGTCTACAGGGTCGTCAAATATTTCTAAACATTTATAAGTATTTCTTTATTACTAATAATATTTATACGTAAAACAGTGCGAAAAGGAAAAGGCAAGAGTAACCGCCTTCTTCATGATATAATTAACGTGTTAAAGGTGACTGATCCCGACTTATTACCTATCTTCGTAGCGAGGGACCTGGAAAAGCTACCACCGATAACATTTGACCATTTGGATGTCTCCAAGCTGCTCAAGGATCTGGCATTTGTACAGGCAGAAATTCAAAATATCAAGACCTCATATGCGACAAGAGAGCAACTTGAGTGTGTAAAAAGTGAATGTTTAAAAGAAAAATTACCATCGCCTCCGTTCTCGATGGCAAAAATAAATGTAAATAGAGGAGCATATCGTGATAGTGGACCGATAGGTCTGTCTCAACTTAATGATACTATCGTCACTACATATGATCAATCTTTATCTGGGGAGGCGTCATCGCCCAGAGATTGCAATGTTATATACGATAAAAATCAATTAGAGGGTAATGTCGCAAAATTTCAAAACGATGCATCGCATCAACCGTCCGACCGATGCGTCACCCGGAACGAGTGCGATCGGAAACTCGACAGCGGCAGCGGCGGCAACGGCGACGGCGCGATCGAGTTGTCAGATTCATTGCGTATGACGAGCGAGACAACCGAGCACTGCGACGAGCGTATCGAAACGGGCGAATTGCAAACCTATGCGGTCGGTTCTAAGGAGCAAAATACAAATGACGGATGGAAAGTAGTACACAAGAAGTCACAAAATTCTAGAAACCGTCTTATTGGTAGAATGGGGAATGTCATAGTACAATCGGAGGAAAAATTCCGAGCGGCGGATAGGAAAGTACCGTTATTTATAACAAATGTTCATAGAGACACATCAGAATCAGATATAATAAATTATATAACGAGTAAGACGAACGACACAATTAGTTTAGAGAAAATAAATATGAGACGGCAATGTTTACATAACGCCTATAAGGTTTTTGTTTCTCAAAGCAAGCTCCCTCTGTACTTGGATGAAAATCTATGGCCACAAGGGATTATCTTTCGACGATTCGTGCATTTCAAATATAAGCACCCGCGCCCAACACCTGTTGGGGTGACGAATAACAACAAATATATTAAATGATGATGGACAAAGGTAGTTTATGTACATTTGTTTCTTTCAATTGTAAAAGCGTAAAGCGTTCAGTCCAATATATTCAAGAGTTATGTAAAACTTGTGATATAATTGATGATCAAGCGAACTTGCAAAGTGAAGTTCGATCACAATTATATGAGCAGCTTCATTCGACGCGATTTATAGTTAAAGATTATGTAGATGTCGCCCCAAGCGTCAGCCTTCCACGGATTTTTAAAGCTGGCAATACTAAAAATCGTCACTCCACGTGGTCTCATCCCCACCCTAGCTTACCTGCTCGACTCGTCTCGGGATTTTTGCTCATTTGGTTTAAAGTGCAATTTATAAAAATGTTGTCACATTTTATTATGTTTTTTCGGGTAGGGCATAATATCTTGTTTGAATCTGTAGGGAGGGTGTGTATAAATCGCGTCGAATGAAGCTGCTCATATAATTGTGATCGAACTTCACTTTGCAAGTTCGCTTGATCATCAATTATATTTCGCAGCTTCATTCTTTGCGATTTATAGTTAACGATTATGTAGGATGTTTAAAGGTTATAAAATGTGACGTTGTTGCGAGTTTAAGTTTTAGTAACCTCGCTTTACTGCATAGATACGACATCATTGTAAGTATTATTTTATTATTGTTTATTTAATAATCACAAAAAAAATTGTGTTTTATATGTTATACATAAATTATTTTGTTTCAGGTGTGTGAAGATAAAATTGTTGTAGCGAAATCATTTGAGCTTATAATACTTTGTTATAAAACTTTGCCAATACGAACGAAGAGTTTGTCCAAGCAGCTTTCTAATTACATCAAGATGGACCCCAAGTTTGTTGGCTTTGGATGTGGCAGCATGTCGAGTACTGTGTGCTGAAAGTATGGATGTGTTTATTCCAGATTCTCTAAATGTGCTTTTAATCCAACGGCTTAATGTTTGAGAAGATACTTTAGAATGAGGACTTATAAAACTAATAAATAAATGTTCTATGGATCCACGTAATGTACAAGTTTTATTTAAATACTCCATTAAATTTCTTGCTGGACGTATTTCAGGGCGTGTGTCAAAGAAAGGTAATTTGAGAACGGGTTGTAAGGCGTTTGGTTTTGAGGTTTTAATAATATCAGGCATAAGTAAACGCTAAACGCTAACACACTCATACCCCCGCAGTAGGTTACTAGGTACCTGTGTCGCGGGTGGCATGGACTACACATATAACACATTACAATTACACCCATGACCCGAGCAGTAACAACAACGTAGTAGCAACAACGTCACATTTTATAACCTTTAAACATCCTACATAATCGTTAACTATAAATCGCAAAGAATGAAGCTGCGAAATATAATTGATGATCAAGCGAACTTGCAAAGTGAAGTTCGATCACAATTATATGAGCAGCTTCATTCGACGCGATTTATACACACCCTCCCTACAGATTCAAACAATATATTATGCCCTACCCGAAAAAACATAATAAAATGTGACAACATTTTTATAAATTGCACTTTAAACCAAATGAGCAAAAATCCCGAGACGAGTCGAGCAGGTAAGCTAGGGTGGGGATGAGACCACGTGGAGTGACGATTTTTAGTATTGCCAGCTTTAAAAATCCGTGGAAGGCTGACGCTTGGGGCGACATCTACATAATCGTTAACTATAAATCGCGTCGAATGAAGCTGCTCATATAATTGTGATCGAACTTCACTTTGCAAGTTCGCTTGATCATCAATTATATCACAAGTTTTACATAACTCTTGAATATATTGGACTGAACGCTTTACGCTTTTACAATTGAAAGAAACAAATGTACATAAACTACCTTTGTCCATCATCATTTAATATATTTGTTGTTATTCGTCACCCCAACAGGTGTTGGGCGCGGGTGCTTATATTTGAAATGCACGAATCGTCGAAAGATAATCCCTTGTGGCCATAGATTTTCATCCAAGTACAGAGGGAGCTTGCTTTGAGAAACAAAAACCTTATAGGCGTTATGTAAACATTGCCGTCTCATATTTATTTTCTCTAAACTAATTGTGTCGTTCGTCTTACTCGTTATATAATTTATTATATCTGATTCTGATGTGTCTCTATGAACATTTGTTATAAATAACGGTACTTTCCTATCCGCCGCTCGGAATTTTTCCTCCGATTGTACTATGACATTCCCCATTCTACCAATAAGACGGTTTCTAGAATTTTGTGACTTCTTGTGTACTACTTTCCATCCGTAATTTGTATTTTGCTCCTTAGAACCGACCGCATAGGTTTGCAATTCGCCCGTTTCGATACGCTCGTCGCAGTGCTCGGTTGTCTCGCTCGTCATACGCAATGAATCTGACAACTCGATCGCGCCGTCGCCGTTGCCGCCGCTGCCGCTGTCGAGTTTCCGATCGCACTCGTTCCGGGTGACGCATCGGTCGGACGGTTGATGCGATGCATCGTTTTGAAATTTTGCGACATTACCCTCTAATTGATTTTTATCGTATATAACATTGCAATCTCTGGGCGATGATGCCTCCCCAGATAAAGATTGATCATATGTAGTGACGATAGTATCATTAAGTTGAGACAGACCTATCGGTCCACTATCACGATATGCTCCTCTATTTACATTTATTTTTGCCATCGAGAACGGAGGCGATGGTAATTTTCCTTTTAAACATTCACTTTTTACACACTCAAGTTGCTCTCTTGTCGCATATGAGGTCTTGATATTTTGAATTTCTGCCTGTACAAATGCCAGATCCTTGAGCAGCTTGGAGACATCCAAATGGTCAAAT
The DNA here is from genome assembly GCA_905404135.1 of Hesperia comma. NCBI lineage: Eukaryota > Metazoa > Arthropoda > Insecta > Lepidoptera > Hesperiidae > Hesperia > Hesperia comma. The sequence continues at coordinate 14,151,363 of FR990013.1, read as the reverse complement.
GTTATCGGTGGTAGCTTTTCCAGGTCCCTCGCTACGAAGATAGGTAATAAGTCGGGATCAGTCACCTTTAACACGTTAATTATATCATGAAGAAGGCGGTTACTCTTGCCTTTTCCTTTTCGCACTGTTTTACGCATATCAGACGTCAGCGAGTCCAACAGTAATTTATTTGCTTTTTCGAACTGTTCGTGCGTAAAAGCAGACGTACATATTTGCACCAAACTAATTTCATCCGCGATTGAAATTTTGTTTTGTATATACGCTAATAGTTCGTTTATTACAACATTACACACATTACACTTGGTACCATTCATTTTCGAAACAACAGTCCGCTGCGCGTGCGACACTGCATTAGTGTTCATACCAACGAACTTTTCAAAAAATATAGCATCCCAAATGTATTTTTTACACCAAAATATACTCCTCAGGTCAATACTGTAGAGCGCTATAACAAAACGATCATCACATGCATTTCTACATTTGTGGACAGCGACCATCGATCTTGGGATTTGTACATACCCAGTGTTCAGTTTGCAATAAACAATTCAGTGAACGAGGCTACAGGCTTTACTCCTTCATTCCTGGTTTTCGGTCGAGAAATACTGTTATGCGGATCTCATTACACTGACACTGACTTAGGCGATGAAATCTTGTTTATGCCTCGTGATGCGTATGCGGAAAACCTTGGTTTATTGAGCAATATTTTTGACCAAGTCCAAAAATCCTTATATCACGCCCACGTTAAAAATTCAGAAAAATACAACTTAAGACGTAAGCCGTTTGAATATAATGTCGGTTATGTTGTATACAAACGCGCCTATGTCCTTAGTGATAAGGACAAATATTTTAGTAGGAAGCTGGCTCCTAAGTTTTATCAAATGCCAAGTAGTCGAAAAACGTTCACCACTTGTTTATGTGTTACAAGATATGTCAGGCAAAAACTTAGGCGCGTGGCACATAAAAGATTTAAAAATATTTAACAGTAACAATTAATTTCTTTGTATACCTTTTGTTTTTTCGTTTTTTTCTTTTTGCATTTTTCTATTTTTCTTTTGGTTTTCGTTACATGCTCAACGAGTGCAAGGATACGCCATAATTTAACATTATAGGATGTTTAGAATGAATCTATCTAATATCTTTAAACGAGCAATTCTTGTATATTTATTTATAAATATATAATCACGATCTCGGAAACGGCTGCAAAGATTTTCATGAAAGTTTCAGATTAGGGGGTTTTCGGCTCAAGGAATCGATTTATCAAGGTCCCAGGTTCGAGAAAAGCTCGGTTCCCGAGATAAAGAGATTTTAAAAACATCATACTGACGCCATCTATGAAACATTAGGATAACTTCTATGAGGTACTGTTTGTAACGTGTTGAACTGACGCCATCTATGAAACATTAGGATAACTTCTATGAGGTACGGTTTGTTTGTTTCAGTAGTATGAAACTAGATGGCGCTCGAATATATTTTTGTTCGGCTAATGAATTCATTCTTACGTTGAAGCGCTATTTTTGCGTTATACCTACCTATTTTCTGTTTGAATAAAATTAAAAATCAGTGCGATTATCTCGCTTGACCTCGCAGGACGCGTAGTGATAGTTTAACGTGCGTTTGTGATATTTACGAGAATATTTGTAAATAAATGTTAGTTTTGTTATTATCGATTTAATAATATATTTTAATAAAGTTTTAAATAAATAATGGTCAGATCGATGAAATTACTATTGTTGTAAATAGAATCAATAAAATTTTAAGTACGCCTAACAACTTGCTCATTAAACTAAAAGTATATTTATTTATGTTGTTTAATTATCATAAACATTCAATACATTTTATCGCAAATAAAAATTTCAGTCGGGGACTGCCTAAGCCTGCGAAAAGTACGAAGGAAAGTTCAATGAATTTATCTAATTAAGTATGTACCTATTTAAAATGCAATTAATTCGCTCACACAGTTAACTTCTATGAGGTACTGTTTGTAACGTGTTGAAATTTCAGTAGTATGAAACTAGATGGCGCTGTACAACTTTGTGAAACACGCTGTTGAGATCCTTTGGCCGTAACATAAGTAAAATGAATTTTGTGCTCAGTGAACAGTTGTATGATTTGACTCCTGAATAGATGGCGGAATTCCTCGTATTTCTTGCGATTCATACTAAATATAATTTTCAACCGAGCAAAGCTCGGTCAACCAGGTACTGTTTTTTTAATAGGTGAAGAATGGAAGAATATTGTGTGATAGATGATTGTAGTGAACGAGATTGAACGAGATTGTAAGGTGGAGCGGGGGGTAATGTAACGAAAATTAAATCGTTACATATTTTAAATCAATTTGTTTCCTTAAATTTAAAACCATTTAGTAATAGCCGTAGTTTTGACGCTCGGGGCGAGACGCGCGGGGAGGGACGATCGGAGACCGGTATCGACGCGCGGCGCTCGCGCATAGGATCTCGCGGACGCTCAGTCGCTGCTAGGCTGAGCTGACGACTACTCCACGCCACTTTTACCTGCGCTTCGTACCGAGCGACCGTTAAGTGGTTTCAAATAATTTTTCATCGGCATTAAGCCTTTAATTTCTTTATTTTAATTAGTGTGAACGTGTTCCCGCTCTAGGGTAAGTTTTAAATGGCACATTAAATTATGTAGTTTCCTTTTATATTGTCTGTTTTGCTTGTTTTACCTTATTTGTGTTTTAAAATTAAATGTTGTACTCCTTTAACTCTTTTTAATTATTGAGGTTTTAAAGCCGTTTCCGCGCGTAATCAGATGTGTAATTTGCGCTTGTAAATTTCCATTGCGTTGCATCATCCTATTTTTTTTTCCTACCTTAATTTTTTTTTCAAAATTTAAATAACGGTTTTCTTCGTTAGGCACTTAAATTTATCTTTCTTTGTTTTTGGCCTTCTGCTTATTAGCTTCTTTTTTTTATTTGTAAACTCCGTTCTGATAGTACCACCACGGCAAATCTTCTACGCTTATTCTTCTGTGTGTTGCCGATGGCGGTCTTCCAGAACGGAATGTAGTAACCAGGGTCTAATGGTTCCCCCCGTAACCATTTCCAGGAACGTGTTCATACCTAAAGAACACTCTTTGTTCGCCGCCGTCCGCTGTACTGGGCGCTACCAGCACTCGGACCACTGACGCTGGCCACTGCCTCCTCGCTGCGCGCGCTAGTGCCGAGGAGTTCCCTACGGGTTGCATCACGCCGTGCATTTCCTGGCTACATCTCCGTTCTCTGGGGCAGTCTACCATCCGTCGGCCGGATTCACCAGGAGAGTATTACGCTGCGGAGTGGAAACAGAGAGGCCGTACACCCACGACCCTATACATATAAATGTATGTGCCGCGCTGAGTTATATTTTTGTGGCTAAATATTGTAATTATTATTTTTTTTGTTAATTGTAAAATTTGAATTGCAATAGTTAGTTTTTCTAAGTCAGCACATCCCGCTGTGTGACTAACGCACCCATAGGGGAGCGCGGGACACTATATAAACCGAATAATTGAAAGATTCAATATGCAAGACTGTAAGCCTGTATGTTCACCATGTGATCCAAACTTCAAGTTAAATAGTACTCAAGATAAAAAAAAGGTTTTGAATGATGTTCCCTATCAAGAAGGAAGAAGAATAAATAAATAAATAAATAAATAAATAAAAGCTATTGGCAGTTTATTTGACGACCCTGTAGCCTAGTTGGTAGCGACCCTGCCTGCGACGCGAGGGGTCCCGGGTTCGATTCCCGGCCGGGGCAGATATTTATGTGGCAGATAAATATTTGTACTCGGGTCATGGGTGTAATTGTAATGTGTTATATGTGTAGTCCATGCCACCCGCGACACAGGTACCTAGTAACCTACTGCGGGGGTATGAGTGTGTTAGCAAAAAAAAAAAAATAAAAAAAAAAATTATACTTGTCATATGGTACAAGACCAGATATTATTTCTTATGCCATAAATAAATTAAGTGCATATAATAATAAACATGAATCACAACATTGGATTGCTGTGAAGAGGGTTATTAAATATTTAAAAGGCACAAAAGATAGCAAATTAATATTCAAGGAGAATATTCAAGAAGCCAGGCTATGTGGATACAGTGATTCTGACTGGGCCTCTGACATTGACAATAGAAGATCTTGTTCTGGCTATATATTTCTCTTTCAGGGTGCACCGGTATCATGGTGTTCTAAGAGACAATCCACTGTAGCACTGTCCACTATGGAGGCAGAGTACATGGCACTAGCTTGGGCTACGCAAGAAGCTATGTGGTTAAGGCAACTGGAACAAGAACTACATCCCAGTATAAAGGTATCTTCAACCATTATATACTGTGATAATCAAAGTGCTATTTACTTTGCAGGCAAAGATTCTTATAGTCCACGAAGCAAACACATAGACATTCGATATCACTTTCTAAGGGAGAAAGTGGAGTCCAAGGAGATTGATGTTCAATATGTACCTTCAAGCAATATGGTAGCCGATGTCCTGACCAAGGCTACTTTCAAACACCAAGTGGAAGCATGTGCCAGCATGATGGGATTGCATTTAAAAGGAGAATGTTGGAATAGTTAAATGCAATTTGCTACATTACTCTATGCTGTTTGCCTTATATCGAGTCTGTGTTCAATTAAAAACAAAACTCTGTACTGACATTTTGATCGATAATAAAATCTGTCACTTGCTTGCTAGTACGTCTTCCGGGCTACATGTTTGTTTTATTTCTTGCTCCTCGAAGCCATAAGTACAAATTCAGTTTTTCAGTAGAATCACTAATATTTTATCAAAATAATCATTCCAATACATGCGGGCCTAAAAAAAGCTTAAAAATAATATACCAGGTACCTACATGGACCTTATAAAAATTACCTCCAGAAGGAAACATTAATATTTAATTTTGTTTTTACCTCCGAATACTATACAATTTTCATACGATTTCTTTTTGTACGGACAGATGTCGGTGCATGCGGAGGTTGTATTCATGATGCTATGATTATGGTCGAACCCGAAACATTGGGCCCAGAGGTCGAGTTGGCACCCGAGGCCGAAATAGTCCTTGAACCTGAGCCGATACCTGAGCCCGAAATTAATGCGCTTGAAACCCAGCAAGAACATTCTGGCGATATGCCGCAACCGGAGCTTGATCCTGAATTATTGTTGGCTCTGGGTGACGCTGCTGAAGATGTACCAAATTTTGGGGATAAAATTCATTCCAGCTTATCACAACGGTGGACTCCAATATTGAAAAAAAGGCTTCTTAAAGAAGCTTAAGCAAAACTTGTTAATGAATATCCAGTGCCAGATAACTGTAGGTTGCTGAAAGCTCCAACATTAAACCCGGAAATTTCAGCAGCGGTAATGGAAGTGGTTAGAAACAGAGAGTATAGCATCTAAACAGGATCAGCTAGGTCACGGCATTGCTGATATTAGTAAAGCTATTTCCTTGTTACTCCTTGGCGCGGACAAGATTCGAGCAATTAAAATTCTGTCTGACGGTTGTAGATTGCTTTCAGACTTACACTATACAGAAACTCAGCTGAGAACCAAGCTGATAACACCCTGCCTACAAAAATCTATTTTATGTGTAATTGAGAATCAAAATCGGGACGAAACATTGTTTGGAGTTGATTTACCAGAAAAAATTAAATCTTCTAAGGCAATTGAAAAGCAGGGCCATCTATTAAAAAAGGTGACGAACAAATCGTCTACATTGATGTCCACGCAGCCGGCACCTAGGTCTCGCTACCAGGAAAACTGGCAAGGCCCTCCTCGGTATTCCTCGACGAGCAGGGGGGGCGGGGAGGGTCGCATCGGCCTGCTGCCGTTCAGTATCGACGCTCAGCAAAAGCTGCGGTTCCGAACCGCTTCTCGGTCAATCAGAACAAACAGCGTGCCCCACGCCAATAATACAGGTACACGCGGGTAGATTACAATATTTTTATAATTGTTGCTTAAATGTTACAAACAATAAAATTGTACTAAATTGGATTAAAAATGGATACCATATACCGTTGAATCGTATACCCGTTCAACGTTATATTCCCAGTAATAATAATTTATCGAATGTAGAATTACGTAACATGCAATAAGCTATTAAAAATTTAATTTCATTGGGTGCTATTTCGGAGTGCAAACCACGACCTGACCAATTTGTGTCCAAAATATTTTTGGCCCCTAAGGCAAATGGTACCTATCGATTTATAATGAAATTTAAGGCCATTCAATAAATATGTAGCCAATCTCCACTTTAAAATGGAAGACTTCAGAACGGTTTCAAAAATGATTCAACCTCAAATGTTTATGGCCACGATTGATTTAAAAGAGTCTTACCTTCTTGTACCTATTAATACAAACCAAAGAAAATATTTACGATTCCGCTTTTCTAACAAGTTATATGAATTTAATGGCATGCCATACGGTTTGTGCTCCGCACCCAGAACCTTCACTAAGATCATGAAGGAAGTTATGACTTATCTTCGGCGTCAAGGGTTTTCGTCTGTTATTTACCTTGACGATATTTAGGCTTAACATATGATGATTGTTTAAAAAACGTTACGGAAACCTTGAAGTTGTTAAAATGTTTAGGTTTTATTATTAACGTCCAAAAAAGTTCTTTCAAACCGACTAAAGAAATAAAATTTCTTGGGTTTATATTCAATACTTTTACAATGACAATGTCTTTACCGTTGGAAAAACGTAGTTACATTAAATCTCTTGTTGAGAAATATAGCTCGTTACCTACCTGCACTATTAGAGATTTTTCACATTTCATAGGAGTGCTAACAGCAGCTTGTCCAGCTGTCCGTTAAAGTTGGTTGTATACTAAAAGACTTGAACGACAAAATTATTTGGCCCTACAGAAATCTAATAGTTATGAGTCTAAATTCAAGCCGTCTTTAGAAATTTTACCCGATTTGAAATGGTGGCTAAATAATATTCAGTCTTCTACGTGGCCTCTTCAAGTGATAAATTATGACTTCGAGATTTTTACGGACGCTTCCGGGTCCGGTTGGGGTGCGTTTTGTGACGGTAAATGGTAAATGGTAAATGGAGCAATAGTGAATTGAACTTACATGTATAAATTATCGTGAACTTTTGGCAGTATTTTTTGGGTTAAAATGCTTTGCACGACACGTTACCAATGTAAACATCTTATTAAGAGTTGATAATAAAACCGCGTTATGTTACGTGAATCGCATGGGAGGCATTCAATTTACCCACTTGAATGATTTGACCAGAGAAATCTGGCAGTGGTGTGAAGAGCGAAACATTTGGTTAACGGCTTCGTACATTAATACTAAAGATAATAAAGAAGCAGACGAAGAATCTAGGAGAGTAAATTCTGATATAGAATGGTCGTTACGCCCCTTTGCCTTTAATAAAATTGTAAATTATTTTGGTAAACCTGATATAGATTTGTTTGCTTCTCGGATCAATGCCAAATGTGACAGGTTTGTGTCGTGGAAACCAGACCCTAACGCAGTAGCGATAGATGCATTCACGATTCCTTGGGATACCTATTTTTATGCCTTCCCCCCAGTATCATTAATCTTGCGATGTTTACAAAAAATTAATAATAATAATAATACTCTTTATTGTACACCAAAGCAACATGACACATAAAAATAAGACATTTGTACAAAATGTGATACAAAAGGCGGCCTTATCGCTAAAAAGCGATTTCTTCCAGACAACCTTAGGGTAAGAAGTAAAAGACAGTAAGTATAGTGAAAGGGGGCAGGGTGTACCAAACTAAATAGATTTAAAGCTAATGAAGAAGACATTAAATTAACAGTAAAAGAATATATAATCGTGTATGTATAAGTATAATAAAAAAAAAAAAGCTAAGCTACAACCCACTAATGGCCCACTACTGAGCACGGGTCTCTCCTCATTACTGAAGAGGCCTAGAGCATACTCCACCACGCTGCTCCAATGCGGATTGGTGGAGGGGTTAGTGGCCAACCCAGTGTCGAAAGTTTTCAAGCCGCCCGAAGGCCTCCGACATGGCTTAACGACTGCTATCAATCGATAACAACCGGGACCGACGGCTTTACGTGCCCTCCGAAGCACGGAAGCGCTCAAGAAATTTTTGCCACTAGCGGTCACCCATCCGAGTACCGACCGCGCCCGCTGTTGCTTAACTTTGTCGATCGCTTAGGATCGACGCAAGCCGCCGGGCTATGAGCGCTTCATAAGTATAATATTATATAATAAATGGCAGCATGAGGTAACTGAACGATAGCGAAGAGCAAGAAGGATTGAGGGAAATTGGAACAATTCTACTGACAGAGTTGTAGATAATGATCTTTAACTAATTTTTTAAAGGAGTTTAAGGTGCCAGCAAGACGGATTGGTAAAGGTAGGGAGTTCCATAGGTGGACAGCAGTGACTGAAAAGGAATGTTGATAGAAGGATGTGGAGTGTGAAGGAGTACTAAGAAGGAGGTTTTTAGAGGAGCGGAGGGATCTGTCGTGTGTTGAGTCGAGGAATTTGAAGTTTTGTTTTAGGTATGGAGGATATTTTGGATCAAATAAGATGTTGTAGAGAAGAGTGAGAATGTGAGCATTACGGCGAAGACGAATTGGGAGCCACTTGAGTTTAGCGCGATATTCAGAAATATGGTCATATTTTCGAAGTCCAAATATGAACCTTATGCATAAATTTTGTAGGCGCTCAAGTTTGTTAAGTTGCTCCTCTGTAATGTCGAGATAGCATACAAAAATTATTAACGATAAAACAGAAGGTATTTTAGTGTTTCCGTATTGGCCTTCTCAACCATGGTTTCCATTACTAAAATCCATGATTGTTTCCGATATAATGTTTTTAATACAAATAAAGACATGTCTATGTCTTGTTCCAGGCCTCAGCGATTCAATCACTTTACCCTGGGTGTGGCCAAGCTCTCCGGGAAGCATTTGCTAAACGAGGAGCTCCCCAGGCCTCCCTTGACATAATGTTTTTATCATTTATCATTTATTATCATTTATTGTAGCTGTTTCCTTATTTCTAACATGTTACAATAATTTGAGATAGTGTACAACAGCTTGCCCAGTAAAGGCATACAATATTAAATTTATAAAATAAATAATACTTAAGCTTACTTATAACTTAAATTTAAACATTCTATCGTCCCTTATCATCACATTTTAACATTGGAGTGGGTAAACAGATCGGATATTCTTAGTGACATTAATGTTTTATTAATAATATGCAATTATTTAGGCGCTAGACGTTTTATGGTTAATATATTCATCAACTGAGTAAAATGGTTTATTTATTAAAAAATCCTTTAATTTTATTTTGAAGGTTTTTGTATCTTCGGTGCTGAGTATTTCATCCGGTAGTTTGTTGTATATATACGGAGCCATTCCCAGTATGTTTTTGTTGAAGAGCGCTGTTTTCGCAGGAAACATAGCTATTTTATTCTTAAGCCGTGTTGATTTAAACTTATCAAATAAATGAATATTCTGTTTTACAAAGAGACATACCTCATATATGTATAAGCAAGGAAGTGTTAGAATTTTAAGTTTTATGAAGTGTGGTTTACAACTCTGTGGAACTTTTATATGTGTAATTGCTCGTATACATTTCTTCTGTGCTTTGAATACGTTTACTTTATGCGTTGAGTTACCCCAGAACATCACCCCATATTTAAGAGTGGACGTTACGTATGCGTGATAGGCTATTAATGCAGTGTTTTGGTCAGTTATTCGAGTGAGTCTATTTAGAGCATAGGCGTGTCTGTTAAGTGTTCTACATACTGCATCAGTTTGAGATTTCCATTTCATGTCATTGTCAATCCATATTCCTAAAAATTTCGTATAGTCAGTCTCTTGTATAGTTTTTCCCATGTATTGTATTTTTAAATTGTCTGGTGTGTATCTTTTATTATAATGAATTATTTTTGTTTTGTCCAAGTTTATGATTAAATTATTCAATGTCATCCAATTAATTATATTTGTCAGTGATTTGTTAATTTCAGCTTCATATTTTTCTTTATCATTGCCAATGAAAATCACAGTGCTGTCATCTGCAAAGAGCACCATAGGATGGTTCACTGCCCTTGGGAGGTCATTTATATACACTAAGAATAACAGTGGGCCTAAGACACTACCCTGGGGAACACCATACAGTTTTATATTGGGTGTAGAAGTGTAGACTTTCTCAACACGTGATTTATAGCACAGTCGATTTATCTGTGTCACTTGTTCCCTGTCATTTAGATAAGACGATATAAGATTTAAAGCTTGACCTCGTACACCCAAAGCTTCTAGCTTCAATAATAGAATCTTGTGATCTACATAATCGAAAGCTTTGGTCATGTCCATGTATAGGGCTGTTACAGGTAATTTATTATCTATACCTGTAAAGATTTGTTTTAATAGATCATAAACCGCTATATTAATGTTTTTATTCTTTCTGAAGCCATTTTGTTCATTTGTAAGTAAATTGTATTTTTCAAGATATTTATACAGATTTTTGTATATAACCTTTTCGATAATTTTTGAAAATATAGGGATTAGTGCTACAGGTCTATAACAGTTTAAGTCCTCCTTGTTACCTTTCTTGAAAATAGGTCTTATAATCGTCATTTTTAATTTAGTAGGAAATATACCATGTTCTATGCATAGGTTTATTATATGGCTTAAAAATGGGGAAATGTGAGCTGCTACCACTTTAATTATTTTTGTAGTGATTCCATCGAATCCCGTGCTGTGCGTATTCTTTAAGTTGTAATAATTTCATAGATGTCCTTTGGTATCGTTGGTTGCATGAATAGTGAGTTATGATTTTTACTAGCCACTTTCATTTTAGTATTAATATCATTACTCAAAGAGTTATTATTAATAGAACTATTCACAATGTCAGTATTTTTATCATTATTATTGAATCTCCTTTTATTTATGTCAAGTTTATTTAATTTAATTCTATCAATGGTACAGTTAGTTTTAGTAATTTTATTTAATGGTTGATTTAGATTAATAAAGTAAGTATTGAACATATTAGCAATTTCATTAGGATTTGTTATTTTTATATCATTTATTTTTATGTTGTGTATGCTTTCTTTGGGATAACTATAACTTGATTTGATAACATTCCAGGTAGCTTTTACTTTATTCTTAGCCAATTTTATGTAGTGTTTGTTTTGTGATTTCTTTGTGAGGGTTATACTTGCTTCAAACGTTTGGTGTACAGTTTCAGAGATTCTTTATTTTCTTCATTTGGGTTTAGTCTATATTGCCATAGCTTGTTTCTTTTACGTTTACAGCATTTACTAATACCTTTTGAAAGCCATTTAGGTTTAATGTGACTTGTGTTTTTTATTTTAATTAAAGGAAAACAAAGATCATAAAAGAGTTTAAAGTTATTATGAAAATAATTAAAGGCTTCTTCTGGGCAATTACTCTCGAGCTACGTTCTCGATATTAGCGCACATTACACTTGTAGTATCACGCACACAGACTCGCCATTTCGCACTGAAGTTTGGAGGTAGACAAAAAATTAATTATAAAATTATTAAAAATTTGAGGGTATCTTAGTTATGAAGGGCTGCGTTTTGACTCGGTAGCTCATTTCACGTTTCAGTGCTTCGCTGTTTCGCATATGCTAAATACTTATTAAAATAAATTAAAGTTTTAAATTATAAATAAAAAATGCCAAAAAGGAAGTCTAATAGTCGCGACGATTTTGATTATTTAAGTAAGAAACTTAAAAAGTTGGAACAGAAAATTAAACGTGGGCGTAAACGCCGCTATGTTAGTGTATCTTCAACGGATAGTGACCCGGCCACGCCCTATTCCCAGCAAGGTAAGTGGAGTGTGTTTTTCATTTATTCACATGAGGTTGCAAGCGTTACTGAAATACTGATAAAGTAATTTTAATAAGCCCCGATTATCCGTCGGGGGTAGTGTCTTTGTTTAAAACGGTTAACCACCATTAGTGCAGCTGTTATACCCGATTTATACCGGGCTTGCTACACGGAACTAACTGTAAGATTTTTCCGTAAGTATGTAAAATAGAATGTGATAGTTTGAAAATATATGTCTAAACTGAAAAGTCGTTTTCTATATTATATTTTATTAAAAACCCGTAATATATGATATAGGAGCAGCCACACTTTCCTATATTTCTTCATAACCTCACTTTTACATAAATTCTTTTATCTCTGTTATCTGATTGCCAATAATCACCAGATTTTCAAAAATAGTTTGAATACATATTCACTATGATATGACAGCATTTTCGTATTGTTACAATCTAGGCCCAAATTTGTATGAATATGGCCCAGTCTCCTTTACGATCCGAACAACGTAAAGAGTGTTACATTGCGTTCGAAGGTACGAGTATATAAGGACAACCGTGTTTCTCATAAGGAGACTCGCACGTCCTTAATCATAGCAATTATGAGGACAACCGTGTTTCTCACAAGGAGTCTCACACGTCCTTAGCTATACTATCCGTTAGGACAACCGTGTTTTTCATAAGGAGACTCACACGTCTTTATTGTACCACTTGTTAGGACAACCGTGTTTCTCATAAGGAGTCTCACACGTCCTTATTATACCACTTGTTAGGACAACCGTGTTTCTCATAAGGAGTCTCACACGTCCTTATTATACCACTTGTTAGGACAACCGCGTTTCTCATAAGGGGACTCACACGTCCTTATTATTCCACTTGCTAGGATAACCGTGTTTCTCATAAGGAGTCTCACACGTCCTTATCTATAGATACCTATAGCAAAATTTATATTTTGCTTGCAGAGGAGGAAAAAATCATTGATGACGATTATGCAACTTACGATGACTCACAACCGGGATGTTCGTTCTGGGAATCAACCCCAAGAGCGGAGCCACCTGCAGCAAATGAACACTTGCCATCAAACCCGGACGTCATTAATGCTGACTTGCCTATTCAGTCTACAGAAGCTACGTTCATGAGTTGGATCCAGAATTAATGGAGATATTGGGTGAGGACCCAACTTCTGTTAATGAATTTGGTAAGGAAATTCAAAAAGATCTAGCTATCAGATTAAACCATATAGCCACCTCGGGCTTGTCGAAAGACATTCGTAAGAAACTCAAAGAAAAGTATTTAGTTCCTGCAAACTGCAAGTTTATAAAAGCGCCAGCTCTCAACCCAGAAGTGAGAGTATCATTGAATGAGAATCAAGCCAAACGAGACAAGGGTATAGAGAGCAAACAGGTCCTCACATCTTGTGCACTATCCTCTCTCAGTGAGGCTATTACGCATTTACTCTCATCCAGTCATAAAGACCAAAAATTACTGAAATTGCTAATGGATACAGCTCGAATCTTAGCAGATGTACAATATAGTGATTCAACATCTAGGCGTCTATTTATTCTATCAACTCTCAAGAAAGAATTGAAAGAGCAGTTGGGAAAAACTAAGATAGATGAGATGCTTTTCGGAAATCATCTTACTGACGTATTAAAGACCGCAAAAACTATTTTGAGGTCTGGAGCTGATTTAAGTTCATCTTCAACTATGAAGTCTGTTGCTTCTAAACCCACTAAAGCTGCTTACAGGCCTTTAAACTACCGGGCCCCTCCAGTGGTTCACAGGCAACGACCACTGGGGGGTGTAAAACAGGCTCGACCAGCGCCGGCTCCGACATCGAAGCAAACACCGAGGCCGAGGCACAACAACGATTCCAAGATATCGTCACGTCAGCCGCAGGCACGCTTCAGACGTTAGACACGGTAAGGCTCGCAGGCCGACTTACATATTTCTATAAACAATGGTGCTTACTTACCGATAACAGTATTGTACTTTCTTGGATTTCGGGCTATAAAATTGTATTCTCTGACGCTGTTATTCAGTCGACTGTACCTTTAGAGCCTACATATGCCGAATCGGAGTATAAGGCTTTTAAAAGCTCAATACAAGAGCTAGTCAACTCCGGGGTAGTGTCTTTATGTCAACCATGTAAGGGGCAATTCTTATCAAAGATATTTCTTATTTCAAAACCAAATGGTAAACACCGATTTATACTAAATTTAAAACAATTAAACAAATCTATATCAACTCAACACTTTAAATTAGAGGATTTCAGAACAGCGCGGAATCTTATATCTAAGAATTGTTTTATGGGGTCAATTGACTTAAAAGACGCTTATTTTTTAATTCGCATCCATCCGGAATCAAGGAAGTACTTACGCTTTCAATGGAATGGTAACCTTTATGAGTTTAATGCCCTGCCAATGGGTTTAAACACAGCCCCATATGTTTTTACAAAAATTCTTAAGCCAGTTGCAAAATTATTGAGATGTATGGGATATTTATCTACCTTTTATTTGGATGATTTATTTTTGGTGGGTCATTCGTATAGTGACTGCTTACGTAATATAAATGACACAGTTTTGTTACTAAAATCTTTGGGATTTATCATTAATACACATAAAAGTGTTATTGTACCTTCCAATAATTGTAAATTTTTAGGCTATATTATAGATTCTGAAAGGTTAGAAGTACGATTGCCCCAGGAAAAGAGGAGAAAAATTAAAAAAGAATTGTTGAGGTTTAGAAAACTCAGAAGGTGTAAAATAAGAGAATTTGCACGCTTCGTGGGACTTTTAACATCGGCATGTCAAGCAGTAGATTATGGTTGGCTATATACTAAGGATTTCGAAAGGTGAAAATTCTTAAACCTTAAAGACGATGGAAATTACGATAAATATATGACATTACCAGGTGAATTACTCCCTATCTTTGACAGGTGGCTTAAAACTATTGGTAATTCGATGTCAAAAATAAAAGGTGATAAATTTTCCATAGAAATTTTTACGGATGCCTCAACAACGGGATGGGGCGCTGCTTGTAGAGGTCGTACTGCCAGTGGTCCTTGGAGTGAGCACGAGAAATCTCTTCATATTAATTATTTGGAAATCCTCGCAGCATTCCTGGGTCTAAAAACTTTTGCACGAGACTTGGTAAATTGTCAATGTTTGTTGCGCATCGACAATACAACCGCCATATCTTATATTAACAGAATGGGAGGAGTACAATTTCCACATTTAACAGATGTTACTAAACAGTTGTGGAATTGGTGTGAAGAGCGGGGAATCATGGTTCATGCTGACTACATACGTTCCTCTGACAATGTAATCGCAGATGCCGAATCCAGGAGAGTACATCCCGACATCGAGTGGGAAATCTCTGATGCGGCATACCAAGAAATTGTACAACAATTTGGTATTCCTTGCATTGACCTTTTTGCAAGCAGAACCAACCATAAGTGTAATATTTATGTTTCTTGGCAAAGCGATCCTGACGCTTATGCTATCAACGCTTTTACCATACCATGGACAGAATATTACTTTTACGCATTTCCGCCAATATCTGTTATTTTAAAAACATTACGAAAAATTGTAAATGACAAAGCCACTGGCATTGTCGTGGTGCCTCAATGGCCTACGCAGCCATGGTACCCCCTTTATAATAGATTACTTACCTCAAAGCCACTTATATTTAAATGTAATAATAATTTAATTATTTCTCGTTGTAGCGAACGTGCTATACACCGACAAATTACACTAATTGTCGGGAAGCTATCCGGACATCGCTGCTCCGAAGAGGAATTCCCACATCGTCTATTCCTATAATGTTAGCTTCATTGTCAGAAAACACAGTTAAGCAGTACGACACGTGCCTAAAAAAGTGGTTTGCGTATTGTCACCACAACAACTTGGAACCGTATGTTGCTTCCTTGCCTACCATTCTTGATTTTTTGACACAATGTTTTAATGATGGTGCTCGATATGGGACCCTCAATAGTTCACGATCTGCTCTGTCATTGTTATTGGGTCAGGATATTGTAAATAACGATTGTATTAAGAGATACTTAAAGGGAATTTTTCGATTACGACCTACTAAACCTAAATACGATTTGACCTGGAATACAGACCAAGTGTTAAACTATTTAGCAAGTTTATACCCTAATGATAAATTAAATCTAGAACAAATTAGTAAGAAATTAGTAACCCTTTTAGCGCTGGTAACGGCCCATAGAATGCAGACCATATCAAAAATACAAATTAATAACATTATCAAATCAGATTCAAGATTCGTAATAAAAATTCCCGACTTAATTAAAACTTCACGTATTGGTTCGGCACAACCAGTATTTTCTTTACCTTATTTTTTACAAAGATCGCAGATATGTCCCGCTAGTACTCTACAGGCATACCTCGATAAGACCAATCAGTTGCGCCAAGGTCACCAATCACTTTTTATTTCCTTTAGAAAACCATATCGAGCGGTAACATCACAAACATTAAGTAGATGGGTGAAAAGCATTTTACAGTCAAGCGGAATAGATACTTCTTTATTTACTGCGCACAGCACTAGGCACGCAGCTACTTCCAAAGCTTGCACCTTAGGTGTTAGCTTGGATGTTTTACGTAAGACTGCAGGCTGGAGTGCGAATTCTACTGTATTTATCAAATTCTACAACAGATTAATATCAAATGACACATCAAACGAAAATGTTTTGTTTAATAGTATACTTAATAATCAGAGTGATTGAAATTATAAAATTAAGCTACGAGAACGCTTAAGATGATTATAAACCTTAAGTCTTAAGGATATGTTGATTATATCGTTATTGAGCTTGAGTGAATAAATATTTTTTTTTTTTTTTTTATATCTTATTGTAATACCTATTAACCTAGGTTTACAAAGGGCGGACTTAATGCCTATAGGCATTCTCTCCCAGTCAACCCTGGGTGACGGTGAGAAATTGTGGCAGGTGTTAACAATAATAAATAACACATTAAATAAATACAACATTAAAAATATTACCTATTACATACTATAAATATAGAGATTATAAATAAAAACATACATATGAAATACCTAAATATATATATATATATATATATATATATATATATATATATATAATATACAAAATTACATACACATACATGTTGTATACAGAAAATTATATAAAATTCTCAAAAGATTGGCGATTTAAGATAATGTTCTCGGACAAGTCTCCTGAAAATACCTTTTGACTGGGCTTTTCTTATTTCCACTGGCAGGGCGTTCCAGAGTAGAATTGCCTGAACGGTAAAGGAATATTGATAGAAACAGCTACTGAATCGAGGAATATCCAATTTGAGATTTTCAGAAGATCGGAGTACTTTATCATGAGTAGCACAGCGATAATGAAAATTTTCCTTGAGATAAGTAGGTGTCGCTGGCTCATATAGGATAGAGTACAGAAGAAGCAGAATTCTAGAACATCGCCTGTGCCGAATAGGAAGCCAATTAAGCTGACGGCGGTACTGAGATATATGGTCAAACTTTCGAAGCCCAAAGATGTAACGTATACAATTATTGAGGAGGCGTTCTAGTTTATTGAGAAGTTCTTCTGAAACGTCTGGATAGCACACATCTCCATAATCAATAATTGGTAGTATTAATGTTTGGATAAGCAAAAGCTTTGTCTTCATCGGAAGGAAGTGTTTGAGACGACTGAGGGATTGCAAGGAAGCCATGACCCTGCGACTAATTTCGGCAATGTGAGGCCGCCAACTTATAGTATTGTCAATGTAAAGGCCGAGATTTTTGACAGAGTCACTGAGAGGTATCTGGGTGTCACTATAAATTATAGGTGGTAAGTTATCACAACAAACCTCAGCTCGTAATCTCGGACTACCTATCAGTATAGCTTGGCATTTTTGCGGGTTGACAACCACGCCATACTGATCGGACCATGTTTTAAGCGCCTTCAGATTTGCATTCATTTCATAAAAAACACTGTGAAGTTTCTCAACCGTGGTATGGACATACAATTGTAGATCATCCGCATACAGATGATACGAACACGAGAAGACTGAAGATAGTGCATTAATAAACACAGAAAATAAAATAGGGGATAGTGTTCGTGCCCTAAGGTGGTCTAGGGCTTCAATAAAACTAGCGGACTGTATGAAGAAGTATATTGCTTTAACTGATCGCGGATGGTGTGCTGCCGCGCGGGCCGCCGATGGTCGAGTGGTCGATGGCGCGGTTAGGACGGGCGCGGGGCGCCCGGGCCGCGCCGATAGCTCGCGCGATGCGTAGACGCGAACATACTCCCGCCCTTGAAGAATGTTTCTTCAACATGGTAGAGGGCAGATGGTGTTGAAGCCTCGTCGGATGGTGCCTCGCTTCGTCTTTACGTCGACGACGCGAGTGATGCCGTCGCCGCCGGGGTGGATCGCGACGACACGCCCCAAGCACCACATCAGTGGTGGGAGCGCCTTCTCCTTGACCAAGACGAGCGATCCCAAGGCCAGGTCGCTCGAAGTCGTCGTCCACTTCGACTTCTGTTGGAGTAGAGAGACATATTCCACGTTAAAACGGTTCCAAAAATGTTGTCGTATGCTCTCTATCCGCTGGTGACGCTGAAGACTGGTGATTTTGACATCGGAGACGGGTGGATGTGGTATAGACGTCAGTGGTCGCCCAATTAAAAAGTGGGATGGAGTAAGGGCCGTAAAATCTAATGGATCAGAGGAAAGTGGGGTGAGAGGACGAGAATTTAGAATAGCCTCTATTTGAGCCAAGCACGTACACATTTCCTCGAATGTAAGATGAGTGATATTGAGTAACCTTTTAAGATGGTACTTAGTCGATTTAACGGCAGCTTCAGCGATACCATTGAAATGTGGCATATATGCAGGAACAAAATTGAACTCAATGCCCTGCTGGGCTACCTCAGACGCAACATTTGAGTCCTGTAAAAAACGGTACAAATCATTAGATGCCCCTACGAAGTTAGTTCCGTTATCGGATATTATGCTACGAGGTTTACCGCGACGCGCTACGAAACGGTTTAGAGCGGCTATGTAGGCTTCTTTAGTTAAATCCGAAACAAGCTCGATATGCACGGCTTTAACGGCTTGACAAACAAAAATACAAATGTACGATTTTAAGAGCTTGCAGCCACGACCTTTCCGGTCAGCAATCAGTATTGGCCCCGCATAGTCAACGTTACAAATTAATAAATGGATATTCTAGACTGGTTCTGTTACATGGTAGTTGACCCATTAATGGTTGAATGTTTTTTGCTTTAAATCTATAACACTTAAGGCATTTGTTTACAGTAGATTTCGCGAGGTTTTTGCCTTTAAGAGGCCAATAAGATAAACGAATGTTAGCCAAAAGCAACTGAGGACCAGCATGTAATAATTTAATATGTTGTGATTCGAATATAAGTTTAGTTAATGCGTGTTTGTTACATAGCAATACGGGGTGCTTTGTATCGTAGTCGTAGGGGGAGTTATCAAGCCTGCCGCCCACACGAATGATATTATTGGAGTCTAAAAATGGGGTTAAAGAAATTAATCTATTTTTTCGAGGTAGGGGTTTACCTGCTGATAGAAGGGCAAACTCCTCGGGAAACATTTCAATTTGAGCATGCTGTAAAATAAGAATAGATGAGTTATTTATTTCTTGTACAGATAAGGGACCTGAATATTTAGTTAATTGATTATTATTTTTACTTTTATTTTTTATTGAACAATTATTAATGAATCTTTGTAGGGGAACAGAGGGTAATGGGAGCCAGAGGGTAATGGGAGCGGTTCTACTACAGACAAAACTATAGCTCGTATTTACTCGTTTGCCACTCGAGCGCCTTCGGCACGCTGCGATCGTGTTTTGCTGTGGCGCTCGACCGGCCAGTGCCACGCGTTGAACGACCACGAGCGCGTTTCGATTTTGTCATTCGCGCTTATAAAAAATACGAAATTTAATCGGCCAGGTATGTAAGAAGTTATACGTTTGTTACATTCAAATCTGTTTTATATTATAGCTTATGTTATCAATTTTGAATATCTGTGCGTATAATATCGTTACAAGCTAGATTTAAGATATTATTTTCTTTTATTTCAAAATGGTGGTAGTTGGGTAATGAGAGCTTATTAGGCTCTGATTACCCTTTGTAGCTTCAATTACCCCATATACTTATTAATATGTATTTGTTTTCAGTGATGTGCTTATTTTTTTGTTCAAAATGCCAGGAAAAAAGGAACGTACGACTACGAAAGCGTCTCAGACCGTTGAAAACCTTAGAAAATGCTGTCGAAAAACTTCGTAGTGGTGGTACATCAGTATGGCTGGCTGCAACTCATTAATGGCCCACTACTGAGTAGGGGTCTCTCCTCATTATTGAGGAGGCCTAGAGCATTCTCCACCACGATGCTTCAGATCGGATTGGTGGCGGGGTTAGTGGCCAACCCAGTGTCGAAAGTTTTCAAGCCGGCCGAAGGCCTCCGACACGGCTTAATGACTGCTATCTATCGATAACAACTGGTACCGACGGCTTTGCGTGCCCTCCGAAGCACGGAAGCGCTCAAGAAATTTTGCCACTAGCGGTCACCCATCTAACTACCGACCGCGGCCGTTGTTGCTTAACTTTGTCGATCACTTAGGATCGACGCAAGCCGCCGGGCTATGACCGCTTCACAGTACAGCGGTCAGCAGCACGGCAGAACAATATTTGAAGAAAAGGAGTAGAAACGTTTAGAGATAACATGTAAAACCAAAACCATTGCAAAGGAAAAGGGAGAAACCAGCAACAAAGGAAGAAAATGTATTGCAGAAAAAGGAAAAAAACGAAAGAAGGCAATCAACAAAAGCGAAACTTTTTGAGGGTGAAACTGACACGTCTGAAGAAGAAGACTTTGAGAATCCTTGTGACGATGAGTCAGAATATTCAGAAGAAGAGACGTTGTGTGCTATTGCTGTGACACAGGAAAACATAACGAAATGTGGTACCGTTGTAGAGGTTGCAGTAAATGGACACATAAAGAATGTTCTGATTCTGAGAGCACGATTGATTATATTTGCCTGATTTGATTGGAACCTTTAAGTTCATTATAACGTTTATATTAAGATTCATATGAATATGTGAGATTGCAGACTAACATAGAAATTTTTGAGGCTGACTTAATAATTAAGATTAGAATTAAGCTCCCATTACACATACGGGAATTTATAAGCTCTCATTTCCCGCAAAGTCGGGTAATGAGAGCGATTCTGTTTTTTGCTTTAAAGTTTATCTGTGGCCAAATGCCTAATAATGTAAGGTTAACACTGTGATTAAATGATAGTCAAATAAGTAAGGATTTAGTTGTTAATAAAAAGTTCCTAAAGTATCCATAAATTTGGCTTTTATTTAACTTTTTCCTTAGTAGGCTCCAATTCCCCCCAGCTCCCCTACATAGGCGATTACTCTTTGTAAATAGTTATAGTTAGAATATTTTTTAATTAAATTTTGTATTATTGATGTTTGATTATTATTTTGATTACTTGTATTTAATTGATTGCAAAAATTGGAACAATAATCAGCCGTAGTTTCTGGTAGGTCACGTTTCTCATACGTAGGCATTTTGGGCCATTGACTGGCATCCATTGAAAGAAATGTGGGGCCTGACCACCACAAATTGCAATTACTGATTTGATCAGCCTTGACTCCCCGAGAAACGAGATCTGCCGGGTTGTCTCTAGAGGGAACGTAGCTCCACGTGTGACCACTGGTAGTCTCCTGTATCTCATTGACACGATTGCGTACAAACGGTTTGAGTTGATTTGAAGGTGTAGACAACCAACCCAACACAATCATAGAATCACTCCAGAAGTAGCATTTCGATATGTTTAATGTTAATGATTCTAACACTTTAGTGCACATTCTTGAGGCCAACAAGGAACTGCAGAGTTCTTGACGAGGAGTCGTTATAGGCTTGATATTAGCTATTCGATTTTTAGATATAAGTAATTGAGTATGTATATTACCTGAATTATTTACTGAACGTATATAAAGACAGGCTCCGTACGCCTTTTCGGAAGCGTCACTAAAAACATGGACTTCGTAATATGTTGAATTGTCACTTAGAACCCATCGAGGTATTTTAAGACTGTTAAGAGATGGAAGTTTGTTAACAAAAGAATACCAAGCATTTTTTATAGATTGTGAAACTTCTGTATCGTAATCGTATTTTTCAATCCAAACTCTTTGTAATATAATTTTTGCTTCGACAACGCACGGACCTAGAAGACCTAGAGGGTCGAAAATTTTGCTAATTACCGATAAAATGTGTCGCTTAGTAATTTTTTGGGTTGGATCAATATTAATGGAAAATGATAAACTGTCCGAATCTGAAAACCAATACAATCCTAGAGTTTTAGATGAATTATTGTCAATATCATTATTTAGATCTAGATTTTGGTCGGTACTACTTGAAGATTTGTCTAATTTGGAAACAATTTGAGAACAATTTGACCGCCATTTTCGTAAATTAAATTGAGCCGATGATAAAATAGATTTAATGTTTTTACAGATGTCTAGTGTTCGCAATATTAGACGAACCACTTAAAAAATCGTCGACGTAGAAATCGTGTTCTATACAGCGCCTGACTTCATAATTAGGTGTACTAGATCCTAAACTTACTAAACACTTTGTGGCCAAATATGGAGCAGAAGCGGTGCCGTAGGTAAGCGTGTTCAAAGTGTAAATTTTTAGCTGTTGCTTCGGATCGGCACGAAAAACAATTCGCTGTAAAGAACGTTGATTAGGATTGAGATTTATAGACCTATACATTTTTTCGATATCTGCTGTAACTACTATTTTATGTTGCCTAAAACGTATTAAGATAGACAGAAGGTCATCTTGTACAATAGGGCCCACCATTTGAAGGTCGTTAAGAGATACACCCGAGGAAGTGGTTGCAGACGCGTCAAATACTGTGCGTAACTTTGTGCTTGTGCTAGAAGTACGTAGGACACAATGTTGACATAAAAAATGATTAATTTGGTCATCACAAGATAATGAGGTATCCTCAGTCATATGTCCCAGTTCTTCGTACTCCCGCATAAAGGCTATATATTTTTCGTTCATGTCAGGATTACGTTGTAGACGTCGTTCTAACGAAAAGAAGCGTCGCTTTGCCATTTCAAAAGAATCGCCTAAAAGACTGGGATCATGTTTGAAAGGCATTGTGACTACAAAACGACCATCATCCTGACGCACAGTATTTGCATAAAAACTATCTTCACACGCTTTCTCTTCAGCAGAAAGAGAATGTGAAGGTGAAATGGTATCTAGCTCCCAAAACCTCGTCAGATCGGGACCAGTGGTACCTTGTGTAAAATTGCATGTGTGTGAAGAAGACAGGAATGAATTATGCCCAATATGGCCTGACACAATCCATCCTAATTGAGTTTTGATTAATTTTGGTTGATTTTTACCTAAGTCGATGACATTATTTTCTAACAGAGACCAAAATAAGTCGGCCCCTATTAATATGTCAATAGCCGACGGTATATAATAAGACGGGTCAGCAAGTTGTAAACCCTTAGGAATAGGAATGCTATTTTTATTAATTAGACGTGACGGCAAAAGCTTGGTAATTTCAGGTAACACTAGACAATCAATATTGACCCTATAGTCACGGCAAAAAGACTCAATTGTGAGATTACAAGACTGTGCACTAAAGGAGGTTTGATTATTTATACCTGTGTTAGATACCTGTATTATATGCATAAAACCATGTATTATTTTATTATATCTACCCAGTATTTTATTAACATTATTTATAATTCAAGTTGCGATAAAGAGTATTTTTACTGACTGCGTTCGCATGTTCGTTGTGATTCGCCCCACTCAAAAAGTTAATAAAAGAGAGGATACCATGCGACCGCAGGCAGTTGCTCGGAAGTAATTGGTTTGAACAGTAGTCTAAGGAATACCTGCGGATGTCTAGAATTATTATCAATAAGTTGTATTGTGTAGTACGTCAGTGTTATTCTTAAATAACGTTCATCCGAATAATAAACTTTTGTGAATTTATCAAGACTATTTATTTTTACCTGAACTTATAATAGTTCAGAAAGTGGGATCAGCTGAGATACGTCGAAGAGTAGAGGCCTATTCTCGGTGGAAAGGACTCAGTAACGCCCAATAATAAGGTTCGTACGGTGATTATTCTTTATTACAAATATGAATTCTGTTACTTCACTGTTTACCTGGCAATGTCTTTACTTTTAACTAAGTTTTAGCCATGTTGATACCGCTAATTGGGTAGACAGAGCAATAAATTAACCGTGATAACTTTTAGTGCCACATTTAATCTTTTTTTTTACTTCTACCTTCATTCTTTTAATTTAATAAAATTTGAATTGAATGTCTTTTCTTTATTTTTTTTTCTTCTTTCTTATTTTCTTTTCTCTTCTTTCTTTCTTTCTCATTTGCGTGTAAAATCAAATAATCCCTAGAATTTACTGCGTAAAACACGCAGTAAATTCTATATTGCAATAAATACATTGTTTAATGATAAATCAACAAATAAAATATACGATATGCCCTATTACTATTTTGGAACCTACCCTTGTTTCTTAATGTTTTATTAAGTGCTATAAAATTAAAATGCAACATGAAAACATACAAGACAATGTAACCATAACGAGGTGTAGGTTATCTATGATACCAAAATGCATGGGTTTCAGAAAATAAACAATTATTCGGTAATATAGGTATAATAAATTATTTTCGTATACATGAAAATCGACAT
Source organism: Hesperia comma (assembly GCA_905404135.1). Classification (NCBI taxonomy): domain Eukaryota; kingdom Metazoa; phylum Arthropoda; class Insecta; order Lepidoptera; family Hesperiidae; genus Hesperia; species Hesperia comma. Next base: position 14,126,775 of record FR990013.1, on the reverse strand, counting down.
ATACATTATAATGTAATTGATAACTGATCATATAATAGTATAATATTTACGTTACGTGTTTAACCCTTGCTTCATCTTAATTCCTGTTTCCTGTTATCAACGAACATTGACTTGTTTCTTCTTCTCAACTATTTCAGGCGACAATGGATGATGATAGACGTTCTCGCAAGAGAACGAGAGATGATGTATCTCCAGATCGTCAAAGCGATGTGTCGAATGGCTCCAAGCATTCTAAGCATAAGAAACGAAGCCGCCGTCGTCATCGTACGCGTAGCGAGTCCCGGCGGAGACATTTGGATGAAGCTTCGGAAAGGCATGAACGGGAGTCGCCATCACGGACACCTACTCCCGCACCCTCAGCCTCTGTTCCCGTAGCTGTAAGTACGAATATACCCAATACGCAGCGATTCGCCGAAGCAACACCAAATGAACCTGGTCAATCTGTTATAACTTCCGAAAACTTGTTGTTAGCATTTAGAGAGCTTGTTCAGTCCATGAAATCTGACAATAATGGTGAACGTTTTCCAAATTTAAATGTTATACCTGAATTTGATCCTATAAAAAAGAATCAAACCATTGATATTTGGATCACTAAAGTTAATGAATGTGCGTCCATTTACAACTGGACGGAGCGACAAATTATTCATTACGCTCTACCAAAATTGACGGGTTTTGCTCAAAAATGGTACCAAGGCTTACCAAGTTTGTTATTTTCATGGACTGAATGGCAAAGTAAATTAAAGTTAGCATTTCCTAGTCATGAGAATTATGGCCAATTGTTGTCGGATATGCTTGCATACAAGGCGCGTTACGGAGAGCCATTGGAAGAATATTTTTACGAGAAAATGGTAGCACTAAATAGATGTCATATTACCGGCAAAGACGCGATTGACTGCATTTTGTTTGGCATTGAGGACAGGTCTGTAAGGACTAGTGCGGAGGCAGCACAGTTCGCAGATCCTGATAAATTACTTGTTTATCTCCGAAACGTTAAAATGCCTAAGAAGGTTGATAAAACTAACGCGCCCTTGCAATCAGGCTCATCCGATAGCAAACGTCCGAGAGGACAGCAGAATAAAAATACACCAAATGGAACTGATGTAAAGTTTAAATCCAAATGCTATAATTGTGGGGAAGAAGGTCACCCATTTTATAAATGTGCACAACCTATCAAGCGATGTGATAACTGTCGTAAAGTAGGTCATCTTTCTAGCGAGTGTCCAATAAAATCAGAATCAGCTAATAAAACTGTTTTGCGTATATCCCAGGAGTTAGACAACGACTTGAAATATTTTAAAACCGCTTCAGTTAATGGTCACAAACTTGATTGCTTTATAGACTTTGGTAGCCAGTGCACTATGCTGCGTGAGTCCATAGCTAGGGGGCTAGTCGATTCGTGGTCTACGTCTGATTTGCCAGTTATTAGAGGTTTTGGTAATTCTGCTGTTAACTGTCTCGGTAAATGTCAGGTGGAAATCGAAGTTGATTCTGCCAAAGCCTCTTTAGAGGCGTTGATAATTCCAGATCACTTATTACGTGTACCTTTACTGCTTGGTCAGACTTTCACGGAACAAGAACACGTGATGGTATTCAAAAATAGTAAACAATTAACGATTACTACTAAGTCTTCTAATCCCAGTAAACCTATTCAACTATATGTTTCTCGTCACGAAATAATCACAGGCTTCACAGAATTAGAAATTTATTCTGTCCCAGTCTACACTGGTATCGTACTAGTAGAACCCAGTCTATGTCAGCAAATTGAGAAACAGTACGAAATAATTCAAGTGTTATCAGTCTTCATGATGGACAGGGTACGATGGTAATAAAGGGACTTGGAGCAGTTTTTAATTTAACCAAAGACACTTTGCTAGTTCGTGCCATTCCATTGAAAGAACTTGAATGTTTTGATGTGAATAGGATTGTGGGATGCCCGGATGATGAAGTAGTGTCAAATATTGAAAGTCATATGATTAGAGTGAATGAAAGTATTGATAAAGAGCATGTGGAGGAACTTAAAAATATCTTGAATGAATTTCGGGACACATTTGCGTTCTCTGCAAAAGAATTGGGTTGTGTTAAAGAAACAGAGATGGAAATAAAGCTCCATGATACTACCCCTGTCGTTTATAGACCCTACCGTCTTCCTCATTCTGAACGAGAGATTATGAGAGGTATGATAAAGGAACTCGAAGAATCTGGCATTGTCGAAGAATCCTCGTCTGACTATGCTTCGCCGGTTATTTTGGTCAGAAAGAAAACAGGCGATTATCGCCTGTGCATTGACTTTAGAGCCCTCAATAAGAAAACTGTGAAAGAGCATTACCCGATTCCAAGGATAGACGATCAATTAGATAGTTTATCAAATTATAAATTTTACACGACATTAGATTTGGCATCTGGCTACTACCAGATACCTATGTCATCAACGTCCAAACACTTGACGGCATTTATAACCCCTGATGGACTTTACGAATTTACAAGAATGCCATTCGGGCTTGTAAATGCTCCATCAACTTTCCAGAAAACTATAAACGGGATCTTGGGCAATGCTAGATTTAAAGAAGCCTTTGCGTATATGGACGATGTAATTATTCCTTCTAAAACGGTAGAAGAAGGCATCCAAAGATTACGAAATATTTTAAAAATATTTCGTTCTGCTGGTTTAACACTTAAGTTATCTAAGTGTAACTTTCTGATGCAGTCAATTGATTATTTAGGTTTTGAGGTCAGTGAAGAGGGGGTAAAGCCTGGTAAGAAAAAGATTGAAGCCGTGACAAATTTTCCCCGTCCTACTGACCAGCATAGAGTTCGACAGTTTTTAGGGTTAGCCAGTTTCTTCCGTAGATTCGTCAGATCATTCTCAGCTATCGCAAAACCCCTCACTAATTTATTAAAGAAGGATTCTAAATGGCAGTGGGGTGACGCTGAGGAACAAGCATTTATGAATCTCAAAGACGAATTAACAAAACGTCCTATACTGTCATTTTATAGCCCCGAGTACGAGACACAGTTGCACACTGATGCCTCAAAAATTGGTATTGCCGGTATTTTATTACAGAGGCGAGATAAGAATACTCCTTTTTCTGTCGTTGCATACTACAGCCGACAAACCTCCCCCGAGGAATCTCGTTTTACGTCCTACGATTTAGAAACGTTGGCGGTTGTTAATTCGTTGCAGCGCTTTCGAGTTTACTTGCTAGGCATTCATTTCACTATTGTGACCGACTGCAATTCAGTTCGAGCTACGTTCGAGAAGCGAGACACGTTACCTCGAGTCGCTAGGTGGTGGAGTATATTGCAGGAGTTCGATTTTGAAATCGTCTATAAACCTGGCACTACACTAACTCATGTCGACGCGTTAAGTCGCAATCCCTCCCCTTCTCAGGTTGGTTTGCAGGTTAGGGTCATTGATGCTAGTTGGCTTTCTACAGTTCAGCAAAGTGACTCTGAATTGCAAAGAATCGTGGAAATTCTTAATGACGAAAATACTAAATATACCGCAGATGTAAGAAGCAATTTTGTTGTTAAGAGGGGACTTTTGTATAGGAAAACCGAAGATGGCGATCGGTGGGTAGTTCCGAAGGGCGTTAGATGGAACGTGATGAAAACGTGCCATGATGAGATTGGGCATTTCGGGTTTGACAAAACTTTTGAAAAAGTAAAAAGCTCGTACTGGTTCGCAAAAATGAGAAAATTTACAAAGAAATACGTAGAGTCATGTTTAGAGTGCGCTCTTACAAAGGTCCCTGCAGGGAAAAGAGCAGGCGAGTTACACCCAATAGAAAAGGTTGACCGCCCGTTCCATACTCTGCACATAGACCATTTGGGGCCCTTTGTTCGTAGCAAACGTAGAAATTCTCATTTATTATTGATCATAGATGCTTTTACAAAATTTATTGTCCTAGTACCAGTAAAAAGCACAAAGGCTGTTCATTCTATTAGAGCTGTCAAAAACTTCTTCCACACCTTTAGTGTACCGAAACGCTTAATCTCTGATAGGGGTACGTCTTTTACATCAAAACGTTTTCAGGAATTTTTAAGTTCTCTGGGTGTGAAACATATTTTAAATGCTGTGGCAACTCCGCGCGCAAACGGTCAAATAGAGCGGTATAATCGCACGGTTTTGTCAGCATTGAGTGCTACAAATTTTGGGAAACCGGAGAATGTATGGGACGAATGTGTTTCAGAAATTCAGTGGGGTCTAAACAATACACTCAATAAAGGTATTGGAAAGACACCTGCCCAAGCTTTGTTTGGCTTCGATTTAGTTGGTACATCTGGTGCACCATTACAGTTAAATTTGGAGGATGACTCGGACAAAATTAATATTAATTTAAAAGAAACTCGTAGAGAAATATCAGAACATATTAAAGAAGACCAACTAAAACAAAAGGAAAGATTCGATAAAAATCGAAAGCCAGCAAAGTTTGAGCTCGGTGAACTAGTACGTGTGGAAAGGGAAATCCCTTCCACAGGTAGTAGCAGAAAGTTAGTACCTAAACTCCGTGGACCTTATCGTATAGCCAAGGTTCTTGAGCATGATAGGTATATTGTAGAGGATACACCATTGTCCAAAAAGGGCAATAGGCTGTTTACTGGTGTGTTTCCTATAGATAAAATTCACCCCTGGCTAGTTTATAATAGAGCTGATATCGATCCCGCATAGGTAATTGCTTACAAGGGGACGCTAAAACGTGGCTCAATGAATGGGTCACTAATGATCGCAGTTGGAGTAACTTTAAAAAGGAATTTAGGCCTCTGTGTCCCAGAAAACCAGACATAGCTAACATTTTGTACGAAGTTATGAGTACGAATTCAGATAAATTCCTTACATACGCAGACTATGCCCGTCGGTCCCTTTTAAAGTTACGCATCGTTAAAGGGTTAAGTGAGGAATTGATAACAGCAATAGTAATACGGGGCATTACTGACCCGCAGATCCGCGCGTCAGCCACTAACGCTAAACTAATGCCAAACGAGTTAGTAGAATTTCTTTCTATTTATGTTAAGCCAAGTACTTCCGTTTCTAACAAATTTTCGAGTGGGTCCCGTCATGATCGTACGTTCAATACCAATCGCGGGATCAATGATCGCAAACGACGGTTTGAGTCGGGTAAATGTTTCATATGTGGTAAACAAGGACATAAGCAATCAAATTGTTTTAAAAAACCTAAGACAACGACTAGTAATGACGTGAATATTAATAACGATCGGAAAAATCTTAATGTTCAAAACTCAATGAAATCTGAACCATGTAGCTTCTGCAAGAAGCCTGGCCATACGGTTGAATTATGCTTCGCAAAAATTCGGTCAGAATCTCGGAACACAAATAACGTTAACTTTTGCCGGGAGTCCATTAATCATAAACGTAACGATATTGTTGTAGCGGTTATACAAGGGATCCCTGTCGATGTCCTTATTGATTCTGGTTCAAGTATATCGTTGATTTCTTTGTCCTTGTTAACACATTTTAAATGTGCGCGTAAGCCCGCCTTTAGAGTTTTACGAGGCATCGGTGGTCAAGAAATAGAGTCAACTTATTTTGTGACCTTACCAATAGAATTCAGTGAAATCACACTAGAAGTCGATCTGCATGTAGTTCGCCCAGAGTTTATGAACACGCCTATTATAATCGGCACTGATGTCTTGAATCGGGAAGGTGTTACATACTTCCGAACTCGCGACCAGCAATATCTTAGTTATGACTCCAATATTAAACATGATGTTTTGATTGCTTCACAATCCCCGATTAAAACTGACTTAACTGGTGATAAATTACAACAGTTACTCGATGTAATTAACGAATTTTCGAGGTTTTTCATAGACGGCACGGCTACTTCGACCGTGAATACCGGTAGTATGTCTATTAAGTTAAATAGTAAAACACCCGTCTACTACAGACCATACCGCTTGTCTTACACTGAGATCCTTAAAGTACGAGAGATTATTCGAGACCTAATTGAAAAAAACATTATACGGGAATCCGAATCTGAGTATGCCAGCCCGATGTTATTAGTCAAAAAGAAAGACGGTTCAGACCGTATGTGCGTGGACTATCGCAAATTAAATGAGATCACGATTAAAGACCGTTTCCCGTTGCCCTTGATAGATGATTGCATCGACAGATTAGGTAAACATAAGTTTTTTACCAGCCTCGATATGGCTACCGGATTCCATCAAATAGCCATGAACGAAGATTCTATAGCCCTAACGGGATTTGTCACACCGGAAGGGCACTATGAATATTTGAAGATGCCTTATGGTCTGGCGAATGCCCCAATCGTTTATCAACGAATTATCTCAAAAACACTTCGCCAACACTTAGAGGCTGGCGAAATCCTGGTCTATGTAGACGATGTCCTGATCCTAAGCAGTACTATTGAAGAAGGTTTGATGAGACTGAAGGACGTACTTATGACCTTAACGAATGCTGGGTTCTCTATAAATTTAAAGAAATGCTCTTTCCTTTCCACTAAAATAGACTATTTAGGACGTACAATATCTGAAGGTCAGGTACAACCGAGCGAACAGAAAGTAAAAGCTTTGATTGAGGCACCTATCCCTAAAAACGTTAAGCAAACTCGACAATTATTGGGCTTAGCAAGCTATTTTCGACGATACATTCCAAATTTTGCTATAAAAACTGCTCCAATTACTAAATTAACAAAAAAGGGCGAGCCATTCATTTGGGGTAGTGAACAAGAAGAAGCACGACAAGACATTATCGCACAGCTCACGATCGAACCCGTACTAGCTATTTTTGACCCCAAATTACCAATCGAGGTTCATACGGATGCTAGTTCCATCGGGTATGGTGCGGTGCTACTTCAAGTTCATGACAAGGGACATAAACGAGTGATAGGATACTTCAGCAAGCGAACCCAGGGTGCCGAGTCAAGGTATCATGCCTATGAGCTCGAGACCCTTGCGGTAGTCAAGGCCCTGCAAAACTACAGGCACTATCTGGTCGGCATCCATTTTACCGTTGTAACAGACTGTAATGCCTTAAAATCAACACAAAAAAAGAAAGATCTAATACCACGTGTGGCCAGATGGTGGATGTATCTACAGGACTTTGATTTCACGCTAGAATATCGCAGAGGTACCTCAATGTCGCATGCTGACTATCTGAGCCGCAACCCGGTCAACGTCTGCGAAGCTCGTAAACAGCAGAATTGGGCTCAGATAGCACAAGCTGCAGATGAAGAAACCCAGAACCTTATTGAGAAATTGTCTGAAGGTCGGTTAGACCCGAAACATTATGTTCACAAAAATGACCTTCTGTACTATAGGTACTGCCCCGTAGGAGAGGAACCGAAACTTCTTTGTTTTGTGCCTAAGGGGCATAGGCTCAGTTTGCTTAGAATATTTCATGACGAACACGACCACCCGTGTGCCGACAAAACATTGGAACTTATTAGAAAGCATTTTTGGTTTCCTTCCCTCAAAACATTTGTCAAAAAATATATTGACCATTGCCTTATATGCATTACACACAAAAAGGTTCCTAGAGCTCCGCACCAGTTTATTCATTCCTGGGAAAAACCGTGTATTCCTTTTGAAGTGATTCATGTGGACACATTAGGTCCATTGCCCCAATCAAACGGATACAAGCACGTCTTAATCGTCATAGATGCTTTTTCAAAATATTGCTTATTGTATCCAATGTTTGGGCAAGATGCTAACGAATTAAAACGCAAATTTTTCAATGTAATCTCTTTATTTGGAACGCCTAAGTTACTCGTAGCAGATCGTGGTCGAATGTTCCAAAGTACTGAATTTACTAAAGCTATCACAGAGTTAGGTATTGACATGCATCTCGTCACACCGGAGATGCATCATTCAAACGGACAGGTTGAACGTTACTGTCGAACTCTGCTAAATATGATTCGCATTGAGTGTAATCATAGACAGAATGAATGGTCAGACGTCATGTGGCGATTACAACTAGTCTTGAATATGACTAAACAAAAAACCACAAACTTGTCACCCCTGAATTTACTTGTGGGAATTGAAGCGGCTACGCCCGTGATACGTAATCTTGTTCGAGACATTGCCTTGGATAACGCACATCCAAATCGCGAAGCATTGAGGGAAATGCATCGTCAGCGAGCTTCCGAACGCTTGCGAGCCAACCAAAGTAAACAAGATGAGACCGTGAACTCTAATCGCAAGCCCCCGCGAACATTCGATACTAATTCATTTGTCTTTGTTATTAAACAGGCACAGGCAACTGGCAAGCTCGACGCAGGTATGCGCGGGCCATATCGTGTGGTCAAGGCGCTCCCCCACGGTCGATATGAGCTGCAGCTGTTGGCGGGTTCATATGGAAAGACGACTCAAGCCGCGGCAGAATACATGGTTCCGTGGCGTGGGGAGTGGACTCCGGAAACGTGCTCTGCCTTTTTCGAGGGTGAGTTGCCTTCCATCCATATGACACGCTAACGTCGTGCCTATGTCATTTGGGTGGATGATAATGCACTTCTACACGAGTATATTATGCTAACGTAGTGCCTATGTTATACATAATTATGTTGGTACATGATATGCGAACGTCGGGCCTATGTCATGTTGTTGCTTAAAAATTAAGCGTTGCAATGAGAACTATGCTAACGTCGTGCCTATGGTTCAAGCCTGTCCAGGTTACTATAAGCGGTAATAACTATGCTAACGTTGTGCCTATGGTTTACCGCATATTGATATCAGCGAGAAAATTGCGACAGACTGTGTATTTTTACTTTACTCCTTTTAGCAAAAATGAGTTTCATGAAAATGAAACTGAATAACAAACACCGTGATAAAATGTGTGCGTTTTTTTTCCGCTTCCAGACGCAGACTGTAATGATGATAGTGCGGAGTCCACGCATGCGCGAGCTACCACAGGCAGCGATGCGCCTGTGATGCCAGAACCTGTGCCCAACACATCCGGCATGACTGGCAGCCGTCAGCCTGAAATTCCGGAGGCCGAGAACGTCCTCCAGTCAGGAGAGGCCGTGTTGGCGGAAGACGGTCCCCGGACCGATGGAGGGGAGGCGACCTCTATATAAATGCCTGCACGCTCACTCGAGGCGACATTACTTCGTCAGACTGAGTCGTGGGCGGAAGCGCTGCCCGTTTGACCAGCCAACTTTTACTTAATCATTTTCTTAATTTAAATTTCGCAATCTAATTATTTAAAAATTGTTTAATTGTAATTGTTTCTTTACTTTCGTAGTTTGTATTTTGCTGATCAGTTTAATAAATCAAATATTAATGTTGTAGTGTGTTAAAGATTGTTTTTTTTATTTTATTCCCGCTCCTGGTCCCTAAGACTATCATATTAGGAATGCTGAAACTTAACAGATCGTCCCTTACTTTAAAGTAGTGTGTATTTTTTACAAATATACAAGAACCACCGTTTCTACTAGCCCTACAAAAATATGCAGCTAAGTTATAATTAGGTAATGTAACGTGTTTATGATCGTCTTCATTCATATTGTGTTCGCACAAGCAAATAATATCTATATATTTACATGACTTTTTGAGTTCATCTAAATGTATACTCAGAATATCCGATTTGCTTAAGAGACCATTAATATTTTGATGCATAATATACAAGTTCTTATACACGAAATAAATCATTATTAGTATCAATTTCTGACCTGTTAAAAGGATCGTCGTCAACTGTACTTAAATTTAAGTTTATGTCACATTTCTTACACTTGTTAGTTATACAAGAAACATCCGTTTGTGTCCCCTTGTGGGCCAGCTCTTTGGGTTCAGTTAACTTGTGACGTTGTTGTTTTAACATACATTGGTATTCATCGTATTTATTTTTATAATTTATATGTATAATTTCTCTTAACAGCGAACGGCATAAATGTAGATAAGAAAAGTTTTTGGTATAATGGAATCCACTGTAGTTCATATCAATATATTTTACATTGGTATATTTACTACATATATATCTCAGTTCATAATTTAATTTATATTCATTTAGTGATTTATTATGTGGTATTTCTGGTATGATCACATTTGTAAATCTTACACTTCTTAGCCAACTATCTAAGTTAAAATCTAGTTTAAAATCATAGGGGTTATTATCATTGATTCCACATAATAGTACAATGTAGTCATTTTTAGTTAGGGTCTTAATTGTATTTTCTTCTGTTTTTATTAGCGCCTCAAGTTTTGCATATGGTTTCCAGAAGCATGTTACTTTAAAAGCATTGCCGGTTAAATTTTGTAGGGTTCTGTATATATTTCTTCCTTGTTGATCTCCTATGACTGTAACTTTCTTCGGTTCGACAAAATTTTCAGAAACGTTTTTATTCTTAACAGGCTCATAGTGCTGGACTGGTATCAGTGTTGTTGTGTTTGATTTATCCGTGTCTTTCATTTCTGGTGTATCGTGTAATGGGGAAGAAGAGAACCTTGGCTCCGCTTCCGCAGGCTTAATGTGCTGGGCAGATGTTGGGATCGTTGTATTTGATGTTGTCGGTACCATAATTTCTGTGGGTTTGTCAGTAGCTATAGACGTCTTCTTAACGGAATTATCTTGCTTCGGGGTATCCATGAAAGGGGAGAAAGACAGTTTGGATCCTATTAACTTGGTCGAACTTTTGTTAGATTCTTCCTTGTCTAAAAATACTTTAGCACAATACAGCGTAACATTAAAATCTTGGTGGGATTATTGCAATAAGAGCCACAACGACCCCTATATTTATTCGGTTGCTTCAGTGATGGCCTTTTTGACAAATCAATACAATCAAGGATCATCTTACGGAACTCTGAATAGTCATCGTTCCGCCCTTAGCTTACTCCTAGGAAATGATCTGGGGTCGGTCGAACAGATTAAAAGATTATTAAAAGGTGCATTTAGATTGCGACCATGTGTACCAAGGTACACAAAGACCTGGGATCCGCAGACAGTTTTTAATCACATCACTATTTGGGGTTCGAACGATAAGTTATCATTGGATAAGTTAACTAAAAAATTAGTTGTGTTATTGGCCCTATGTACGGCTCATCGAGTACAAACATTGTCATTAATAAAAATTAACGACATAACACTTAATTTGCAGGGTATTCAGATTACAATTAAAGACCTTATAAAAACGTCATTTATTGGTCGAGATCAGCCCTTACTAATACTACCATATTTTCTGGAAAATATAAACATTTGCCCGGCTACTTCTTTAAAGATTTACTTGGAACGCACGAAAGAAATAAGACCTGACGGTATAAATAATTTATTATTGACAATAAAACGGCCGGTTCATGCAGCAAGCGCACAGACGATAAGCCGCTGGATTAAGCAAGTGTTAGCGGAGAGTGGCATAGACGTCAGCCAATTCAGCGCGCAGCACACGACACGCCGCCACCTCCGCGGCGCGAGTAGCCGGCGTCTCACTTGAGGTCATAAAAAAAACGGCCGGCTGGACGGAGAATTCACAGACTTTTGCGAAATTCTACAATCGCCCAATTATCACAGACCAAGATACTTTTTCTTCTGGCCTTGCTTCGTCCAGCAAATCACTAAAAATGTTGATTCATGGGTAATTCTTTGAACATGTGCATATCGCGCGGCCCTCCCCAAATAACTAAGTATTTAGTAATGTATAAAGTTATGTTTTGTATTTTTTCTCGTAAAACATAGTTCCGGTACTATATAGGCATGTACATAATATATTCCTATTGTTATAAATAACTAAGTTATGTTCATAAACGTTCCTCAAATCTCATCACCATTCGTGTCCCAATTCCCAAATTTTAGCAGTTCATGCTCCAAAAGTTATACAAATACCCCGAAGATCGTGTTTTTAAGTAGTAATTTGGATTGTACACGACATGCTTTACCAATTAGCAAAACTATACACATTAATGAACACTTTTAGGTAACTTGTAAGGACTTTGAAAATTGTCCCACTACCTCCCTCTCACTACCATTTCTTCACATAGTCGCAGGGTTTAGTTTTTCCCACCGAGTATACTGCCATTCAAAGAGAAACTAGGCGGTCGGGCTCAGTTCCGCGGCTCCACTCGTGCGGGTCACACGTCAAGAAGTGTATTGGTTCCAGTTATAGCCAAGCTTAATCACCCGGAAATCGTCTTTGTCACACAAAAATCTCATTACCGTTCGAGTTTCCCGTGGTAAGTCAATTATTTATATTTGTTATTTTTATGCATTGTAATAGTCGCCAAAGGATACTCTTTGCTTTTATTAAGTTCCCAAATAATTTAGTTCTATAAAGAACGTATAATATGAGAAAATGTACAAATACCTAATTACCATTTATATAATTATCATTTTTTCCGTTCGTTTTTTGGCGAACATTTTTTTTTTCAGAGTAAATATGCCTCGGAAAAAACAGCAATCGATGGAAGAAACATTAACTAAAGCCAAAATCGCACGCCAACATCGCTAAGGCCTTCGACCGGGTCTGGTACAGGGCTCTTCTCGCGAAGTTACCATCTTACGGTCTCCCTGAGAGGTTATGCAGTTGGGTAGCCAGCTTTCTGTCTGAGCGACATATGAAGGTCGTAGTCGACGGTTGTTGCTCAGATATGAAACCCATAAACGCTGGTGTTCCCCAAGGGTCTGTGCTGTCTCCTACCCTGTTCATTCTGCATAATATCAATGACATGCTGGAGCGTGCTAACGGCATTCATTGCTATGCGGATGACAGCACGGGAGATGCCTATTATACAGGCCCTGCAAATGCCTCTCGGTCACAAGTGGAGGATAGCAGAATCAAACTTGTGTCTGAAGTCGAGAACTCTCTGGAGCAAATCTCGGAATGGGGCCGACTCAATTTAGTTGAGTTCAACCCCACGAAGACACAAGTTTGCGCGTTTTCCGCTAAGAAAACTCCATTTGTCATGGCGCCTCAGTTCCAGGTTACCGCACTCACCGTTAATAAAAGTGTTGGGATTCTGGGTGTTGACATTTCGAGCGACGTGCAGTATCGGTGTCATCTGGAAGCTAAGGTCAAATTGGCCTCCAAAAAGCTTGGCATCCTGGACCGGGCGAAACAGTACTTCAATGCGAGGGATCTACTGATGCTTTATAAAGCTAAGGTCAAGCCTCACATGGAGCACTGTTCTCACCTCTGGGCAGGGGCGCCACAATACCAGCTTAATCCATTTGACGCCGTACAAAAGCGCGCTGTTCGAGTTGTCAACGACCCACGAGTCACTAACAGGTTAGAACACCTAAGTCTTAGGAGAGATATAGGATGTCTCTGTGTGTTCTACCGACTTTACAACGGTGAGTGCGCCGAGGAATTGTTCGATTTGGTGCCAACGTCACCCTTCCATCATCACACTACTCGCCGAAGATTGAAGTTCCATTCACATTGCTTGGATCCGTGGCGAACTACTGCAGTTCGATTTTCACGATCATTTTTTGCAAGCTGTGGAATGAGCTTCCTTCTGAGGTATTTCCGGAGCGCTATGACATGGGGTTCTTCAAGAAAGGTGTAAAAAGAGCTCTCCTTCAGGGCCGGCGTTCTACTGGTGACTCCCCTGGTGTTGCTTGTGTCCACAGGCGACGATGACCACTTACCATCAGGTGGCTCGTCCGCTTTTTCGTTAGCCCTTCAGGCTATAAAAAAAGCTTTTGACAGTTGTAGAAGTGACGCTAAGGGGTAAAAGGCTGCAGAGGAAGAAATGGAGAAAAAACTTTAGAAAACATGCAATGCTTGAATCGAGAGTTCCATGTTTGCATGAAGTAAATATGATTAAATATGATTAAATATATGATTCAAGTATAAGGTACCCGAGGGTAATTAGAGCCGGGATTTAACAAGGGCCACTATAGCAAAAACACAGTTTTAACAGGTGTATTAGATCGCGCTTACGCACGCATTTAAAGGACCAATAGAAAGGCTTATATTCGAGGTCACGTGCTCGTACGATCCGCCATCTTGCCCGTAGCTCCAAGACCGTCTAGGCAGTTGGTCTGCGCCGCGCTGATGTAAAAATCCTTCTACAAAAAAAAAAAAATTACGAAATATATCTTGTCATTAATAAAAATTGCTGTTTCGTAGCAATAACAAATGAATTGTGAAGTTGATCAAGGTAAGTTTAATTGTTATATCAATATTTAACAATTTTATATTGAAGTTTCTCTTTCTTTTCTCTCTATTCTTCTCTTAGTCTAATAAGGGCCACTTACACGGCGGGTAAAAAGGGCCCTTGTTATACTTATGGTTTGTAATATAATATTAAGCTTTTTGTAGAATACCAACTAATTATGCAATCTCCTGCAAAAAAGCTCCAAGGGCTTTGGTCTCTGCAGCAGTTAAAGCTTGTAATGGATGCTGTTCAAGGAAGATTGATGTCACAAAGTACATAAGATTTAGTTATAATTTTTATTTTGTTTTATTTTTTATTTTGTTAAAAGATTTTAATAGTGTTTCGAACAAATTGTTCAAAAATATGAATATTTTATGAGTATTTGATTTATATAAAATTATTAATGTGAATTTTCAATACGTTAGTCTAATATGGCTCAATAATGTTTTTATTCGTTATAACGACTTGTCGAAAGTGTCATTCTTCGAACAATTATAACTGAAATTAGTGGGAAAAAGAAAATATTGTGTATTTTATCATAAAACTTAAAAAAGTTTTCGTTTTGGTGCAGACCTTATTAAACTACCTAGTTTTAATAAGGGCCACAAAGAGGGTTTTAAAAAATCTTAAATTTGGTATCAAATAATTGAGGAAACCTTAAAAAAATTACATATTCGAAAAACTTATTAACAAAACTTTTACCTTATGTCTTGTTTTTTATTTATATTTTTAAAATACGTGAAATATTCAGTTTTAAAATAAGGTGGCTCTTGTTTGCCGCGAGTACTTATTTCTAATTACCAATCACGAAGCATAATTACCATTTTTAAATTCTAATTACCGTGCGTTTCATATCTCATCACCATTCGATGAAAACTTTCAGCTTCAAATTCAGACCTATATAGCAGTGCAAATACTGTGCCCTTGAATTATTTCGTTAACCTGCAGTATAAACTTTACGTTGAATCCATAAAAATTGTAATCGGAATAATTATTTGAAAATAATTTACGATCCCCGAATATGTCTATCTTCAAATATTCACCCTCATACCCTGTGAGAATCTAATCAGTTAATTTGTTTGCCAAATTCATTAATTTTTTGTTTGTTATAAATTACCTAACGCTGAAACAATAAATCAAATACATACATACTTCTTTTGTTTTACTTCTTTTATGTTTACATAAACCTGTAAGATTATGAGTAAACATTTTGCTAACAGTATTAATGAATTAATTGTAACAAAATTTTAGACTTGATCTCTAAACATCTACATTGTTAATTTATATCTGAAGAATAAAGCGAATAAAATATAATAGATGATCAAACGAACTTCACAAAGTAAAGTTCGATCGCTATTATATGAATTCGCTTTATTCGAAGATATATGTAAGTATATACCCTCCCTTCCCAGTCCCTAAAAATTTTGTTACTACTCTAAAAAGAATGAGACTTGAGACGACTGTCCAGAGCAGGTAATAGTTAGGGTAGTACGAAAAATATAAGTTTTAGTATACCCTCTAAAGATGTGCGAATGTTGCCAGCAAAATAAAGGGAACTACGTTGTTAATTTATATCTTCGAATAAAGCGAATTCATATAATAGCGATCGAACTTTACTTTGTGAAGTTCGTTTGATCATCTACAATAATGGTCTAAGATCCCATAACAATTTTGCTTCACCCATTGAGTGTTTGATTAAAATCATTTTTTATGTACAATTAGGCAACGAACAATATGTTTTTCCTGGTGTGCCTGTCGAAAAATGGCCGCTAGTATGTTTAATTAACGAAAGAAAAATGACTTTCTGGGGCGAATTTACATGCATCTGTTATTTATATAAAATATACTCCAAGGTCAAGATATACATACACCTAGAGGTCCTGAAAAGTCGGGTGTGCCATTAGGCACATGGCCGCAACCTGTTGGCAGCCAGGCATAAAGAGGTGCTATTCTGGTGAAAGTATACACCCATCTGTTATTTGGATCATTTATAGCTCAAATTAAAGCTATTTTTTTTCTGTACATGATAAACTATGTGTGCCTACGCAAAAATGGCCGCAACTTAGGTGTGCCAGCAGTTTTTTTTTTTATTGAATTAAGGTAGCAAACGAGCATGCAGCACCACCCTTCCGCTGCCGCCCATGGCAATTGCGACCGACTTAGAACAAGACCCAATTTAGGGATTAGGGTGGTTAGTCCAATTAGTAGATGGTGTTAGAATGTTAGTTGGTTAGTTTGTTAATAAGTGTGAGGACAGGGACTGTTAATGATAGTTAGTCCTGTTAGTTAATATTAGTATTGTCCAGTTAGTAATGATTAGTGTGAGTCTTGTTCCAATTCGGTCACAGGTGCGTTGCTACCCCTGAGGACTGAGATGGTCGCCTCTAAAAAGGTGAACCGGCTCCACACCTTCCTATCCGGAACACAATTGCTCTTAAAAACAATTATTATGACGGTAGGAATGGTACTGAGTACCGTGGCGGGCGGTGGTACTTCCCCGGGTGAGCTCTAGGCCCTACCACCTGTCAACGAAGTCTGTTATAAAACTTATATTTATATTTGTGAAATTTATACTCCTTGACGTATTCTCTTCATTTGTAGAAATTAAAGCTATTTTTTTTGAAGTTATACTTCTTTTGGCGCGATGGAGAAAAATGATGAGAGTGAATTTGCGCACACCGACACCTAAATTTAACAGCATGAAGTTAGTTTTACGATGCGCGCGCAGCAGTATGAAGTTGCCGGCTAACCACTCATACTCATTGGCCTTTGTCAATGTAAAGTTGCAACGTGCACACCGATAGATGGCGTTAGGGCCTAAAAATTTTTGAAGTTATACTTCTTTTGGCGCGATGGAGAAAAATGATGAGAGTGAATTTTTACGATGTGCGCGCACACCGACACCTAAATTTAACAGCATGAAGTTAGGCGCGTGACGATGCGCGCGCAGCAGTATGAAGTATTGTATGGGCATGTGACAACTGACAACTAGCGACCTCTATTTGTTATGTATGGCCCTATCTCGGCAAATCGAACTATTGTTAACAGTATAGCCGGAGATAGTTTCTGAAAATGACACTAGATGGCTATATTGATCTTAGGGGGCTATGCGGCGGTCTTGCTTGCGTACTTCGTATGATGTAACAATAGATGTCGTTGTCAGTCTGAACTTGAGGAAAAAGTTAATGAATCATCACTCTGATGCGTTATAATTGAGGTTATTTAAAAATTTAGCTTTGGATTTATGCACTTTATACTGTTTTGTTTTGGTTCTGTTGATTTGTCCACTCTTTAAACACTTTTGTTTGCACTGATTTTAACTTTTTTAGTATAATTAATACTAAATATTATTAAATTATTAACGTTGAATATTTATTATTAATGATGCCAAAGAAGTATAACTTCTTACGTGCGTACATAAGTACACGCAATTCTTTTTCTGCACATGATAATCTATCACCATACCCCATTAAGTACCACCGCTCGCCAGGGTACTAAGTACCATTCCTACCGTGTAATAATTGTTTTAAGAACAATTGAGATCCGGATAGAAAAGTGTGGAGCCGGTTACATATTTTAGACGCGACCATCTCATTCCTCAAGGGTAGGCACTTCTGTGAACGAATTAAAAAAAGACTCATACTAACAATTAGTAACCGGACTAACAACGACTGGCAGTACTATTTTTATCACTATCAGTCGCTATCCAAGTTCTCATGCTTATGCAGTGAGACAAGTAACGTCGAGTCCCGCGATTTCAGCCATGAAATATTAGATAATGGAAATAAAATCACTTCCGACACAGAAGTAGCAAGCGCTTTTGAAAATCATTTTCGTAATATACCAATAAAACTAACCAATTCATTAGCTTCTTCGCCGGCGAAAGCACTTTCTATTTTAAAAAGTAATGTCAGTGAATGTAATGTTGTTTTTGAATTTAAGTATACTACCGCAAGAGAAATAATTAAGACCTTTCAGTCACTTAAAATAAAAAATACAGGTGATTTGTGGGGCATTTCAACAAAAATAATACAACATATAATAGATGTCATAGCTCCAACTTTGGCCGTAGTTTTTAATAAATGTGTCGATTTAGGTACTTTTCCAGATCTAATGAAATGCAGTAAAATTATTCCACTTTTTAAGACTGGTGACAAAACCGATGTTAATAATTATAGGCCAGTTTCTATATTGCCAACACTCAGCAAGATCTTTGAAAAGATTATTTTAAATCAAGTGCTTGCCCATTTTAACAGCAACAACCTACTACACCCCGAGCAATACGGTTTCACAAAAGGTCGTAGTACTACTGATGCTGGGGCTAGACTTTTAAAACATATCTTCGATGCATGGGAGGGATCACAGAATGCCATTGGTGTATTTTGTGTGTTGAGCATGAAATATTACTATTAAAACTTAATTACTATGGGGTAAAAAACAAGTCGCTTAGCCTGATTAGGTCTTATTTAAGTAATAGAGTCCAAAAAGTTAGTATAAATGATATTAAATCATCAGGGTCTAAGGCTGTGATGGGTGTTCCACAGGGCTCAATTTTAGGTCCTTTTCTTTTCTTAGTATATATAAATGATTTACCATATTATGTAAAAAAACATGCGGACATTGTGTTGTTTGCTGATGACACATCATTATTATTTAAGACTGACAGAAATAAACGTAATTTTGACGATGTTAACAATGCTTTGTCGCATGTATCTAAGTGGTTTACAATTAATAATTTACTCCTAAATGCAAGTAAAACTAAATGTGTAGAGTTTACCCTACCAAATGTAAAGAATGTCGACAAGACACTTAAATTAAATAATGAAGTATTAAAAATGGAACAATCCACAGTATTCTTAGGAATTACCCTGGATAGTAAACTACAATGGGGCGCGCATTTAGCAACTCTTGCGACGAAACTTAGTAGGGCTACTTATGCGGTTAGAAAAATAAGACAGTTTACTGACGTAGAAACTGCTAGGCTTGTTTACTTCGCATACTTTCATAGTGTTATGTCTTATGGCATATTACTGTGTGGTAAAGCAAGCGATATATATCGGCGCGTATGTAAATATTTATTATAATTTCTTATTTATTATAATTATTAAATTATTAAATTATGAATTTGTGATTGCTGGCGAAATGGTGGCGCCTCCATAGTAAGACCACTCAATGAATCAGGTGACGTACTTCCGGTCGGTCGAGCCACACTAGCATCGGTGGCGGTAATGGTCACTTGCACTTGAGCAGCCGAACCGATCGGACGTATGTCTAATTGTGGCAAGGTCCACGCCTGAATCATTTAAAGTATTTTAACGCATCTTTATTATATTTGGTGATAAAAGTATTAAATTAAAATTTATAGTGTTAAATGTTAAATTACAAATTAATAAGTGATTGTGTCATTTGTTAATAAAACATTTTGAAGTGAATCAGTGTTTGAATATGGAAAATAACAACCCCGCTCATAATATCAACTCGGAAGGCAGTCCACCAGGGTCTCCAATAATTAACCGGAGCGTTCCTCGCTCCGATATCAGAAGCGGGCCGGACCAGGGAACTTCTTCGCGTCCCTCTGTTCACTCTGATGCGAGTATGGGCAATCTTGGTCCAAATCAAACATTGTCCGCGTTTGCTACTATTATCGAAAACTTAACGCAGCAGCAAGAAATGAACCTCCAAGCTAATCGTGAATTCCTCGCAGGATTACTGAGCAAGGCTATGGTGTCATCGCAGAAACCAAGATTAAGTGATATCTATATTGCGCCGTATAATCCTGATGGGGAAGTGTCAATTCGTGATTGGTGTGAACATGTGGATCAAGCTAAGTCTCATTGGGCACTAACAGACTACGAAGTATGTACAAAAATTGCTGGATTACTGCAAGGTCGGGCGAAGAACCTTGGTGATACATGGTTAGTTAAATCCCCTGTGTGGAATGATCTACGTGAAGCATTGATTCAAACGTTTGAACCAGAAGCACGGTACTCAAACGACATTATAAAGTTGAGAAATTTTAAATTCGATATTGCGAATCCTGTTGAGTCCATAACCAAAGCTTGGAATATATGGAAACGAGTTGTAAGTGGTGACAAGGACAAAGATGCAGTTGAAGCCGTCATTGGTTGTGTGGACAATGAATATCTTCGTTTGCGATTATTATCTAGTAAGTGTTCAACGGTTCCCGAGCTGATATCAGTTGCTGCCACAATAAGACCTCGGGAATCCTGCCAAGGAGAGCCCCCTGCAAAACGGCCGAGACTTCGTATGAATCGGGAAGAATCCATCCGATGTTTTCATTGTGGATATTCAATCTAACTGCAACCTAAGATTGAACAATAACTTGAACGAACCAAGGCCATTATTAAGTTCAAAAACCTCAAACGAATCTAGTTCGACGAACCAAAGAGAACGTTCGAAACTCAAATGTAATTACTGTGAAAAAATTGGCCACATTGAATCTACATGTTTTAAGAAGATGAATGATGAAGTCGAAAAGGTCAACATAATTGGAGAAACTGATGAGATCCTGACTCCCATGAAGGTCTGCATTGGAGATTTAAAGTTCACAGCGTTTTATGATAGTGGCGCTGCTCGTTCACTGATTCGAAGGTCTATAAGTTCTTCTTTACCAGGGAAGCGTGAGGACTGTTCTTTAATGCTCAAAGGCATAGGGAATGAAAGTGTACCCTTCATATCTTGTCAACGGATACACGTTACATGCAACATAAATGATATCTTCGTCGAGATTGCATTCCACATTGTTGAAGATCATGAAATACCTTGTAGCTTGTTGATTGGAGCAGAAATTGTCAAGGGCACAGGTTTGAATGTAATCATAAGTGAAACTAATGCTACCATAACGAGAAATATTGCCGTAGCAGCTGTTAGAACGTTGGAAGAACCTTTTGAAGAATTGGATACAGATTTAACCAACGCCGAGGAAATAGGTGAGTTGAAATCCTTATTAATTAAATATAATGAATCTTTTGCTACTGGTATTCCTAAAACTAAAGTCACGACTGGAAGTTTAGACATTACTTTAAAAGATCCATCTAAAGTCGTATCACGTCGTCCTTACCGAATGGCACCTGTAGAGCGACAAAAGCTTAAGACTATTATTCAAAATCTTATGGCTAGTGGTATCGTGCGTGAAAGTACCTCTGATTTTGCCAGTCCAGTTATTCTCGTAAAGAAAAAAAATGGCGAAGACAGAATGTGTACGGATTACCGAGAGCTCAATAAAAACACAGTTCCAATAAAATTTCCGTTGCCAATAATTTCCGACCAGATAGATAGGTTATCCGATGCTACTTACTTTATAAGCCTTGATATGGCTCAAGGATTCTACCAGATTCCCATCAATGAATCCTCGATTCCTAAGACCGCTTTCATTACCCCTGACGGGTTGTATGAATACGTAAGGATGCCTTTCGGATTAATGAATGCACCTGCAGTATTTCAACGTGCCATAATGACAGCACTGCGCCATCTACAGGATGATATACTTATTTACATGGATGATGTTTTGATTAAGAGTAAAACATTTTCGGAAGGAATACGCACTCTCGATAAAGTCTTGTCCGCCTTGACTGAAGCTGGGTTTACCATAAATTCAAAAAAGTGCTCATTTTTCAAAACATCTATCGAATACTTGGGTAACCTTATTTCAAATGGCACGGTTTGCCCAAGCCCGAAAAAGGTAGAAGCTTTAGAAAAATCTCCGGTTCCCACGAACATAAAACAAGTAAGACAATTTTGTGGATTGGCAGGATATTTTAGACGCTTCATTCCAGCATTCTCTGAACGTATGATTCCTCTATACAATCTGACAAAAAAGGACGCTAAATTCGAATGGACACCAGAAACCGAAAATGTAAGACTCGATATAATACGTCGTCTAACATCAGCACCCGTTCTCACCATTTTTCAAGAAGGACTACCCATTGAGCTGCACACTGATGCCAGCAGCGTGGGATTAGGGGCAGTACTCATTCAAATAAAGGACGGCCGACAGGTTGTTGTCGCATACATGAGCATGAGAACAACCGAGCCAGAGAGCCATTATCACTCTTATGAGCTCGAGACACTCGCTATTGTCCGTGCCATCAAGCACTTCAGACATTACCTTTACGGTAGATTTTTCACGATAGTCACAGATTGCAATGCTATTAAGATGTCATCGCATAAACATGAGCTTTTACCTAGAATCCATCGATGGTGGTCATTTTTACAACACTATGACTTCAAGATTGAATATCGCCAAGGCACGCGTATGAAACATGCTGACTTTTTTAGCCGCAATCCTGTAATGTGTATCAATTTAACGCAAAATCTGGACACTTGGTTAAAGGTTGAGCAAAGACGTGATGCAGAATTGGCTAATATCATAAATAAATTGGAACGTGGTGATGAAGTAAGCGAATACCGACTACATGATCTAGTTCTTGAACGTTATTATAATGACGAAGAGCCTGGAAGTAAAAAGTGGAAAAGGGTGATTCCGAAATCCTATCAGTGGAGTATTATTAATGCTTATCATACTGCTCTCAAACATTTTGGATGGGAGAAAACCCTCGCCAAAATCAGAGAAGTTTATTGGTTTCCGGAAATGACATCGACAGTAAGACGATTTGTTGATAATTGTGTAATATGCAAGACCAGCAAAGGGTCCTCTGGGGCAAAACAGATACAAATGTATCCGATTGAAAAAAGACCTATACCCTTCGACACAATTCATATAGACATTACAGGGCATCTTACTAAGCGTAACGACAAACATGAATATGTTGTAGTTATCATTGACGCTTACACTAAATATGTAACATTAACTTATGTGCAGAATAAGACATCAAATTCTATGCTGCGTGCCCTTAAACACATTGTGTCTTTGTTTGGAGCTCCCAGGCAAATCATAAGTGACCAAGACACGGCTTTCAAAGCAGAATTTGAAGAATTTTGTAAGCTACACGGAATCCATCAACACTTCATAGCACCTGGAGTAAGTCGTACCAATGGTCAAGTAGAGCGTATGATGGCTGTTGTAAAGAATGGACTAACAATTATTCGTAACTATGAAACCCATGATTGGAAGAAGGGATTAGACGGACTTCAACTAGCAATTAACTGCACAAAAAATAAAACTACAAATGTAAGCCCATTGAAGGCTCTTACTGGAAGACAATTTGCTGTACCCGCCGAATTAGTCCATTTAGTCGACCAAGAACATGACACAGTAGATAGGGATCAGCTATATAATTACATGCAGAAGAAAATAGAAACAAGAGGAAAAGCAGACAAAGAAAGGACCGATAAAGGAAAAGCTAAAGTCAAGAGATTCAGCAAGGGAGACATCGTTTTATTTAAAACAAATTGTAGAAACCAAATTGGGCTTGACCTGAAATACCCAGATGCTTACGAAATTTGGAAGATTCTGCCAAATGATCGCTATCAAATAAAGAAGGTAACTTGTCGAGGCAGACCAAAAAAAGTTGCTCACGATCAGCTACGACTAGCTCCCAAACCAGGCGAATGTGTAGATTTGGATGCCGTATCGGCGCTGGATAAAGTTTCGCGTCCAAGCGAATCTAACGAAAACGTTTGTGAATCAGAAAGTGCAAGCCAGTAAAGTTGAAATTATGGACATTAAAATGAGTAGTAAATAAAAACATTTCCAAACGAGTAAATAAGGTTTATCATGATGTAATTGATGGAGGACAGGGGCCTCTCTACTGTGTGTTGAATGGGTTGAGGACAGGGGCCTCCCTATATTTGGTTCGATACAGTAGATGGAGGACAGGGGCCTCCCTATATAATTTATTTTGTCAATGAAGGACTATTTTTTATATTGTAAAAGTCAGGATGAATATAATTGTTTTTGGTTTTAGTTGATTTGTTAAGGTCGAGGCGACCTTAATGCAGAATGGCCGTATCGGCGCGTATGTAAATATTTATTATAATTTCTTATTTATTATAATTATTAAATTATTAAATTATGAATTTGTGATTGCTGGCGAAATGGTGGCGCCTCCATAGTAAGACCACTCAATGAATCAGGTGACGTACTTCCGGTCGGTCGAGCCACACTAGCATCGGTGGCGGTAATGGTCACTTGCACTTGAGCAGCCGAACCGATCGGACGTATGTCTAATTGTGGCAAGGTCCACGCCTGAATCATTTAAAGTATTTTAACGCATCTTTATTATATTTGGTGATAAAAGTATTAAATTAAAATTTATAGTGTTAAATGTTAAATTACAAATTAATAAGTGATTGTGTCATTTGTTAATAAAACATTTTGAAGTGAATCAGTGTTTGAATATGGAAAATAACAACCCCGCTCATAATATCAACTCGGAAGGCAGTCCACCAGGGTCTCCAATAATTAACCGGAGCGTTCCTCGCTCCGATATATACAACAAATCTTTGTATTGCAGAAGAGGGCCATTAGAGCTATTCATAAACTACGGTATCGGGAATCGTGCCGTGATAAATTCAAAGAATTAGGTATACTTACAGTAGCCTCACAGTACATATATAGTAATATAGTTTTTGTAAGAAACAACATAAATGCATATAAAAAAAACAGCGACTATCATAATCGCTTAACAAGAAAGATGCATGATTTGGCGACGCTTTCATATCGGCTAGGTAAAGTGCAGCGTTCTTTTATGGGGCTTGGTGTACAGTTCTATAATAAAGTCCCTAAGGCAATCCGTGACCTGCCTTCAGAGTTGTTTAAGAAGCATGTAAAAGCACAACTCGTAGACAAGAGCTACTATAGTATACAGGAATATTTAGATGACAAAAAGGCATGGAAATTACCAGCTCTGCAACCAGCTCCGCTAGGTTAGTGCTTACCTGTATCAATTAAGTAATATTGTAATTTTTATTTTAAAAGATGCGGAGGAGTTTTTTTTTCGCCGTTTTTTTCTCCTCAAGCACTTTTCCAAAACGGTGGTAGAATCAAAAAATTGACGTTCATAAGTGAATTTGTAAATTCCTAGATGAAATAAACAGTTTGACTTTGACTTTGACTTTGACTATTAACAAACTAAGCAACTAATGTTCCAACATCGTCTACTACCTGGACCAATCGCCTAAGTCCCTATTTGAGTCATTTTCTGACTCGGTCACAGTTGTCATGGGCGGCAGCGGTTGGTGGTGCTGCATGCTAATATAATGTAATAAATAAATGATAATTAACGATCGAGTAATAAATCACTATTTAAGAATTATTACCTAGTTAAATTACCATTGCTGCTGTTAAAGTAAGGCAAAGCAAATAAGGCTTACTAATACTGTCTGTACTGGTTCGATTATTGTGCCAATAATAAACAAATTACTTTCACTACACCACCAACTGACCCAACGTCTGATCGGAAACTGTGGCGCCAGTAGCGTGCATATCTTTATTACAATAACAATAGGTATGTACATGTTGCCTATACACTACATCTACCTTTTACAAAATAGAAAAGAAACAAAATATTATCTCAACTTCAGACACAGAAATTTTAGCTTAAAATAATAATTTTCTCATTTTTATCAACACATCTTACGACATCTTTCAAAAACTTCCTAATAGTAATTTGTGTGGATAAAATCTTCCGGAATTGCAATGATTCTCCGTTACTGTTGCCAACATCGTCCTTTTCCCTTCTATATCAAACGATAATATTAATGGGTGACATAAATATTGATATTAAAAATGATTCTATTGATCGACATACATGCACCTACTTAAATTTCATGGCATCTCATGGCTTGCTCCCTGCACACACCATGCCTACAAGGAATTTAAATTGTCTAGACCACGTAATGTTAAGATCTCATTTACCTTCCACAACTTTAGTTATCAAAAACAGTATTACCGATCACGATACCATTTTATTGTCACTCATTCTGGAAATTGAAAATAGAAAGCCCAGTTCATTTAGCTACACTAAAATCGACTATTTAAAAATAAAAACTCAAATAGAAAATATCAATTTTCAACCAATTCTTGATTGTAACGACTGCGAACAGGCAGCTGAATTACTTGTTTCTATGATATCTAATATTGTTAACAAAAATTGCAAGGTCATCAAGCTTTCTCGCCGAAAGGCCCCCATTAAACCATGGATAACCCCAGGACTGGTTCGCTGTATGAGAAACCGCGATAAAATGCATATAAAGCTAAAAAAATCACCGGACAACCTTATACTTAAAACCACATATACGAGATACCGAAATTTTTTGTCACGCCTTCTTAAAAAATTAAAATCTAACTATGAACGAACAGAAATTGAAAATTCTAAAAATACGAAAAAACTTTGGGAAGTAATAAAAAATATTGGACATCTTAAAACAACTAAGTCTCAAAGTCAAGAACTGTTAAATCTAGCAGGGACGTCACAAGATTCGGTTAACACAATAAATACATATTTTTCTAACATAGGCAAAAAAATAGCGCTTAAAATTCATTCTAGTTATACTCAAAATATCAACCACAAAAAATGCTCTTCTCCCAACCCACACTCTTTTTCATTGTTAGGACCAGACCTAAATGAAATAATATCTGTCATTAATTCTCTTGCATCCAGCTTTACATCAGGAATAGATAATATTACGTCAAAACTGGTTAAAGATAATAGCGTATCCCTAGCTGGTCCTCTGTTACATATTTGTAACCTGGCAATTGAAACTGGTCGATTTCCTTCAGCTTTTAAAAAGTCTATAATATTACCGATTCATAAATTTGGTCCTAAAGATAACATTAGTAATTATAGGCCCATTTCGATATTGCCTACCTTTTCAAAAATACTTGAACGCTTAATTAATAAAAGACTCACAAATTACCTTGAAGTAAATAAACTTCTTTCGGATAATCAATATGGTTTTAGGAAAATGAAGTCTACTTCAGACGCTGTTGGAAGTTTGACAGATTATATCGTTAGGAGACTGGATGCTGATCAAAAGTGTGTAGCAATCCTGTTAGACCTAGAGAAGGCTTTTGACACGGTTTCAAATAATTTGCTACTGCTAAAGCTGGAGGCGTTAGGAGTCCGGAACCTGCAGCTTGAAATTTTTAAAGATTATCTGTCCAATCGTACACAATGTGTTAAGGTGGATAATGTAATAAGTGACCCAGTAACTGTTACTTATGGGGTACCCCAGGGCAGCATTCTTGGCCCAACTCTCTTCCTGGTGTATATTAATGAGTTGTGCGATCTAAAGCTTAAAAATGGAAAAATTATAGCCTTCGCAGATGATACTGCTCTTATATTTCATGGAGAGAGTTGGGACGAAGTTTATTCTCATGCTCAAAAAGGGTTTAACACAGTAAAAAAATGGCTACAAGATAATTTACTAAGTCTGAATGTTAACAAGTCTAAAGTTTTGACATTCACAAAATTATCCAATCGTCAACCACCTGATATGCATCCATACAATATTCTAGCACACACTTCTGACAAACAACCACAATGTATGGAAAATAAATGTGATTGCTATAGATTGGAAAGAGTAAACACAGCCAGGTATTTAGGAATAATTATAGACTCCCAATTAAAATTTAAAGAACACATAAACAGTGTTACTTCTAGATGTCGTAAACTAATTGCACTCTTCAAAAGAATTAGGCACGTAACAGATAAAAAAATCCTAAAAACTATTTATTATGCGCTATGTCAATCGATTATCACCTACTGTATTGACACATGGGGTGGAGCAGCTAAAACGCACTTGCTCCCACTCGAACGAGCACAACGCGCTATTCTAAAAGTCAGCAATTTCTTACCTTTCACTCATCCGACAAAATTATTATATGAAGAATGTGGGGTGCTGTCTGTACGAAAACTTTTTATACTGAAAATAATTATGAACCAGCACAAGTGCATTCCTAAAATTGTTTCTGACGTAACTGCTCCATCCAAGCGCAGGACGGATAAAGTTTATGATATAGAAAAATTTAGAACCGCCTTTTCTCAAAGATTTCCCTGCTTTCTAGGCTCTTTTCTATACAACAAAATTTCTAAAAGTACACAGATTTTTCACCTCAATTCATTTAACTTGAAAAAAACTGTCAGTTTAACTCTAAATAAATTAACATATGATGAGACTGAGAACCTCCTTTTAGTTATGAAATAAATTTACATATACGCACACACCCACACACACACACACACACACCCACACACACACACACACACACACACACACACACACACACACACACACACACACACACACATTGTAAAGTTGCAGATTTTGATTAGTTATTTATATTCTATACTAGAGAACCGCCCGCGCTTCGCTTCGGGACCCGTAGGTCACAGCCGCGTAGGTCACGCTCCCGTAGGAATTTAGGCTATAAAGTAGCCTACTACTCGCTCTAGGGGTGTCTCTCGCGGCCCTTTAAAACGGGCCGGTCCTTGGGTTGGGCCCTAAGGCCCTTGGTTGTCCATCTGTGGTTAACCAATAGGTCAAGTCCGGTGAGTGGCGGCCTTTTTACAGGCCACAGAGTCTTAAACGGGATGGGGTTTATCTTCGCGCCACCCAGGCGATCGAGGCCCTACCGGGTGAATCCCGCTGGTTGGAAGCCCAGCAGGAGCCCCAGTATCAGTCAGTGCTAGGCCCGTCCCGCGCAACCAGCAAGTCGCCCGGAAAGGCCCAGCAGGTCCTGCAGATGCGGGAACCGCGACGCATCGACACGCCCGAACATGTTGCGTGCCAATCTCTCGATGAAGTCGTCCAGGCTCTCGACTCGAAGGTCCTCTGGATGACTGTGTTCCTCACGTACCTCGGCGCACCAGTCAGCCGGCGGAGCGCAATCGCCTGAACCGCGCGCATCCTCTTGCGCTGCGGTTCGCTGGCGAGCGCGTACCACGCTGGTGCAGCGTACGTGAGGCGGGATCTGATGTAGGTCTTGTAGACCCCGAGCTTCAGTCCGAGAGGGAGGCTCAAGGAGAGCACTGGTTTCTGCCATCGCGCTCCTGGAATTCGCGACGGCTTTCGTAACCTGTGGCTTCATCGAGAGCCTTCTGTTGATTTTGCCCGCAGGTATTTGGCCTGTGGGGCCCATTGGATATCTTGTCCGTGAAGCTCCAGAGTAGGGTCCCACTTGTTGAGGTATCCTATGTTCAAGGCCTGCGTCTTCCCGACATTCACCGACAGTCTCCACGCGGCGAGCCATTCGGGGAGGGCATCAAGCGCACGCTGCATCTTGACGATGGCGTGGGTTCTATTCAGCGACGTGGTGATGTACGCCACGTCATCGGCATACAGGGCAAGCGACGCCCTCCCTGCCGCCGGGATGTCGTCGGTGTAGCAGGCGTAGCAGACCGGGGACAGGCAACTCCCTTGCGGGACGCCGGCTGCGATCGGACGCTCGGTGGATTCGGCGTCTTCAACCACTACTCTGAAGCCTCTATTTTCGAGGAAACTGGAGATCACCTTAACGGCACGCCGGGGCGCCGACGACTGCGAGATCTTGTAGAGCAAACCGTCGTGCCAAACACGGTCGAACACCTTTTCCATGTCGAGGAATACTGCACACACGCGTTCTCTCTTATTCAGAGCCGCGGTAACGGTGTAACAGCACTCTCGACAACTGAAGAGTCGTATTGTGTTCCGGCCGGAACCCGAATTGCTCCGGTCTGGGGGCAATATGCGGCGCTAGGTGTCGCAGCAGGAGCTCTTCGAACACCTTGGATAGGGTGGGAAGCAGGGTGATTGGCCTATAGCTCTCCGGCTTCAGCCTGTTCTTCCCCTGCTTGGGCAGCATTATGACCCTCCCCGACTTCCAGGCCTGCGGGAAGGTCCCGGTGCGAAGGATCCCGTTAAACAGGCGCGTGGCTGCTCCGATCGTCCTCTGAGGGAGGTACCGCAGCGCTCTGTTCGTGATCCCGTTAGCACCGTTCTTGATGGTGCGCTGCACCAAGCCGGGAGAGATGACGATTGGGTCTTCTTCGGGAGCTATAGGCAGTGCAAAGTACCCTTCCAGGTGTTCCTCCCAGCTCTCAGTCGCGTGTGCATCTAACTCGGCCTTGAGTCAGGCTGCGGTCCGGTTGACTCCTGCCAGCGTTTCTGCAGGCTGCTGAGGTGATAGGGGAGAGGTGGAAGTTTCCCCGGAGCTTTCTGCTCTCTGCTTGCAGCTTGCAGTGCATTATCTGCTCGCTGACAGTGAGCTCAATCGCTAACTGGTCAACGTCCGCATCCGTGCGGACAGGCTGAGTTGGCGTGGTGATCTCCAGTTGCTTCTCGAAGGTTGTCCAGTCCATAAAGCGACGGGGCCTTGGCAAGACTCTGCTGGGTTCCTTCGCCAGGACTAACAGGACAGGAACTTGGTCGGACCCCATACTGTCCTGTAGCGTCTCCAATCGTGGCTGGCAATGGAGGCCTTGGTACACCGCTATGTCCAGAACGTCCGATGAGTGTCCCGCGTAATCTGGGAAGTGCGTCGGGGAATCCAGACCACAGACGGTATAGCCGTGCTGTTCAACGGCATCAAAAAGTAGCCATCCACTTCTGTTGGCAGCTAGGCTATTCCACCCTGGATGCTTGCAGTTCCAGTCGCCCGCGCCCACCACCGGTGTCGGCGAGTCCAGCAACTTGCGGCCATCAGCCAACAGGATAGTGCCAGCGGGCGGGCGGTACACTGAATACAGCCGGAGCGGGGAGTTCTCGAGGCAGAGCTAAAGTAGCCTATTACATTTGCCTATGACTTAAGTAAATTACATATAGTATTTGATAGCGTGATTCAGAACTTGCAAATGAATTTTACTAATGCCATCTATTAACAACTCCGAAAATAAATATCTAGCAACTAACAAAACATCGATCTTCCCATGGGAATGGGATGTTTTTCCGCGGTAAAAAGTAGCCTACGTCACTCTCCACCCTCCTAACTATCGCCACACACATAAACCTTACCATATAATAGCTTTGTTGCGACGTGAAAGCGTCACAAACAAACAAACAAACAAACACACTTTCACATTTATAATATTAGTAAGGATTGATTCTTGTCTTTTTCCTTGTTTAGAAAAACTGTCTTATCTTATAAGTGTGTCTTCAGTTATGATTATTTACACAATATCTTGATCATGTTACCTTGTCTATAGTAAACCAGATTCATTTAGGGAGAGTTTAGTTGCCTATATTACAGACTCCTGCCTAGTTTAGGTAGCTAGCGATTCATAATCTTGTTACTAATTACTATACTGTATAATAAGTGAATGTGTAACCATCTCTGTACTTATTGAGAAAAATAAAGATTATTATTATTATTATTATTATTATTATTATTATTATTGATTGTTTGCCACCGTCCACTCGAGTGACTTTATCAATCGTACAAGTCGTACGGCATCACCGTAACACTGCTGTTCAGTTTGATCAACGGTGCCGTTATAGTTTACCTGAAACGATGAAACAGACGAGAGTTTCTCTTAAAGCTTGACGTTTCCCGATATAGGTTTAACGCCAGTTCTCAAATTAAAATTCAAATGGATTTTAATAGCAATGATTCTCGTTTACATGTCAATATGGGTCATACTACTACATTTATATTGGCTTATTATTCATTACCTAGTGTGATAGGAAAACAATTAAGTTGAACAATACAGATCACCTGTAATATTCCAGTTGTCCAGTAGTGAACATGTTGGTGTCAACACGTTCTGTTATATATATGCTGTGACCTGCGACATCGGTGCACGGTCGTGCACAACCGCAGCCAGTCCTGCACGATGGAGTTGCTTTTGTCTCCAGTTATTTACTGGCGGCTATAACAGCAACCTCTTTGATATCTGGGAATTATAGAACGTGATGCGCCTTGCATCGCAAAGGTTACTTCAAGTTGTTATTGTTAAAACAAGTTCTCTGTTGTGATATATTGATAAATTACGTTTTTACAGAAACTACTCGCCAGTTGGCGCTCAATTCAACCCACCTAAGTGTAAAGTTCTCGTAAATACATATTAATCGAGCCCAAACACAAGGTAACTGTTAGAAATCGTTTAGATGTTCCCACGCCGGTCTTTCAGCTTATTAGATTGTAGTAATTAAAAACATCCAATGAAAGCATTTACAAAGGCACTCCCAATGAAAGCATTTACAAAGGCACTAGTCGCCCCTACAACTCTCAGAGAAGAGCTTCCCCCGACTTCTCTTGGACGCCATCATTAGATCCTGGTCTCCCGACCATGGTACCACCCTTGGAATATTTACTTCCTAACAAAAAAAAGACATCAAAATCGGCTCACAAATGATGAAGTATCTAATTTCCGAACACACATAAAAACATTTGTATATACGGTCGAATTGCGAACCTCCTGTGACGAAGATCTCCCTTTGCCAAACTCTTTTTTTTGAAGTCGGTTAAAATTGCTCTAAATTAACACCTTGCGTTAACATTTTTAGTTGTTCAGTACGACTCTGATTATAACTGTAGTAGTTTCACGAAATGAAATAAACTTATTTAATGAACATATTAGTGCATGCCAGCTGGTTCAGCTTCCACTTCTAGTCAGACAGGAATAATATAGGTATCTGTTGAACCTGCACTGGGAAACAAGTACATAGCCCAAATTTTTATTTCAGACCAGTAATTGACCAACAATATTGTTACCGTTAAAACTTGCGATATGGTTGGTTAGCTATACCAACAAGTTGGACTGACAAACTTACACATTTGTTTTCGAAGCTTGTGACCCTGACGATTTAAATATCGCTGTAGGTCTTGCTTCTACTTCTCTCACGAAGACTACGAGGATACCTTGTTACCGCAAATAAATATTGTCGGTGATAATGATTGAAAATTGAAAACCTTTTATTTCTTTAGTTCAATGTATTTTTTTAATTTACTTGTCTTTCATTACGGGTTGCTTACCATTACTGAATTATACTTATCTTGCGTTGTAGTAATAACGCATTATGTCAATAACGGCGATGGTATCTCTTATCAAGCAGTAACAAGCACACTCAGGTTGTTCATGCTTAGTTTCCCCTGTTAATCTGTTAAAACTCGCGGTCGCGTCCCATGTAGTGACTCGCAAACCCACTATGGATCGAAATGACGTCACTGTCTTTGGGGCCGACCGCATTCCCATTCAGATGCTTTCAAGGGATGGAACATTCTCCTTAGCCAGCACCGACCGACAAAGTTTACTTACTATCCAATGTACTTATGCAAGCATATCGAATGTGTCAACTTATAATGCCTGTTTACTATTTTGTAACAACCTAATATTGTTATATGTATTTGCTAGTTCCACTGAGATTTTCAGTAACTAAGCACGTGAAGTACACATACACATCTCTTGCTGGTACCGACTGACTTTGTCAGTCTACCACTTTCCATACACATCTTTTGCTGGTACCGACTGGCTTTGTCAGTCTACCACTTTCCATACACATCTCTTGCTGGTACCAACTGACTTTGTCAGTCTACCACTTTATATTTTTTCTTATATCTATGTTTCTATTGCATTACTCGTATTCATCTTTAGGTACCAGTACCAACTGATATTGTCAGTGTACTAATTTATACAACATTTTACTAGCTTTGATTATATCGTGTATCTGATCAAAGGTTATTTCATCCAATTTGCGTACGAATGAATGGTATAATGCAGGCAATTTTTATTTAATTATTTCTTTACGAGGTTTAACGATTGGTTTCTCAAAGCGCGTGACTGTTTTTTTTTATTGCTCATCGTCTATGATTGTTCGTCAACACTAAGGTATCAGTGACGCGTTGTCGATCCAAGTTACTTAACAGTTTTTTTTTATTTATTTTTTTATTTTTAGACTTCATTGGTACCTTAATGCTTCTGCTTCACATGTAGGTATAATGTAATAGCACTTTTAAGTATTATTTTTATGAAACAACAATAATACTATTTTTCACGTCTGTGCTACGTTTAGAATTCGAAAGAAATTGCGAATTGCGAAATAATTGTCAAACATTAGTTTCTGTACTGTCACCTTTTTACCACGCATCCACACAGCCGCAGATGCGACACGGGACTCTCGCGTTCATACAAAGACACTCGGTGTATACACTGAGTATACAGTGCCGTAGTTTATTCGGACCATAAGATCCGTGCGTTCAAGCTTCGCAAGGAATTTAACAATAATTGTGAATTATTATTTTTTTGAGTATTCAATGAACTTGTCATCGTTTACCAAAACTACTTGACAACCGTAGTTGTAAAATTTGTATCTATTTGGATGTAGTTACATTCTCCCCGTCTATTATATTATCGAATTCTATACTAATAATATAAAGCGGAAGAATTTGTTTGTTAGTTTGTTTGATCACGATACGACCAAAAGTAGCGGAACAACAAGTTTTCCGAAACGAATCTACTTAATAATACTTACATGTTGCACAATGACCACTGCCGGGTCAGCTAGTAAAATATGAGATAAAAATTATTTGTTCCAGGACATGCTACGTCACCAACAGCTTATGACGCGAACGCCAATTTTAATTTATTGTAAATGCGTGTAAATCACACAAAGACTAGATTAGCTATACATATATTATTAAGATGTATGCTACGTACTACCGCGATGTTATCGGTATATTGGAATTTTGTTGGTACCGTTCTAATTTTCATTAGAACTACCACTTGGAATTTTCTTGGTACTGTTCTAATTTCCAAAGCACGACCACTTGGAATTTTGTTGGTACTGTTCTAATTTCCATAGAACTACCACTTGTAATTTTGTTGGTACCGTTCTAATTTTCATAGAACTACCACTTGGAATTTTGTTGGTACCGTTCTAATTTTCATAGAACTACCACTTGGAATTTTGTTGGTACCGTTCTAATTTCCATAAAACTGCCACTTGGAATTTTGTTGGTACCGTTCTAATTTTCACAGAACTACCACTTGGAATTTTGTTGGTACCTTTCTAATTTCCATAGAACTACCACTTGGAATTTTGTTGGTACCGTTCTAATTTTCATAGAACTACCACTTGGAATTTTGTTGGTACCGTTCTAATTTTCATAGAACTACCACTTGGAATTTTGTTGGTACCGTTCTAATTTTGATAGAACTACCACTTAGAATTTTGTGGGTAGCGTTACGATTTTCATCGAACTACTCATTGGCCTGCATTCATAATTATGTAATAATCCTTTTTATTTGTCTTACCATAATTTTATCTCCTCGTTGATGAGGAAGAACCCTGCTCAGTAGTGTACCGTTTGGTCACCCAAACCACCTCTGGAATTAGGTATTAACCTCTTTTTTTTTTCAAAAAATGAATCTTACAGAATGGATCTAACTGCAAATTAGGTAGGTACATAACACTGATACTTGGTTCACGCTTGAAACGGAATTGGCCATAACTACATGGCACATAAATCCACATGCTCCATCAACTCCACAGGCTTGGTGACTCAAGTATTCTACTTAAGCAATAATTAGATACAATAATAACCTACAATATTATATCAGGAAATATACATACGTACACGTATATTGTTGTAAACGTATAGACCTTCTAAATGTGAACCCAATATAATCATGCTGGTTGTTATAATATATTTACTAGCTTGGTCTAAAATAGTCATCCTTAAGACAATTTTCGTATGATATGAATATGCACTTTAATTACGTTACCCAAAGCCTATATTCAAGTTAGGTTGTTGGCTAGGCTAATAGACGCGAGTGCATCTTCGTCGGTCAGTGAAAACAAATATTAGAAACCTCACGGATAAGCGGCGGGTAGGTGAATAATAATCTTAGCCGAATTTATTCAAAATCGTTATTTCCATGGTACTAACATCCATGATACTTTTGTTCCACAAATTGAGGCATTATTTACATGATTACTCGGCTAGTCTGCTTACTAGGTCACATCTTTCTTTTTCTTTATGAAAATTGTTATAATAAAATCGGCCATGTTTACCGATTTTATTTTATTTCATTGTATGATTTGTTAATGGGCACATACCTTGTTTATTTTAGTCACTGGCAGGGTCGCCACTTGTACTGGTTCGATTATTGTGCCAATAATAAACAAATTACTTTCACTACACCACCAACTGACCCAACGTCTGATCGGAAACTGTGGCGCCAGTAGCGTGCATATCTTTATTACAATAACAATAGGTATGTACATGTTGCCTATACACTACACTGTCGATGAAGTTGACGTAAGCCATACGGCGATGTATATACCTAAAAATTTTAATGCATAATTATATCCATTCTTATAAATCAGGAGTAGAGTTGATTTTTAAAAAGAAAAATAACGATAACCACATCGAATATTTTAATCAGAGAAATAACAGTACAACGTTAACACAATATTGAACCACTATAAATAGTACGACCGTCACGTCCGAATGCCAACACGAGAATGCCCCCGCTCTGCTCCGGCCGCACCCCAGGTAGTGCAGGTACCGCTCCTCCACTCCGCCGCTCACGCCACCAGTCACCCGATGTGACGTCACGCCAGCGCCACCGCTAGACCCATTATTTCTAACACGGCCTCTCCTGACAGCGAGGCGTCCTCGACTCGACGTAACTGCGGAGTGTGAAGAGATGCCACGAGCGTCATCATCTGCAAAAAAACACTCCTCTATAGCTATTCATCCAGCAATCCTGAATTTGATAACAATTAACAGCTCCGTGTCATAGCCATAAAGTTGTGCTCAAATAACCACGACCAAGGCTGGAAAATTGTTATCTCATAATTGAACACATTTAGAGGTTTCACACGTCACCGGTAGCTGCCAAAGAGGCAAGCGCACATGTAAATTCAAAAGCAAAAGGTACACCATAGGTGAGGCAGGCGCGCCAGACTATTGAAGTTTTCACCATGCATGAAGACGGCACAATGTCTCCGACGTTTTCAGTTTAACATTATAAGATTTTGTTTAATTATTGACCATTACTGTGATCAACATAAGTGTAAGCAACATTGGAAGAAAAATATGGCGAAGTAACTTTGTTAGAAGTACAAGCGTGCACTCAAGTACAACCAACAAAGGTCTCGTGAAATTAATTTGACAAATAAAACAAAGCTAAATAATTTCAGACATGCAATACTTGTATTAGAGATGTATTTCAAAAACAAGGTGAAAATAATAATTTAAAAAAAATGCATCACGAATTAAAGAATTCCGGACTTCTTAAATTCGCCAAACATTATTATTATTATTATTATTATTTACTCTTTATTGAAAAAACCTATAACTAGGTATTACAATGGGCGGACTTAATGCCTAATGGCATTCTCTACCAGTCAACCCTTGGAGACGGTGAGAAGTTGTGGTAGGTCCTGAACAACTACAAATATTTATAAATATTTATATGTCGGAGACGGAAATAAAATTAGATTAGAATCAAACTAAATAAATCATTAAACTTTGAATAAAACGTAAATCCGGAACTGTAATTTAAATGGCAACACTGTACGAATTGTAAACGTGTCTCGATGGGATATCGGAGGGGGAACCCAACAGAGGGCACCTGTGGAGTCGGCTACGAACAGCGGGGACTTCTCGAGCAGACGTCGAGCTGAACGGTCGCATTAAGTTAACTAGTGTACTTTGTAATAAAATCCTATACTGCGTCGTACCTATGCCCGACGGCATAACGTTTCTCTAAGTGTATTTCAGTCGTACCACGTTTTAACATAACCTAAAAGCTTTAATCAAATTAAGTTAAGCTGTGTAACCTGTAACCCAATTTAAATCATGAAGACACGTATTGAACGCCCACTGTGTTTTATTTTCACCTTACAACCTGATGATCGGAGCATTATACCACCATCCTGACTAGTGCCTCCGAAATCAGAAGTGGGATAAAGGACTCACTGTGGGTTTTCAAGTACAGTTTTCAGGTTTACAGGTAGCAATTTTCAGGTGATAACTGGATCCATAAATGGCAAGTGAGCTGCCATGTGCCATTCCATCTCACATGGCATGGATGGAATGTGGCGTCGAATTTTGGTAAAGCTAAGTAACACAGCGAGTATGGGTATGGCATTATTTTTATTCCATTACGTCTGAGGTGATACAATTTCATTGCTTAAATTTTGATTTTTGTGTAAACTATATTGTGTGTGTGGTTTTTTTTGATAATCGTGAGTGAAAATAAAGACATCAATTTCCGGTGATAAAATCATTTAACGTAGTTCCGTAATTAAAACAAATCGCTCCTCATTGTAATCTTATTTTGATGTTTAATCGCTGAAAAACAAAAGAAATCGTTTTTATTATGACCTCTGTTTTTATTATGAAGGGAAAGTTACACCCTTTGATTTTAGTGTAGGTAATTTAACCAAGTATTATAACATCGGAACACGCTTTTATCATGCGATCATTTTGTTGAAGTTTAATGTGGGTAGATTTGTGGTATTAGTTTGTTAGAATGCCCAAGAGCTAAGTACCATTTGAAGTGTTGTGATATAAAAAGTGAATTTGAGTAGAGTGATAGCGATGAATCTTAGCTCGGCTGGTCGGACCGTACCAGTAGACATTTCGTAGCCGTAGTCCGTAGAAGTCGGTATCTGCTTGAAGTGGATGCGAGACTACTTTAAGTAGACCGTGGATACGCGGTACGCGGGTGGCTCTGGCGGAGGTCGGGGTCCATTTCGTAGCCGTAGTCCGTAGAAGTCGGTATCTGCTTGAAGTGGATGCGAAACTGCTTTAAGGTAGACCGTGGATACGCGGTACGCGGGTGGCTCTGGCGGAGGTCGGGGTCCAGGTTAGACCACGGAGGAATCCGTGCGACCCGTACGGCATTCGGAAGAATGCGCGTGTAACAAACGTAGTTTGTTGGTTGGGCTTAGCGAAAAGCCACAGGCCACGGGTTTGATTCATGCTTTGTTTTGAGATACCTTGAAGATAATAGTTGATGAAAGTTATTGGATAACAATGGTACTTGGTTGGGTAAGCATTTTTGTTCATTTAATTTAATCGAAATGTAACGTAACTCGAGTCATTTTAAAGTAAAATTATTATGTTCCGAAGTGACAATAATAATTAATCTAAGTTCATAAAATTCCTAAAGATAAAGAGGGTACATAGAATAGATTTTGTCTGGTCGAAAAAGAAAAACAAACGTTTTAAAGTTAGGCATTTTATTATGCATTCCGTGTTGGTACAATTTTTATCAAACGTGTAATGTTCGTGATAGTTATTTTGGTTTTTGATAATTTGGTGCACCGCTTATCGCTGAAAAGGATTAGTTGGAGAAAGATAAACATACACAAAATATGTAGTTTTTGTGCTCAACTTGACGAAGTATTTATTCCATTTATCGAGTGCCTACAACGATAATAAAAGCCTACAACAATAATAACAATAAAAGCGTAAGCTAGTTTTTTTTAAAGTGAACGGTTTGGTTGTTCATTTGTGACGTCGATCGAATTAGTTGCTCATTAGTTCGCGTTGTTTTAAAAGTGAAACACAATACAATTTTCAGTTTTATTTACTATGTGACAAAATAATTTCAATATTCTAAATACCCGCGTAGTTCATTGTTAATTTTAAATATTGTGTAAGCGTTATCTAATGATCCAAAACATTGTCGTTAGAGTAATTACAGACGAATTGGTTGGATTCTTGCCCGCTTTGGTCACTATATTTTCGAAATAAATAAAGTCGGCGTAAGTGTTTACGTCGGATTTATGATGCGTTTAGGAAGCGTTTCTAGGTTATAAGGCACTGGAGACCAGGACCTTTTCTGGTTCCTATCTGCAACCAAGGGTGACATTACCTAGATATAGTAACGGCTAGACGAGGTAAAAGTGAAACGGCGTTTTTGGTATGACAAAGTTTTATTTGGTTACATCGGGTGTTGCAGTTTTATAACTTCCATTTTATTTTCGTTCCTTGTGAAAATATGACCTTTTAATGTGTCTTGTAATTAATGAACAATGACAAAAGATAACAATTAAGATATCGGAAGTTCAGTGAAATTTTTAATTAAAGTAGCAGTTGGATACAATCAGTTCCCCAATTATTTTAGTTACAAGTGCAGCACACTTCGATTGGTTTTGGTTTACCTTGTGAAACCAATGAGTTTAAGAGTAATCTCACATGTGACGATGCAATGTGCATCGTTCTGTTTTCAGAGAAGTTTTCGAGGATGCAGGCAGCAGCACACACAGGTTACACATGTGTTGTCTGGAGCCGAATCGACGGCTGCGTGCGTGCACTCGTGGGCTTCCTGGAGTTCATTCGTGTGACATTGAAGGAGGAAGCTCTGGCAACTGGCAGCCGCAGATCGGACGCAGCGAAACAGGTGATCTGTATCGTTCATACTTGTTTTGTAATAGCTTAAAGAAGTAGTAAATTAACTTTTCTTTTCGAGACGTAGTTCACTTGGTAAAAGACTATTTTTGAGAGATTTAGTTTTCGGTCAACTTGTCGAACGGAACTTTTGAAATTGTAATTGAATGGTGTTGTTACTTTGAAAAATGCATGGCCCTTATACGAGCACTGGAAAGAAGTGTTCTGTGCTGTTATTGGTGGATGGACGTTGCATGCAGATGAGAGCTATGTATACGGTTGTTATTTTTGAGAGAAGTGCATGATTGTGCTTGAGTACCGTTCGATAAGTCAACCTGTTCGAGAAATGATAACCTTTTAAGAAAAGTAGCTTTAAAGAGAAATGTAGAGTTTGT
This sequence comes from Hesperia comma, assembly GCA_905404135.1. Lineage (NCBI taxonomy): Eukaryota > Metazoa > Arthropoda > Insecta > Lepidoptera > Hesperiidae > Hesperia > Hesperia comma. Next base: position 14,086,071 of record FR990013.1, on the reverse strand, counting down.
TTTGGATTAATCTGTAGTGTGATAGGATAAATAAAGCGACATGTTGAACAAACCTTTTTAAGATTATTTTTGATAAAAGCTCGAAATGATCATCTGGGTAGTGTAGTGTTTGTAACCGGATGGAGGTTGCATGCGGGGATGACTGGATAGAGGTTGCCTATTGGGTTGTTGCTTGTAACTGGATGGAGGTTATAAGGGTGATGATCAGAACCGGATGGAGGTCAGGGTGCGAGCACTGCAATATTTCAATGAGTTTCCTATTTATTTGAATGAGTATGGGTGTTGATCGACATGTCAGCTTTGGCCTTTTGAGAGAAATAATCTGTTATGATTTTCAAAATTTCTAATGATTTGATAAAGTTGTTTTTATTCCCTGCCCACTTACGTCAGGAAGGGCCGAGCTTTAAGAGATACTTTCGTTTGTGTTTATTGTTACAGGTAAATTCCGACACCACAGCCGATCGAGTCATCCAGTTTTACGACGATTGTACGACGACGTATTGCGTTAAACGTTAAAAACAAACCCGCGTTAATAATAAATTTGGTAATTTTGCTCTAAACAAGTGTCATGTTATGGAGTTTGTTTAGCCGTCTTCTTCTCCATAGCGACACCGGAAACGGCGCGGCGGGAGTGTAGGTAGTTAGGGCTAAAAATAAATGCAAAAAAAAACTTTAAACAAAAACTTAACTTAACTTAACTTAACTTTAACTTGGCGTTCAATCAAAGAAATTTTAAGTAATCTAAAAACTTGTTGCTCAAATTAAATTTGTAGTCTCGTTTAAAATTAGTAGCTTTTGCTGAATAAAATAAAATTAGAGCTTTGTTGTAACCTAAAGTAAAAGGCATCACACGAGGACGTGTGCTAGTCAGAATGGCCGTGTCGGAGACGGAAATAAAATTAGATTAGAATCAAACTAAATAAATCATTAAACTTTGAATAAAACGTAAATCCGGAACTGTAATTTAAATGGCAACACTGTACGAATTGTAAACGTGTCTCGATGGGATATCGGAGGGGGAACCCAACAGAGGGCACCTGTGGAGTCGGCTACGAACAGCGGGGACTTCTCGAGCAGACGTCGAGCTGAACGGTCGCATTAAGTTAACTAGTGTACTTTGTAATAAAATCCTATACTGCGTCGTACCTATGCCCGACGGCATAACGTTTCTCTAAGTGTATTTCAGTCGTACCACGTTTTAACATAACCTAAAAGCTTTAATCAAATTAAGTTAAGCTGTGTAACCTGTAACCCAATTTAAATCATGAAGACACGTATTGAACGCCCACTGTGTTTTATTTTCACCTTACAACCTGATGATCGGAGCATTATACCACCATCCTGACTAGTGCCTCCGAAATATATAAAAATACTATATAACACTATATTATTATTAAATATATATAATATAATATATATAATATAAATACATACACACATATATATATATACATATATATAAATATATAGGATATAATGTCTATACGTAAGTCTATACATACATAAAATAAGCATTATAATATGAATGACAGAAGTAAATACCTACTTATCGAGAATAGAGAGATAATATTCCCGCACCTGTTTTTTAAAGGACCACAGAGTTGGAGCCTTTCTAATTTTAATGGGCAGGGCGTTCCAGAGTAGTACAGCCTGAATTGTGAATGAATTATAGAGGTAACCAGTATTCATTGGTGGAATGTAAGCTTTTAAATTTGTAGAGGAACGAAGTACCTTGTCATGTGTATCACAAACGTACTGAAAATTATCCTTTAAGTACTTAGGAGAAGTATCACTATTTAATATTGTGTAAAAAGTGAAAAGGATTCTGGAGTCACGCCTCATACGAATAGGCAGCCATTTCAATTGACGGCGATAATTAGAAATATGGTCATACTTACGCAGACCGAAAATATACCGGATACAGTTGTTTTGTAGGCGCTCCAGTTTATTAAGAAGATCCAAGCTAAGGTCAGGATAGCACACATCACAGTAATCAATGATAGGAAGTATGAGAGATTGAACCAGCATGAGTTTGGTCTTGATAGGTATGTAATTTTTAAGCCTGTACAACGAATGTAACGTGCCAGTTACTTTCTTACTGATAGTGCTAATTTGGGCTTGCCATGACAATGAATTATCCATAACCAACCCCAAATTTTTCACAGATGAACATAAGGGGATTACGTTGCTGTTGTAAATAAGTGATGGAAGAGAATCATAATCCACCTTAGATAACATCCGTGAACCACCCACCAGCATAGCTTGGCATTTGGAGGGATTAACAGCAACTCCGTAACGACATGACCAATTATATATGGCTTCTAGATTTTCGTTTACCTTATATATAGCATTATGAAGATCACCAACGTCTGAATGTACATACAGCTGCAAATCGTCTGCATATAAATGATACGAACAGTTGATAACGGAAGAGATTGAGTTTATGAATAATGAAAAAATAATAGGAGATAATATACCGCCTTGCGGCACGCCACTGTGAAGATCAGCCCAGTCTGAACACTTATGTCCAGAACAGACTGCCTGTTTGCGGCCGCGAAGATAGTTTGTAAACCAAGCCAGGGCTTCAGGAGAAAATCTCAGGTGGGCTAGGATTGCGATAAGGATTTCGTGGTCGACTGTGTTAAAAGCATTGGAAAAGTCAACAAGTACAATCACTGAGACCTTTTTATGATCCATAGCTTTTCTAATATCATCTGTAACTTTGATCAAAGCAGTGGTTGTACTGTGACCAGAACGAAACCCAGACTGATAGGAGCTCAGTAGGTTATTACAAGAGATGAAGGCGGAAATTTGCTCATGTACACAGATCTCCAAGACTTTTGACAGGAAAGGGAGAATAGATATTGGACGATAATGGTTTGGAAGTGAAGGATTTATAACTTTAGGTAAAGGATGAACTAAAGCATTCTTCCAGATAGTCGGATAGCATCCGGAAGAGAGGGAAAAATTTATTATGTGGGTAAGGACAGGTAAAAGGATATCAAGGATATTAATAATCATTAGGCAGTTAAGATCATCACAACCCACGGCCTTGGAATGAATTCTCAAAACAGCCTCCTTTACATCCTTCTGGCTAACAGTAGAGAACTGAAAAGCCGGAAGTAATGGAGGATGCATAGCAGAGATAGACGCTATGGTTTGAGCACGGATCCGGGGGTCCAAGGTAGAAGCTGATGAAAAATGAGTATTAATATCCTCGAGAGTGAGTGATGGACACAGATCCGTCGTTGCCGGCTTACAAACTCCGAGAGATTTAAGAAACTTCCACACACCAGCGGGAGAAGAGTTGACAATATTGTTATGGATGTAACGGCGTTTAGCTATTCGTACCATTTGATTGCATCTGTTTCGAGCCTTTTTAAATTGCAGCCAATTATCATCCGTGCGCTCTTTTTTATATTTACGAAAAGCACGATTTCTTTTCCTTATGGCCATTCTCACTCCTGCTGTCATCCACGGCGCAGGAGGGCGGCGTAGCCTGACTGTACGCTTAGGGGCATGTACATTATACAGATTGAGCACCATACGATTGAGAGACGATACCATATCATTGACATCAGACGCGGTGAATATCGGGCTCAAATCACATTCCCTAGGTCCATCTAGATCGATTTTGGAAAAATTACGCAGTTGTACAATTGCCGGGATGGACTTAGGAGTCTTAAGTTTGTACGAAGCATATATAAGATCATGCCTTGAGAAACCGGGCGCGAGTAATTGACCGTGTATATCAACACAATCAGGCGAAGCTGTTATAATATGGTCAATCCAGGTATCCAAAGCTTTGTCATTACGATGAGTTGCTGTTAATAGAAGTAATGAGAGATTGACCGACTCAATAATGTTGCGAAATCTGAGAGAACGAGGCGAACCTTTTAATAAATCAGTATTGAAATCCCCCATGATTACGTAATGAGTGTATTCCGATCCGACGCTGTCAAGAGCGCTTTCTAACGCCGCAAAATAATCAACGGAAGGAGGACAGTATACTACACCCAGAACGACCTTATTACCCATCACATCCAGTTCCAAAAATAGAAACTCGGCAGAACCCTAGTACAGCGGGGGAGAGGCAAGAAGCAACTTGTATGGAATAGATGCTTTTAAATAAATGGCGACTCCACCACCACCCTTACCAGAGCGATCATTCCGAATTAATACAAAACCCGGCAGAGGGTAGAATGAGGAATGCAATGATGGCTTAAACCAGGTCTCCGAGATAAGAATAGCGTGGATACATTCAATAGCAAAAACAGATTCCAACTCTGAGAAATTACTAGGGACACTGCGCATTTATGTGACAAATCAAAACATTCGAATGAAATAAATAATAAAATGGCAACTGCATGATATGGCACTCACAAACCACATCACACATTGCGCAACTATGTGGAAGGACGTCTCCTGCCCACATATTGCAAAAACGGCAACTGTATGACGAGGCCACTCACAAAACCATGTCACACATTGCAGCAACTATGTGGAAGGACGTCTCCTGCCCACATATTGCAAAAACGGCAACTATATGGAAGGACGTCTCCCGTCCATATATTGCGGCAACTGCGTACCTTTGGGGTAACGCATTGCAAAGGCAACTGTGAAGGGTTAACAACACATTGCAAAATCATTAGGCATCAGCAGAATGGAAGTGTCTCAGCTCGCTATTTGCGAAGAACGCTGAACAGGCCTCCGGCGTTCAATCGCCGCACCACAGCACCATTTGGTTGGCATCCACTTGCCCAAAGAACCGCTGAGAAGTTTCAGACTGTAGCGGTGGTGTGGCAGCACGCACAGGACCTTATGAGGCCCCCGCATACCAAGAGTCCAGCCTTCCCATCGATTATGAAGCTTTGTTCACAAAGTCGCCGACGTTGAGACCGACGACCTGGCGTTGCTGATTACCATCCAGAAGCGAAGACGCTTGCTGTTTCCTGCGAATCATCAAAGCTTCTGAGTACGATTCATCATTCTGCAAAGTTACGTCTCATATAAGAGACCTGAAAATTGCGCCTATAACGACGAGCAATTGTATTGGAGAGTTTTAAACAGTAGCTGAGTTTAGTTGTGTTTAAAGTAAGCTGCACCTTCCACATGACATCGGACCCCTGATTGTATTTACTTTGATGCTCATCATATTAAGGTCATTACGACTTGTGGCAAGTCTTGCAATGCAAGCTGTTTTAATTACGTAACAAGGAATGTACCACTAAATAATTGACTAGGCCTTAAAATTGTCTTACGATCGGTTTAATGAAAGCGTAGTACTTTCCTGGGACTCGGCCGTACCTGACCAAGACTTATTACTAAGCAATTTCATTTAAGATCGACTAGTATCCTCAGCTAAAATGTAAAAGGCATTATTATGGCTGAAGGATATGACTGAACTCAATTTTTGAAAGGTGATATCACAAAAACTTATTTCTGACGCATTACATTTCAAACCTATGCTATGGTACGTTTAAGGCAAAAATGCACAATACATCTACTCATATTCTTTTAGGCACTTTAAAGCAGATAATTGTCACTTGATATAAAGCAATGCTAATTTGCAAGTAGGCAATGTCTCAAGAATGAGAACAATTTTATTGTTCACAAAAGCTACAAGAAAATAAAATGAACAATACAGGTCACCTGTGATACTGCGTCATACCCAAGGAGGAGTGCTCATCAAAGTGTCACTCGCCAGCGCTTTCCAGCAGCGAACTCGCGCACGCGGGCTACGATGTGGTTCCGCGCAACACTCGGCGGCAGAACTGTCCTCGCTCTTCATTTAGGCAGCATAGCTTACATGCCATCGATGCAGAGTAATGCCATTCCGCCAATGACCCTGTGGGAACCTTCGTCCCACATTCTCATTATGTATATGTAGTTTATTATATATCACACACTCACACATACACATATACTTATGTATTATATTATGTTTATGTTATTCACCACATACACATACTACATACATACATCACGCACGAGCACGGACAGCGACACTCCACAGAATCAAACCTGGAGCGCTCTGTGGAGTTCCGAACGCAATCGCGCTCGCCTGACCACCGAGGCGAGCCGAGTATTGCCGGCCGTCGGCCGAAGCCACTGCCGCTCCCCCGCGTCCCTTGCGGGGCACTGCGCTCACGCAGCTCATTAGGTCGGCCGACACCGGCAGTCAGCATCGCAACGTCCCAACGCAAACCCGCGTCGCTCGATAGCTCGACTACCTCGCATGTACCTAGTGCTTACGCTGTGCCCTAACTTGTTTCTACGTGTACCTATTATTAAGACTTTGCTTGTGCTTACATTCTGTGCCTATCACTCTCTTCTCCTTCTTTTATTTGTGGGTATTTCTCGTGCTGTGTTAACTGTGTAGATGTACTTTTATTTCTTGTGTTTTCCGTGTAATAAACGATTAACTTCATTCGGTAGTTAACTTTATTGCTCGCGCGCTCCCGCTACACACCTCACGCACACAGACATTCTCACCCCAAAACTGGTGACCACCTTCCGAACACTAAAAATGAGTGATAGTGATAGTGACTATTGTGATATTAGTGACTCTAGTGACCTTAGAGACATTAAGTATACCGAGTGCAGTGACTCGACGCTTTGCGCCGCCCGTGCGCAAAATGGCCGCGCTCGCGCTGTGACACAGCGCGCACCCACGCGGCGCGCAGCACGTTGCCGCGCAAATGTGCAGCATGCGCCATGTGGCGCTTCACCAGCGCCAGCAGCACCAGCAGCAACAGCAGCAATCAGCACCAGCGCAGCCCTAAGAGTGCCACCATTTGATTCGGAGGATCCGGAGCTCTGGTTTGCGCTTTTAGAGGCTCAGTTCGTGTTACACAATATTACCACGGACGCTGAGAGGTACAATTTAACTATTACTAGCCTTACTATCGATCAGGCTAAGACCGTGAGGGATATTATTCTCAACCCTCCGGCTCACGACCGCTACGAGCGATTAAGGGACGAGCTCATCAACAGACACACTGTCTCTCAGACGGAGAGAACAAAGCGGCTCCTCCACAACGAGGACATCGGACTACGGACGCCGTCACAGTTCCTGCGGCACTTGCAGGACCTGGCGGGTCCATCCACGCCACCGCAGCTGATCCGCACCATCTGGTGCAGTCGCCTGCCACACCCGGTGCAGGCAGTGTTGTCCACGCTGCCCACCGACACATTGGAACAGCTGGGGGACATGGCGGACCGCCTGCAGGAGATTTCTGCTTCCTGCCCGGTCGCCCCTCCCCCCGCCCCGCTTCCGGACGCCACGGCTACGATGGTTAAGGACTTAACCGACAGGGTTAGACACCTGGCCCGTGAAGTCGATCGTCGCACCGCCGCCCCGCGCCAGGCTAACAGCCCACCGCAACAACGACAGCCGTCACCGCGGCGCGCACGCAGCGCGCGCGTTGCAGCGCCAGCGGCCGACACGACACACCGACGCCGCGCTTCATCACCACGCGCACCCACCGCTCAACCTGCAGCCACGGTTATGGCAACCGAGTGCGGTCCTGTGTCGGCGCGCCGTTTATTTGTAACCGACCGAAATACGCGTGTGCAATTTTTAGTGGACACGGGTAGTGACCTTTGTGTTTATCCTATTTCGGCACTTAAAGACCGCCGACAGAAATCAAATTTCAATTTGTGTGCGGCTAACGGCTCCGCTATAAGTACATATGGTTATGTAGACCTTAACTTAAACTTAGGATTAAGACGCGATTTTCGATGGCGCTTCACGGTTGCAGACGTCACAAAGGCAATTATAGGCGTTGATTTTTTAAGCCACTTCAATTTAGTTGTTGACGTCCGCAACCAACGCCTGGTGGATAATGTTACCACCCTCTCCACCAATGCCTCTTTAATGAAATGTGAAATTTTTTCTGTCAAGGTAGCATCGGGCGACACGAGGTATCATAAACTATTGGAGACGTTCCCGGACATCACGCGCCCTTCTGGCACACCGGGGACTCCAAAACACTCCACGGTTCACCACATCCGCACCACACCTGGCCCACCCGTCTCATGCGCTCCCCGTCGGCTCGCCGCCGACAAATTGAAGATAGCTAGGACGGAATTCGAACTCATGCTCTCTAACGGCACTGCACGTCCTTCCGAGAGCCCGTGGGCTTCGCCGCTACACCTCGCTCCTAAAAAGGATAACGGTTGGCGGCCGTGTGGCGACTACCGGCAGCTGAACGCGCGGACAGTCCCCGACCGTTATCCCATCCGCCATATCCACGACTTTGCCCATAATATAGCTGGTAACAAAGTCTTTAGCACCATTGACCTTGTCAAGGCCTATAACCAGATCCCTGTCTACGAGGAGGATATCGCGAAAACAGCCATAACAACACCTTTTGGTCTGTTTGAATTCCCTTATATGACATTCGGCCTCCGTAACGCAGGGCAGACGTTCCAGAGGTTTGTGGACGAGATGACACGCGGTCTAGATTTTTGCTTCGCCTACCTCGACGACTTTTTGGTATTCTCCAAAAACGAGGTAGAACATGAGGAACACCTGCGCCTACTATTCACACGCATGCACGAGTATGGAATTCTCCTTAACACTTCCAAATGCGTGTTCGGTGCCCCAGAGGTCACATTCCTGGGCTACCGCATCTCAGAATCCGGTAGCAAACCTCTGGAATCTAAGGTACAGGCCATAAGGGAATTCCCCCCACCCAAGACCGTCAAGCAGCTGCGCCGTTTCTTGGGGATGGTTAATTTTTACAGACGTTTCCTGCCTCACGCGGCTTCCATCCAGGCCCCACTGAACGCCCTGCTGACGGGCTCGGTGAAGGGGTCGCAGCCGGTTCATCTTACTGGTGAGTCTCTTTCAGCCTTCGACCAGTGTAAGAAAAGTCTTGCCGACGCTGCGCTACTGGCACACCCTGACTGCGACGCTCAACTAAGTTTAGTCACCGATGCGTCCGACACAGCAATGGGTGCTGTAGTGCAGCAACTCAAAGATGGTAATTGGCAGCCACTTGCCTTCTTCTCGCGTACTCTAACACCTGCGCAGAAGAAATATTCACCGTACGACCGCGAACTTTTGGCAATTTATGAGAGCGTAAAATACTTTCGGCACATGCTGGAAGCACGCCACTTCGCAGTCTACACTGACCACAAGCCGCTCAGTTTCGCATTCCACGAACGGAAGGCCAACTGTTCGCCACGTCAGTTCCGCCACTTAGACTTTATATCGCAGTTCACGACCGACATCCGTCACATCTCCGGTAAGGATAATGTGGTGGCGGACACATTATCCCGCGTTGATGAACTGCAACTGCCAGTCGACTTCGACACTCTCGCGGAGTCCCAAGCAGTGGATCATGAGCTTCTCCAGTTCTTCAGCGGAGAAACATCACTTCGCCTGAAGAAGCTCACCATACCTGGCAACAGTAGGAAGTCCTTCCTTCAGAAGGACTTAGGGACTTGTTCTCACGTCTTCTTACGTGACGACTCAACCCGAGGTTCCTTGCAACCACCTTACACAGGACCTCACAAAGTGGTTGAACGTAGGGACAGGACTTTCCGAATACTGGTTAGGGGCAGGGAGGTCACAGTAACGATAGACCGACTTAAACCGGCCTACCTACTCGTGGACCCATCCCCCACCAACGACTCCGTCCCTACTCCCAAGTTCCCTCCAGCTCCATTACCCATCCCTACTCCAGCTCCAACTCCCCTACCTGATCCTCCACCTACACGGTTGAAGTCCATAGTTCCGGAAGGCGGCAAAACAACAAGATCTGGCCGCCGAGTTCGTTTTCCGGACTACTATCGACCGTAGACCCGGTCTCTGGGGGGGAGTGATGTGGGAACCTTCGTCCCACATTCTCATTATGTATATGTAGTTTATTATATATCACACACTCACACATACACATATACTTATGTATTATATTATGTTTATGTTATTCACCACATACACATACTACATACATACATCACGCACGAGCACGGACAGCGACACTCCACAGAATCAAACCTGGAGCGCTCTGTGGAGTTCCGAACGCAATCGCGCTCGCCTGACCACCGAGGCGAGCCGAGTATTGCCGGCCGTCGGCCGAAGCCACTGCCGCTCCCCCGCGTCCCTTGCGGGGCACTGCGCTCACGCAGCTCATTAGGTCGGCCGACACCGGCAGTCAGCATCGCAACGTCCCAACGCAAACCCGCGTCGCTCGATAGCTCGACTACCTCGCATGTACCTAGTGCTTACGCTGTGCCCTAACTTGTTTCTACGTGTACCTATTATTAAGACTTTGCTTGTGCTTACATTCTGTGCCTATCACTCTCTTCTCCTTCTTTTATTTGTGGGTATTTCTCGTGCTGTGTTAACTGTGTAGATGTACTTTTATTTCTTGTGTTTTCCGTGTAATAAACGATTAACTTCATTCGGTAGTTAACTTTATTGCTCGCGCGCTCCCGCTACACACCTCACGCACACAGACATTCTCACCCCAAAACCCCACATGTCTTCAAAAACTTAACTGGAACACAGAGTACAAAGTGCATTGCATCGCGATACATATGATAAACCAAAACGTATTAGTATCAAGGTAAAAAAAACCTAATTGAATAACTCGCACTTGTAAATTAAAGTTAATTAGGAAGCTGTCTGTAACCATTTTTTTTGACCGCGTAAGCTAATTGTGCTCGCTATAGATGAAATACTTCGTCAAGTTTCGCAAGAACATGTTTTTTTTTATTTGTGGTTTTCAGCGTCGCTAATAAGTTGAATGCAATATTTTTTTCGGAACTTTAATGTCAAGAATGAAAACTTGAAGTGAGGTTAAAGTCACTGCACTGTAGAGAGTATCACATTATCATTTGAAAATGAACCAACACAAAGCAAAGCAAAACAGCAGCTGTTTTTTTTTTTTTTTTTTTTGGCGCAACTATATCTAATCTACCCCATTAACTTTAACAATTTTTGTGAACGTAAGTAGATTAATTTTGTGACTTGCGATGTCTCATTTGTTGTGTTTGATCACTGTTTACAAGGCACACAAAAGGTCATGTTTTCCCATGGAACGAAATGAAATTGAAGTCATGAAACTCCAACACACCAGTTGTAATAAAATTATAAAATAAAAGTACCTATGTCATACCAATACCGCGTATTTTATTTTTACCTCCTTACAGGTAACCACAACCAGATGTCAGCTTTGGTTCCATAGGGGTACCAGACATGGTCCTGATCTCCAACTCCATATAACCTAGAATTGCTTTCTAAACGCAACATAAACCCGCAGGAGCGTTTACTTTATGTGTGAATTTACATCTACTTCAGTTATTTCAAATTTATAATAGTGGAAGCCTGAAAATTAAGCGGGTAAAATGCTACTAATTCGTCTGTAATACCTTGAACGGCAGTCGAGTGTTTTAGATCAACAGATAACCTTTTCACAATATTACACGAAACAGTGACTTACGCACATATATTACGCACGTATTCAGAATACGAAGCAAAGAGAGCCTGTTTTCACATGGTCAAAAAGCATTTAGCGAAATCATTATTCTGTAGGCAGAGTGATCGAACTAATAACCTAAAAATGGTCCATGTGCGAACACTGGAGACAAACCATCCAACCATATACAGACATCGCCCCAAAGGCAAAAGGGCAACACGTTATAGGCACTCACCATGATCACATAGATTAAGCTCGTGACCTTGATTAACCTTCGCGCACTAAATATCAAAATTATGCACGTTAGGATCAAGATTTCAAATGTATTAATGTGGGTTAGATCTCACCAAATTTCCAATTGAGTAAATCGCGTCCACGATGCGATTTGTAGAATGCGTGAGTCGCTCGACTGTTGATGCGGCACAGCAGCGACAGGCGGTGGATGACGCGCTGGCGACAACCGTCGCCGCAGCGCGGTAGCGGCGCACGATACGCCGCGACAGCAGCGGGTGCAGACCGTGTCGATGACGGCGGGGCTGCCGGTGCCAGCACGCCGGGCGTCACCTGGGCGACGCCGACAAAGGCGTATGGCGACGCTTGGCGCAGACAGCGCGGTGGTGATGGCAGGGCCCGATCTACCGCACGTCGTCCTATTTATGCAATCCGCTCGGCCCAGGTAGAGGAGAGAGGGGTTCTTGTGAGACGGCCGTTCCTGACACGAGTTCGTCCTCGAACGTCTCATGCTCCTGTCAGTCTCGCCCATCCTGATCATCGCTGTGCTCGTTCTCTGTAATCCACATGAGACACAAATATGAGTAATGGCAAAAGGTATTAAGGCAAGCTATGAATTTAATATCATTGCTACCAGCGCAAGCGTGCACTTAAGCGTCCTTTAGCAACGATTATAAAACTTCAAAATAATGAGACTAGTTGTTTATTGTAAAATGGATTTATCATCAAAAATGAAATGCGATTGATAAGATTCCGGACTCTCATCACTCGCACCATTATAGAGAATGTGAACTCTATAAAGGCAACATTACGAAACCCTTTATACAGTGCATTTGGTACATCTATGTACCAGTTTACCAATGTATGACGTTACTTACAGACGCAAACATAAATTACTTAGCTGAAACAGAGACCACAAGCTAAAAGCTCGGGCCGCACAGAAGCCATGAGCCAGGGGCTCAGGCCTACGGAAGCCATGAGCCAGGGGCTCAGGCCTACGGAAGCCACGAGCCAGGGGCTCAGGCCTACGGAAGCCATAAACCGAAGGTTCAGGCCTAACAGAAGCCATAAGCTAGGGCTCAGGCCTACGGAAGCTATAAGCCTCGATGACGGCGGGGCTGTCGGTGCCAGCACGCCGGGCGTCACCTGGGCGGCGCCGACAAAGGCGTATGGCGACGCTTGGCGCAGACAGCGCGGTGGTGATGTCAGCGCCCGGTGTAGACTGCACGACGTCCGATGTGGACTGCGAGGTGTGCACGTAGACTGCGCCACAGACCGCTCCTCGAGCTCTGAAAGTCAAGACAAGATCGCCTCCATTGTGCTCCGCAATGCACCATCCGGAGAACGATCTCGTCGTTTTCTATTAATTCGCTGTTCGTAATTACCATAGCGGCTTTGATGACGTTAATGTGGTGACAATTTATTGGAAACAAACGTGCTTAACCGGCTAAGTGTCAAGTCTGTAACTCGCAACAGTAGTGTGGCATTCACGAGTTGGACGTGACGGTCCGAAGCAGATTTTATAGTGTACAGTTTGTCCTTGATCAGACCGCGAAGGTCGTTTTGTCATTATTCAAGAAAATGTACTCACGGTTTGTTGAAACATAACACAACACCTCACTAAAAATTTAAAATAACGGGTTTTTATTTACGTTTACGTGGAAAATAATTTTGTCAGCAAGAGCCAGGCTTTGCGTTCGAATCCAACTTCTGATCTTATAAATCAGGAGTCGAGTTGATTTTTAAAAAGAAAAATAACGATAACCACATCGAATATTTTAATCAGAGAAATAACAGTACAGCGTTAACACAATATTGAACCACTATAAATAGTACGACCGTCACGTCCGAATGCCAACACGAGAATGCCCCCGCTCTGCTCCGGCCGCACCCCAGGTAGTGCAGGTACCGCTCCTCCACTCCGCCGCTCACGCCACCAGTCACCCGATGTGACGTCACGCCAGCGCCACCGCTAGACCCATTATTTCTAACACCATATATTTTTTAATCTCCAACGTCAGTCATATTTATTGTATTACTAGTAAATCCGCCCTCGCTTCGCTTCGGGAAACCAGTCCCTTGAAAAATCTCTATAAATTTTAACAAATTATGTTATTCCGATGTGTAAGCTATATTACTGCAAAGTTTCATGAAAATCCGTTCAGTAGTTTTTGCGTGAAAGAGCAACAAACACACACACACACATACATCCTTACAAACTTTCGCATTTATAATATTAGTAGGAAGTAGGAAGTAGGATAGTAGGAAGTAGGATAGTAGGATAGGATGTTTTTCATACATTTATCGATCATCAATTATTGTATTGTCAAACACATTTATTGTATTAGGTAGATATTTTTTTTTATAAAGAATATGAGAAAACTATTACGGCGGGTTAGTATTAACGCAAAAGATTAACAAAAATGAGTTTTAGTACTTTTCTCTGTTTCTCTATCCCTGTTTTGTTGAAGCTAATCTCAGAATTGGGTTGTTTGCGGTTTTCACTAATATCCATAGGTATTGCAGTAAGCTTTACTTAATGAAGTGTGTTTACTTAATAAATAACACGAAATCAACAGGATATGACTTAATAAACGTAACCATACTAAAATTGATAGCTGTATATATAAGCCGACCTCTAAGTTACATAATAAACCAATCATTTTTACAAGGCAGTTTCCCAGATAAACTAAAGATGTCGATTGTAAAGCCTATATAAATAAAAAACACGCTTTTTATAAAAAACCGAACTAAAAAAAAGAAAATAAGTTTTAATAAATTTAAATTAAGAATAGTGTTGAAAATTTGAATAAATATGAATTAATAATAGTGTAAATAAAAAAATATTTTATTTAAAAAAAGCGTGGGGTGCATGGTGTTATTTTGATAATATCTTAAAAAGCACCCCACGCTTTTTTTAAATAAAATATTTTTTTATTTACACTATTATTAATTCATATTTATTGAAATTTTCAACACTATTCTTAATTTAAATTTATTAAAACTTATTTTCTTTTTTTTAGTTCGGTTTTTTATAAAAAGCGTGTTTTTTAGTTTTTTTAAACTATTATTTATTTTCTACTTTTTAGTTTGGTTTATTCATAATAGCTTGTTTTTATAATTTTAAACTATTATTTGGTCTCTATCGATCTATCGACTATTACTTCCGTGATAACTTAGAATTCAAATAAACAGAAGAACAACGCCATCTAGTAAAACGTATGTACGCAGTCAAACTGAATACGGAGTTACAGCTAGTTGCCCGTAAATATGGCAGTAGATGGCAGTAGCATCAGTAGTAGTCTCACACTACTGCCATCTACCCATTTGGTAGATGGCAGTAGTGTGAGAGTAAAAAAAATAAAAATCTTATTTTGCAAATTGAAAATTGGAATAATTTTATCAAATTAATGTAATGTCATCGGAACTCGATAAATCTACAAAGTTTGAACGAAATCTGGCCGTTTAAAGTGGGTCAAAATCGCGCCCAAAGAAGTCGGTTACAAACAAACATACAAATATACAAACATACAAGTGAAGCTAATATAAAGCGTGTAAGAATTCAAATAAACAGAAGAACAACGCCATCTAGTAAAACGTATGTACGCAGTCAAACTGAATACGGAGTTACAGCTAGTTGCCCGTAAATATGGCAGTAGATGGCAGTAGCATCAGTGGTAGTAAAAAAATAAAAATCTTATTTTGCAAATTGAAAATTGGAATAATTTTATCAAATTAATGTAATGTCATCGGAACTCGATAAATCTACAAAGTTTGAACGAAATCTGGCCGTTTAAAGTGGGTCAAAATCGCGCCCAAAGAAGTCGGTTACAAACATACAAATATACAAACATACAAGTGAAGCTAATATAAAGCGTGTAAAAAGGTAATCACAAAGACATTAATAACTACAGACCGATCACTCTCATACCTATACTTTCAAAAATTATGGAGAAGGCTATGTACACTAGAATGTATGATTTTATGATAAAAACAAAAGTTTTAAACGATGAACAGTATGGTTTCATAAAAAATAAATCAACGACACTTGCATGTTTTTCCTTAGTCAAATATGTCACAGAAAGTTTGAATGATGGTATACCTATAACAGCAATGTTTCTCGACATGAGTAAAGCGTTTGACTTAGTTTGCCATGAAAAGCTCCTAAGTAAACTCTACAGCTATGGCATAAGAGGTGTGTGCCTGGATTGGCTAAAAAGTTACTTAGTAAATAGAACACAATACGTAGAAATATCTAGGATACTTAACAATCGCAAACATATATATCGATCTGATGTGACGTAAGTTGTAATATTACACTATTTAAGTTCCACCATATTAGTTAATTGAAACAGTACTATTATTGATTATTGAAACAGAGCAGCTAGTTTTATTTATTTATTTATTGTTTTACTATAATTAAAACGGTTTACACCAATTACATTAATTATAGACTCCACAGTTATACTTCTCGCTCGCAGAACTTCATGCATACTGACAATATTTCCGGCCCTAATAGTTGGCTAAGCGCTGTATTCCGAGCTTTATAGTTGGTACAAGAAACAAGAATGTTACTTACTGTATGAACAAAAAATGATATGGCTGACATAGCGAACTTCCAAACAACGTTTGTGAAAATGAAGAAGAATGAAAACCGTGTATTTTTACTCTTTGCCATCGCTCTAATTTCACACTGGATCAAGTTTATTGATCGCCGTCCATTTTTTTCAACTACTAATTATGTAGCGGGCAGTACAAAATTTAAGGGAGGTGCCTTTATATGCGCCTTAATTACAGGCATCTCGTGTGAAAAATTGAATTCGCGTATTAAGATGTTACGGTCCACAGTCGTGTTTGATTGTTCGATTGCTTTTGTTTTGTATCTTTTTGAGTTGAGGCATGTTTAAATTCGAGTGTAGATCTCCTGTTAACGGAAAAAGAGTTTGAAATTTGCACGTAGAAGAGTGCCGAGGAAGTTAAAGGCAGAGAAGTGATAGACTGTAAAAAGAACTATAGATGACGTGGCTAAAAAAGTAGTGAATAATCTATATGGACGCGTGAGACATGTTACCTTGTTCCCAGATGATGAGACAAGAGCAAAGGGGATGTCCACGAAATAGCTTACATTTATTGGTTCTTCTATGCTTAAACATTTGATTTCCCACAACGTTGTGACTTGTGATATAACGCACGCAAAGTAAAATTATAGTACAAATAGCAACATGTTTTACATATACTTATATTTTCAATCGAAACAAAGCAATTTGTAAATAATACAATACAATACAATACAATATACTTTATTGTGCACACAGAGAAAAAGTTATACAATATAGTGTAGATTATTATGACACAATGGGCGGTCTTATCGCTGTAGTAGCGATCTCTTCCAGACAACCTTAAGGCAGAGGACACAGACGTTAAAAAAATCGTTGGTAGAGGTGCAAAACTTGAATAATTTAAAAACCAATAGTTTATATCAATACCTAATAGTAATAGAGGTACAAAGTTAAAACAACATAATATGTAGATATTTAATAATATACAATATTTACTAATACATTAAATAATACTTATAGCGCAATATACATACATATGAATATATATAAATATATAATATATATTTATACATATAAGTCAAGTAAAGGGCATTGAGACTTATGTCATCCAAGCAATCTTAGTTAGAGAGGAATCATTACTTTGTCAAATAGTGTTCTCTTACTTTATTTTTAAAAGATAAAAGAGACTTAGAGCGGCGGATAGGTAGAGGGAGACTATTCCACAAGTGAACAGAGTACACCGTAAATGATTTTTTATAGAAAGTGGTAGAGCTAAATGGTGTGCTAAGGAACAAATTTTCAGAAGAACGAAGATGTAAGTCATGTGTATCGCACCGGAATTTAAACCGCTCCTTTAAATATGACGGAGATGTTGGATTGAAAAGTACGCAGTAGAGAGCAGAAAGTATATGAGCATCCCGGCGAAGGCGGATAGGGAGCCACTTGAGCATAGAACGGAACTCAGAGACATGGTCATATTTGCGTAATCCAAATATAAACCTTATGCAAATATTTTGTAGTCGCTCAAGTTTATTCAGTTGCTCCACTGTCAGGTCAAGATAGCAAATATCAGCATAGTCAAGGATAGGCCAGAGGAGAGACTGAACGAGCTGTATCTTTGTGGATATAGGAAGAAGATACTGAAGCCTGCGAAGTGATCGAAGTGCTGCAAAAAGTTTCCTGCTAACGTTGTTAATTTGCGGAGTCCATGATAAATTTCGATCCATTACGATGCCTAAGTTTCTAACTGTGTCGCTGTAAGGAATGATGATCCCGTCAAAGAGAATCGGTGGCAGTAGTGATAAGTCAATGCGAGCGCTTAGCCTCTGACTACCTATCACAATGACTTGCGTTTTTGTTGGATTAACAGTCAGTCCAAAGGTCTTGCTCCAATTTAAGATGATGTCCATGGTGTTATTAATATTTGATATAGCTGTAGGCAAATTGTCCAAATGTGACTGGGTATATATTTGCAAGTCGTCTGCATATAAGTGGTAGGGAGAAGAAATGTAGGAGCTAATCGAATTGATGAAGATTGCAAAGAGAAGCGGAGACAAGACACCACCTTGCGGTACACCGGCATTCGTGTCGGCCCAAGAGGAGAAACAATCGTTAAGCTTAATACGTTGCCGGCGACCGTGCAGGTAGCTGCGAAACCACTCTAGTGCAGTAGGAGATACGTTAATAGTGCGTAGTAAGCCTAAGAGTATATCAAAATCAACAGTGTTAAACGCGTCGCTAAAATCGAGTAGCGCCAGCACTGTGACTTGTTGTCTATCCATACCCAAACGGATGTCGTCTGTAATCTTGAGCAATGCAGTAGCCGTACTATGATCGGGACGGAAACCAGACTGGAAAGGATTGAGGAGATTGTTACGGGAGAGAAAAGAATAAAGTTGTTGGTGGACCAGACGCTCAAGGACTTTGGATAGGAAAGGTAATATGGATATAGGACGGAAGTCTGAAAAGGATGAAGGTTTGGATTTCTTTGGAATTGGGATAACTTGTGCATCTTTCCATACACTAGGATAAGAACACGTTAGGATGGAGTGGTTCAATATTTGTGCAATAACGGGAGCGATATGGTCAATGAGGGGATTGATCATCTTACGGCTAATACAATCCTCGCCGACCGAATCCGAATGAATGGACCTGTTGGGACACAGCGAAATGATGACTTGTGAAATTTAATCTTCTTCCCCGCGCACGCCACTAGTCCCGACAGTCGTCATCCTACAGTCGCGATAATAAGCCGTGTATTGTTTTCGTATAAAGTAAAGCTGTGTACTTGTCTAATTGTGAAAAGGAATTACATCGGTTACCTTACCCACTTCGGACTTTTATTCAATCGAACACGCAACCTCAACTTTCAATCTTACATTGGTGACCCCGACGTGATAAGATTGAAAGTTGAGGTTGCGTGTTCGATTGAATAAAAGTCCGAAGTGGGTAAGGTAACCGATGTAATTCCTTTTCACAATTAGACAAGTACACAGCTTTACTTTATACGAAAACAATACACGGCTTATTATCGCGACTGTAGGATGACGACTGTCGGGACTAGTGGCGTGCGCGGGGAAGAAGATTAAATTTCACAAGTCATCATTTCGCTGTGTCCCAACAATCATCCCCCTCTTATAAAAAAAGAGAAAAAAAATTGATCTGATACAAGTTATAAAGTAATAGAATTTTAACATGCTAAATCAATGCACAAAGGCACACAGGAATGTGCTGAATTGCAAAGACAGTCGTCGCTGTAGGCGACGATGTGCTACTTTTGTACAAAAACAAGTATCTCAAATTACATTCTTGCAGAATTGCGAACATATCCAAGTTGATACTGTACTTATAATATTAATAACATAATAATGATTCCATGAATGAATATGTTTAAAATTATCTTTAGACAATTTGAAAATAAAATATCGCAATATTATTTTGAACAATTATTACACTTTAGGAGAAATATGACACAAAATATTATATTGACACACTATACCCAAAAATATCTGAATCTGAATTATCGCATATCTGACCATTTATTAACTAATACATGAACCACTGAACCACTGTTTTCAATAAAATTTATCACTTAACACGGACTGTCCTGAGACATATTCTGACCCGAACTCGGCTGCATGACTGCGGGTCCTGCAGGATAAACTGATGCTAACTCTTTCTTTATCCATTTTTTGGTACGAGCACAGCACCGCTTTCCGCAAAAACACACGAATAAAATCGTTAGTGCTACAGCCACCACGATAACCACGGTTCCAAAAATTTCTAACTTCTTTTCCATGTCTCCAACTTGTCTCGCATTATTCGCACCTTGCTGCGCAATAATGACTTCTTCGTTTTTAGTATTATAGTTGCCCATCTTAATAATTGGCATAAAATAAAAATAAACTCACTTTGATTAAAATAAATGATAACAAACAATATCAGATTCCGAAGTGATTGAAAACAGTGATTTTACATTATTTATATACTAACTAAATTTCACAATGTGTTATTCAAAACAATTTATGTTATTTTAAAAATAATATAATTAATAAGTACTTTCTGCAAATCGCACGGTTCGCTTTATCTGCCTTCCACTGCGCGTGGTTCTGAGTATAGGCGGAAGCGATTTTGTTTCATAATCTGAATTATTAGAGACTGTACTACTGTTATCTTTTTGCAATAAATGATTATCCACTAATGTCGTTTTTTCTTCATCCAACAAATATGCAGGCTTCAACCTATCTATAGATACCACGATATCCCTATTATGTAACCTGATTTTAAAATTTTTACCATCCCTACCTAAAACTAGGAATGGGCCATCATACGTAGGACTGAGTGATTTCTTTAAAATATCGTTCCTCAAAAATACATGCGAACACTTACTTAAATCTTTACTAATGAATATTTTACGCGACTCGCTAACCGCTCGTGAATTTGGCCGCACCCTACTCATAGCTTTACGCAATTGTTCTAGAAAAACATGTTGATCACTAATCCGCTGATTCGATGTTTGGAAAAATTCACCTGGCAATCTAAGGGTTTGTCCATATACTAACTCAGCAGCACTCAACCCTGAATCGGTTCTACAAGCTGCTCTCAAACCTAACATAACTGTAGGTAGCTCATCAGCCCAATCTGAAATACCTGTCAAACGCGACGTTAACGCGCTTTTTAATGAACGATGCCACCTCTCTATCATACCATTGCTCTGTGGGTGGTAGGGAGTAGTTCGGATCCTTTGCACACCCATAAGCTTCATTAACTCGTTAAAAAGGTCACTCTCAAACTGCCTACCCTGATCCGTCGTGATTCTACTAGGACATCCAAACCTACAGATCCACTGATCATATATTACTTTAGAGACCGTGTCAGCTGATATGTCGGAAACCGGTACGGCTTCCGGCCAACGCGTGAATCGATCTATAATTGTAACACAATAACGGTATCCTAGTCGTGACGTAGGCAAAGGACCAACAATATCCGTATGAATATGTTCAAACCTAGCGCTGGAAGGAAATCTAGAAACATCTGACTGCGTGTGTCGACTCACTTTACATTTTTGACACGAAATACACGCTTTGCTCCACTCATTTATATCCTTGTTCATCCCTGGCCAAAAAAATCTTTGAGTAATCATTTTTCGAGTCGAACGTATACCAGGATGGCTAATATCATGAATACTGTGGAATGCTTTTTTACGAAAATTTACAGGTAAAACAGGTCTAGCACTACCCGTTGAAACTTCACAATAAACACGCTTATCACTATAAGGCAAAATTACATACTTAAATACTAACTTACCGTTTCGTTCTGAATCCGACGTCACTTGACCTTCGCGCTCCTGTGCCCTTACCAACTCGTCGTAGTCTATTGCTGTAGGACAAGAAATAGATTCAACGCGTGACAACGCATCGGCGACTAAATTTTCTGTGCCACTGACATGCTGTATGTCGCTAGTGAATTCGCTAATGTACAGCAATTGTCTGGCCCTTCGCGGAATCTCCTTATCTGTGCCTAATTTAGAAAAAGCGTATGTCAAGGGCTTATGGTCGGTGAAAACGGTTACTTGCCTTCCTTCAATCATATTTCGAAAGTGTACCATCGCCATATAGATAGCAGTTAACTCCTTATCATACGTGCAATACTTTTTTTGAGTAACTGATAGTGCCTTAGAAAAATAACCTAGTGGTAACCACTTTCCATCTATCTTCTGCTGCAAAACAGCACCAACACAAGTGTCTGATGCATCCGTCATAAGTGCTAACGGAGCGTCCATAGAAGGATGAGATAACGTAACAGCATTTTTTAAACCTAACTTACACTGCTCAAAAGCTTGAATGCTGGAGTCTGACCACTTAATCTGTGTTTTATCCTTCTTCTTAGAATTATGTAAAAATTTATTAAGTTCAGCCTGATATGAAATAGCATGCGGAAGATGAGACCTATAAAAATTAAACATACCCAAAAATCGACGTAGCTTTTCTACCGTGTCGGGCCTTGGGTAGTCTGTAATAGCTTTTACTCTGTCCGGCAGGGGGCTCACACCATCTTTTGATACCTTGAAACCTAAAAAATCTACCGTAAATTTACCAAACACACATTTATTTAAATTTATAGTGATACCTAACGCATCCAACCTTTCAAAAACCTTGCATAAATGTTTTTTATGAACATCCTCGTTTTCTGAAGCTATAAGTATGTCATCTATATAGCAAAATAGTGAAGATACACAATGACCGTCTTCATTTTCAATACGCTCAATACCTCGCAATACCTGATGGTCCATGAACCTCTGAAAGGTCTGCGCAGCATTCCTCAACCCGAAGGTCATGCGGGGAAACTCATAAAGACCAAATGGAGTAGCTATTGCCGTTTTTTCTATGTCTGACGGTGCAACGGATATATTATGATAAGCTCTATTTAAATCTAAACGTGAAAACAAACTCTTATTTAATAACATATACGTAAAATTATGTAATCGGGGAATGGGGTAACGGTCGGGTTTAGTAATAGCATTAAGTGCTCTGTAATCACCGCACGGACGTATCTGTCCGTCCTTCTTAGGTACTACATGGAGTGGACTCGACCACTCTCCCTTACCAGGCCTACAAATACCTAATTCCTGCATCAATTCAAACTCTTGTTTCACTTTGATATAACGATCCGGTGGTAGTGGCCTAGGACGCGCACATACCGGTGGACCGCTGGTATCTATATGATGAAAAACTGAATGGGACGAAATCTCTTTAAACGCCGTCGGCTTAGTTATACCTGAATATTTCTCTAAAATATCTCGATAAGGATTATCGCTCTGAATACTTGTAACCGTAGGCTCGCCATACTGTATGATAGACCCATTCGCGCGTAAACTAGTTACAGTATCTATTAATCGCTTATTATGTAAATCTACTATTAATTTAAAATGTTCCAAAAAGTCTGCGCCCAATATGGCTTGTTTTACGTCACAAACAACAAATGTCCACTTAAAAGATCTGCGGAGCCCTAAATTTAAATCTAAACTTTTAACACCGTATGTCTGAATTACTGAATTATTAGCAGCAAAAAGTTTATAACTACTATCTGAACGTTCACACTTAAACTGACTTACCGGTAACACGCTGACATTGGCACCTGTATCCACCAGAAATCGAACTCGAGTCTTTCTGTCCGTAACGCACAAACGATGGTTCTTAGCAGCCGCTGCGCACTCCCCCACCATACAGGACTGGGCGGCGATCAGTTTTCCGATTTTTTCGGTACTCCCGGCTGCTTCCAGTTGCATGGCTCTTCACAGGCCGTCGCGCGCATTCCGTAGCGATAATGGTATCTGCACAACCATCTCGGATTACTTGGCGTTCGCTGTGGGCGTCGTGACCTCGAATTAGATCTGCCCCGATTCCACGTATTTCCACGGTTCCGGCTTCGTCCTCGTATCTCGTTGACCTCATTTCGCAAAGCCTTAATCTCCAAGGTCATATGCATCATTTGCGTTAACATATCTTGCATCGGAGGAGCAGACGACGTACTGACGGCAGCTACCTCACCACTGTGCAGATTCTCCATCACCTTGTCTGCTATCGAGGCCAGGTCGTCCAATTTGGTGTCTTGCGCCACCGACAACACTGCTTTCACGGCACCAGGTAGTCTCGATATCCAAAGGCGTCGTAAGGCATCAGTAGACACGTTGGTGTTTCGGGCTAACTCTGACATTTTTCGAAGTAGCTGTGACGGTCGCTGCGATCCCAGGTCCATCTCACTCACTAGCTTGTTGAACTGACGTTCGGCGCTCTCTTCATATGCAGTCAATAATCTGGTCTTGATCGTGTCGTATTTATTTTCAGAAGGCGGCGACAGAATCAGATCACCAACTTGTTGTAGAGCGTCGCGGTTTAACTTGGCAATAACCATATTATATTTCGTAGCATCCCCTTGCTTCTGCGGCTCCATAACCGACTCGAACTGGGCAAACCATAATCTGGGCATGTCCACCCAAAATTCCGGTACTCTCGCTGACACACTGATGGTTGCAAGGTCACCGTCTGAATGCAGGCTTGTTGACGGGGTCTGGAATTTACTGCTCCCCGGAGTCGTCATCGTCGCGGTCTGAAGTCTGAATATCACGCCGGTTCTGAATCTTGTCTCCGTCGGTTCTAAATACCTTGCCAGTTGACTTCGGTTCGTCGGGGTCACCAATGTAAGATTGAAAGTTGAGGTTGCGTGTTCGATTGAATAAAAGTCCGAAGTGGGTAAGGTAACCGATGTAATTCCTTTTCACAATTAGACAAGTACACAGCTTTACTTTATACGAAAACAATACACGGCTTATTATCGCGACTGTAGGATGACGACTGTCGGGACTAGTGGCGTGCGCGGGGAAGAAGATTAAATTTCACAAGTCATCATTTCGCTGTGTCCCAACAGGACCGTATACACTTCTTAACGTCACAGTCCGCAAATAGAGTAAAGACAAAACTGGAAGTAGTGGGAATGGGTAGACTGGAAAGAAGATTCAGGGTATTAGCTTTAACCTGGCTGTTGATACCCGGCTTAGAAGTGTAGTGTTGATTGAGACTATTAATGTCTAGATTGACAGGTGCAATATTTACGTCCTGCTTCCCAATTCCCAAGGATCTAAGAAATTTCCAGACTTTGGCTGGATCTTGATCTTGCACTGAATTATGAATATGGCGTCGTCTCAAATCCCTACACATCTTATTGCAGCGATTACGTATTAGTTTGTACTTTTTATGGTTAGCATCCGTAGGATCTGCTTTGAATTTTGCCTTAGCTTTATTTTTTTTCGAGATCAGTTCCTTCAGCTCCTCAGTTAACCATGGCGCCGGTAAGTGGCGAACGCGTACTGGACGGACAGGTGCATGGATGTCAAAAAGTTGTATCAACAAGGAGTTAAATATTGCAACCTGTTCATCCACAGTATCAGCCTTAGTTACCACAGACCAGTCTATCTTTGCAGCATCCTCACGGAGTTTATCTAAATCCATACCAGCAAAGTTACGCTGAAGTAATATCCTTGACTTCGCTTTAGGGGGTCGTATGTTGTAAGACACGTAGAGAAGATCATGATAGGAGAAGGCGTCAGCAGCACATTGACCGTGTTTTACAACATGTTCGCGGGAGGAGACAAATATAAGGTCAAGAAGAGATGGGTTACAATTTGGAAAGTAATGTGTGGCAGAAAGGGGGAGAGTTACCATATTAGCTGCTTCCATTAGAGACGTAAGTCGGTTTGCCCTGGAGTCTTTCTTAAGAAGGCACGTATTGAAATCTCCCATGATAATAGTGTGATTGTACATAGGAAGTTGGTCTTCAAGTAGTTGTTCAAGAGACGAAAAATAATCAATCAGAAGAGAGGGGCTGTAAAAAACTCCCAGAAACAATTTAGCATGGGATAAGAGCACTTCTATAAAGAGATACTCCGCCTCAT
Organism: Hesperia comma; assembly: GCA_905404135.1. Taxonomy (NCBI): domain Eukaryota; kingdom Metazoa; phylum Arthropoda; class Insecta; order Lepidoptera; family Hesperiidae; genus Hesperia; species Hesperia comma. The sequence goes on along the minus strand of FR990013.1, from coordinate 14,060,398 downwards.
TTCCGAGTTGGGCTTCTTCCGACATTTTAACTACTGAGTAGGGAATATGGGATCGCAAGTAAATAGCTACGCCGCCTCCACCCCGAAGAGTGCGGTCGTTACGGATCAGACGGAAGCCAGGCAAGGCATAAGAACTGGAAGGAATACACGGCTTGAGCCATGATTCAGAGACAAGTATGGCATGGATATATTTGCTATCAAAAGATGATAAAAGGTCGGAGTAATGTGCCGGAATGCTCTGTGCATTTATATGAATCACATTAAAATTTCTATTTACATCAGAGAAGTAAGTGTCGAGTGCCACATTTAGGGATGGTATGCTCTCAAAGCTGTCGTTACTAATCGTTCCGTCCGTTGCAGAACAAAAAGAAGAGGAGTGACTATCAAGATTGCTAGACTCATCGCTTGACATAATTAATAATTATATATAATAAGATAAAATAAATACAAAATATATATACTCAATAAAAAAGAAAGTTGGATGGTTGACTATGTAACATCTAGGTCATCCACCCGCCAGCTTTACAAAAATTAACAAAAAAGTAAACATTATTTTTGTCAGCATACTAAACTAAACTGAACGCAGCCTAACTAAAATCCATCCGTCAGTATCCTTCACTACTCTGTGGTTGAGACATGTCGATTTTTACACTACGTCAAAAATGACATTTGCTATTTGTGATTGTGTCTGAAGTTTGACTGTCAATGTCAACTAAACCAATTTCAATTCAAGTTCAAGTTCAAGTGAACAGGAAACTACCTAGGTATCGAAGAACTACATAATACTTAATTAATTAGTATGAAAGATAAATTGAAAAGATGAAGAAATGTGTCAACATAATAGTTAACCACAGCAAAATATTAAGATTAAATAACAACAATAGATATAAAGGAGAAGCAAGAAAAATAATAATTACGAAGGACATTACCTAATTGGGGACAATACCTAAGCTGCATTGAGATCGAGGTTAATTAAGTACACTTCACTTCTTCGCTACCCTCCGATTACGAGGTTCAGGTTTACTGACGGAAGGTTTATTGCCTGCAGCTGGTTGTTGTGCAGGAGAAGCGGTATGCGATGCACTCCGGATTGCGTCTAACTCCGCCAGGCATACAACTTGGTGGTGCGAGCCATCCGGGGCAACGATGTGTATTACCCCGTCCTTTGTCCAACACTTATTTATGCCGTAACGCTGCCTTGCCTCCAGAAATACGGCATGCCTGCTCCGCGTCAAGAACTCCGATTGAGTTATACCGGTACCTTTTAATTTGGACTTGGCATACCAGATTTTATCCCGCATGGCTGCTTCACGAAACTTGACAAGTATTGGCCTTTTTTTACTGTCAGAGGATTGTCCGAGACGCTGTGACCGAGATATACAAGTAGATGAGAATCCCGCTGTCTGCAGTTTTTCAGTGATTAAACTGGTAACCACAGCGCACACATCTTCCGACTTGCTCTCAGGGACGCCATGGAGAAGGAGCATCTTACGCCTCCCCCTCATTTCAGCACGATCTTGCTCTCTACTGAGGAAATCAAGTTGAAGCTGCATTGTCTTGAGAGAACTTATTATGAATTCTCTGAAGCAGATAAACTCAGCTGCTAGTGATGAAGTTGTGGCCTGTGGGGGGCTAGTCTTCTGGATATCCTTCTGAAACTCAGCCATCCGCGTGTGGAACAGCTCCGACATAGCCGTGAAAGAGTCTTTCAGTGTGTCCATGGTGCTTGTAGTGCAGTGAAAAGTGAATTTAAAGTGAACCAATGATAGGAATAGTTGCTGGTGAGTGGATAAACTATTTCATTTAAAATAAGCACATAAAAACACTATAAATATATTTATTTACTAATTAAAAATACGGACAAAAATCGAAAACGTGTTATGTTTTTCACATCTACCCACGAACTCCCTTAATTGGAGATCCAGTTGTCATAATTTTATGTTGTATTATATTTGTCATACCTAAACCTTTTGTTTCAGTATCAATTGTTTTAAATTTATTAATTAATTTACTAAGTTCAATTGATTCTAATGGTGACAGTTCACTCTTAGAAATTATACCACAAAATTTATTTGAAATTTGTTTATGTGTATCAACATCACCAACTGTAGGTGTGATATTATTAAAATTAAATGAATTAAAAATTCCAGATTGATATATGAAATCCATTCCCAAAATAAAGTTATCTGAAATATCTGGTATAACCATAAATGTTAATATCAAACGTTTATTTTTGTAACTAATTGGCAAAGACATTACTCCAATTGTGTTAACCTCAGAGCCGTTAGCACACTTAGCGCTCAGATCAGAAGGCTGCAACTCAAAACCTAGTTCCAAAAATTGGTTATGATAACCATTACCGATGACTGAAAGATTTGCACCTGTATCTAAAAGTCCTTTGCAAGTTCTACCGTCAATCGAAAATTCCAAAAAAATTCTGTTGTCACAATTATTTACTGAACCACCAGGACTAACTGTACCTAGGTGTTGTTTGTAATTACTAGAACCAGTCACTCCTGAGCTAACTAGTTTTTTTGACTTAGGCTTATACTTTTTGACAGGGTGGACAACTGAGGGTGGGTTACACTTGGAACAAGCAGAAGACAGTGTACCCTTAGTACCACACTTAAAACAAACAATGCCAGGAATTGTCTTGCATTGTTTATATGAGTGACCAACTTTTTTACATTTCCAACATGTAACAGAAATATTTGTTTTTTGAAAATTAGTATTGACAACAGTAACATGTTTTTGACTTTTATTTCTAACTGGAGAACTGCATGACGGTTGAACGGCATAGGCCTCAAAACGTTTTCCTAAATAAATTAACCTGTCAATGGTATCTATATCATTGACAGCTAATAACTGTGCATAAACCGGTAACAAATTATGCTTAATGATTTCAATAAGGGTGCTCTCTCGTAGAGGTGTAGCAAGCCTTGAATTCATTGTTTGCATATCTAAAATATAAATATGTAAGGGTTGACCTGGACTTTGTTTGTGATCTCTAATTAATTTTTCCAAAATGAAGTCATTGTCGAAAGATGAGAAAAATGTTTTGAATTTATCATGTATGTCAAGTAAAGTGACCGCTGAATCCCTAATTTGTCTATAATACTCAAGGGCTTTACCGCTTAAAAGGTCTGAAAAACATTTGACTACTTTAGATTCTGAAACATCTCTAGTCCTCATAAATTCGTCAATCCGCAAGAAAAAATCCACTACACTTGAGTCGCCAGTAAACTTTAAGTTCCATGATTTCAAATTATCATCACGTATTACATAAGTAACCATATTCGAGCACTGAGCTACATTCGGTGTACCTTGAATCGTTTGATTAAAATTCACTGGATCATGGGACAAAGCGGTTGTTGTCTGTGGCTGCGATGAAACTTTTTGCCTATGAGTTATATTACTAAAAGATTCTTTCAAGCTAGGATCCTCAGTCTGGTCTTCGATTGTGTCACAATATTCACTTAAAGGAGTTGTCATTTTCATAAAATAATAACCAAACAATAATTAGTAAATAAACAGTGTTTGCACAAACAAAACGCTAGCTACAAAATCTAGCAAAATACAATTGCAATAACAAAAGATAATTGCAATTGCCTCAAACTTATCAAAAGTTTGAAAACAAAAGTTAATATTGTTTCGAAATAACAATATTACGAAAACAAAAGCAAATATTAATCACTGTTCAGTTACTAAATAGGTACAAAGCGAAATGTCAAATTACTCGAATAGTAAAATGTGACAACTCGAAAAAAAATATCTTTTGACAATATTAAAAATTTAGTGAATATTAAAAATATTCCAAATAAACTCCACAGAATAAGCGAAAATAAATAAGTTCGGGCGCCATTGTCGCGTATAAAAAAAAGAAATAAAAAAAAGACTATTTATTGGTGAATGTGTGTGTGTTTAAATGTGCTATGTAAAATTACTACAGGTGTGGTGACCTACCAAAAAGACTACGCGAACAAGTTAATTACACTAAATTATAATAGAAATGGAAAGTAGCTAAGTACTAAAGAGTGTCCTTCAGTTCTCGGTAGACTATGCATCGGACCATTGGTTCAAGGACCTCTTGTTGACTTATTCTGTGGGAAGTTTGTTTGAAATAAAAAGAATTAGATTCGGATATTATTCACTATATTAGATAATCGCGGATACATGGCGGCTCGGCCCGCAAATGAACATTCATATGATAGAAGTTAGGTTAAGTACTAAAAAAAAATGTCCACGTGGCAAATGGCATCGGTGCCTGAAATATTACGTCGCGCACTGATTCTACAGATTCTGGCCAGAATAAATAATAAAGGTCAACTCACGCATGGTACCATGGACGGGAAGGTAATCCGCACACTAGTGTCAGCCCCCACGGGATCTCGGGGATTATCCTGGGCGTCGCCCGACGGCGTTCCGTGGTTCCGAAGCTCGAAGAAGCTGGTACCTGGAACCTCCGGGTCGTCAGGGCAGGCAAGCTGATGGAAGTCCTTGGGGTTCCACGTGGCATGCGTGTGCGCATGCGCAGGTTAGGCACGTGGCGAGCGTGACCGTCGACACGGCCAAGGTGCTGGCAGAAGCTGGCGGTGCGTGCCGTCGTCCTTGGGCTTGTCCTCCAATCCGGGAGATCAGTAAGCGCAAGTGGAGCCAGCCACACGGCTGGCAGCTGCGTGTTCGAGGCAAAGCGTGCGTGGCGTGACGATGGTGGTCGCAGTGGTGATATGTCTCACCTGATTCTCTCCACGTAACGAGGCGTCAGCATCGCGGGTGCAGATCGCGAACCGAGATTTACATCACGCGTGAAGCGCGTTACAAAAAAAACGTGGTGTCCAGTCTACCACATTACTATCAAAAAAATGGCGTCAGGCAGCAGCGTGACCCCTTTACGTCGCGGGGCGCAAAATGCATCCATCGGCAGTTTTGAGTCGGCGAAATATGATGCGTCGCCGGTTGCAAACATTGCGAACGATGCAGCGCGCCCAGCTCCCGCCGCGACAACGTCAGCGAGTGCGTCGACCCCTAAGCGCGACTACGCTGCCATCGCCGCCGCCGGTGCTAACACCAAACCCGTTACTTCGCAGGCCAAGCAGACCAAAAGGGGACGGCAGAACCATGATGGAGCAATTCATCGTGATCAGCCACAGCCAGGTCCAGTAAAAGACCAGGGTGATGAGGAGGGCTTCGTCAAGGTCGAGAGGAAGAGGAGGAAGCCCCTACGTCGGAACCAGTGCGGTACCGCACCTACAGGACCGAACCACACGCTGCGGCCGGCTGTGCCGGCAACGTTGCTATACGTGTCCCGGCTGCATTACTCCACGAAGGTTGAAGACGTCGTGGAGTACATCAGATTGAAGACCACCTTCAGAGTGAGGGTCGAGCGGTTGGAGTCCCGCCATGATGTAAGTTTCAACTCTTTCGTGGTGAGATTGCCAACCGATCAGCTGTCGACCGTCATGAAAGAAGAGTTCTGGCCGAAAGGTGTGGTATTCCGGCGTTTCCGAGGCCGGCTACCGGACTCCGCGCGATACACGACGCCGTCCAATCGTGTAGCATAGTATTATTATTGTTTATGTATAGTATTTGTAAGTAGTTTGTAAGTTTTTTTATACATTATATAGTATCATTGTATTTTTGTTTATTAACCTGTATGTATTAGTTTGTTATATTTTTATGTGTGTATTTTACTATGGGCCTTAGTTGCCTGATAATAAAGTTATTTGAATTTGAATTTGAATTTACATGAGTCGGCGGTGAGCCAGGTGTGCGTCCCGGGCCCACGCGAAGTCCAGACTGGCTCTCGCTAGCCGGATCATAGACAGATCGATTCCATCGACAAGAGTGAAAGAAAGGTTGCGGAGTGCCACAGACAACCGATCCAGAATTCGCCTCATATAATTAAGGACATTAGATTTATTTAAATTTATATAAATAAATAAATATTCCTTGTAATACATAACAAACAAGCATACACTTATTATTTCTGACGGATGTTTTCTTGCGGAGAAATAATTTTAATTATGTACTACCATAAACAAAGCAGACGGTGTCTATGACTACAAATGAATTGTCGATGGATCGCAGAGTAGCCAACCACATAATGTTGTTGATACTCGTTGATTATTGGACAAACGATTACAGATTCACCAACCGACTAATATCGGTGGTCACGTTCGATATATTTATTATGCCACAGATATATGATTTGTAAGTGCGGGAGCAACACCATGTAGTAGGTATGTTAAAATACGCTACTACAAGTACTTTTAGTTGTAATTCTATCATGTGTTATTAACAAACTTTTAAAAACTTTAATTCAATTAATTTGTTGTCCCGGAGACTTTAATTGTGATATTCTTTCTTATTTAAAATAGCTCCCAACTATTATGTAACAACCAAACCTAATTAAAGGTCCCCCAAAATCCCAATAAAAACAATGCAGAGATACCTGACATCCAGTAGCGCAGCACATCAATGCTCAAAACATTACACCTCCATGTCTGTTTCCAGCAGCACTTTTGCAGGGCAGCACTGCAGGCTCATGATGCAGATCCTTTGACCTCATGCAGCATCCACACAACAATAATTGCATACCACTTTTCAAATAGTCCTTTCCGGGTTCCATAATAGGTTATTTGATAACTTCACAATATGACACAGACTTCTTGGATTGTCATTTATTCTCTTAGAACACACGTTTACCAGCATGGGTCGTTACTCATAATTGCCTTGAATGATTTCATATCGTTTATCATCGAAATATTTCTCGCCAATGTTTCGTAAACTTAGGTTATGTTTCCATGAACCGGCAATTGTCATTCATGACTTATTAACATCTAGTTCTTCAGGATTCTTTATCCCACTTCTGATGACGAGTCAGAAGGTCGAGCTGGTTGTTCTTTAGCATGATTTCGTACTATTTTACTCTGTGTAATGTGTAACTTCCTTCCAAGTAGGTACTCTTGTCAAACTATGCAATGTGGTGTGGGCTTCTTTCGTCAGGACTTCAACTCAGGATATCAAATGAAACACAGGATTGAGCCATCACGTAACCAACTGCTTTATTCAATGATCTCTTGGCTCAATATGAATACTCGGTTTGGGTTTGTTTTCGTATTGACTGTATTTACTTTGCGATATTACGATATTGATTTATCGATCGAATCCACTCGCACTCGCGGTCACACATTATTAATCCACAACTTTCGAGATTCACGGTATTACAATTAAGAAGGAATCTTTACAATAACAAGATACCGGCGCGATATCAATATTCCATTATTTCTCTCATGACAGCGCCCGCGCGCCATAGAGTATCGATTCACTAGGTCTCGATCCGCGCATACCACAGACTAAATAGCATCAAACAGTTTACTATCTCCGACACGGCCATCGCTGACATGTCACCCGTCCCTGGGTGATGCTCCATTCCGTTATCATCGCCATCACAATTGCTCGATCCGCAATTTTCAATTACTTCAAACCAAAACAAAACTCAAAATCTTTAACATTAAAAATGACTACTACTGCTACTGCTGCGAGTGGATTTCAAAAACTTTGTGTTGCATTTTTTAACCCTAACTACCGTTTTTACCACTGCTTCCTAAGTGTCTTCGCTATGGAGAAGAAGCAAGCGGAACAAACTCCATAACATAACACTTGTTTAGAACAAAATTACCAATTCATTATTTGCGCGATTTATTTTAACTTTTACTCGGTACGTCGTCACCGTATAACTCTAATCGGTACGTCACCGCTATAAAACCGTATTCGTTTCGGCATCTTCCCGTGATCCATCCTCAAGCACGCTCTACCAGCGGCAACACGTAAGATTACCTGTAACAACCAAATACACACGCGAGTATCTCTTCACGCTCGGCCCTTCCTGACCTACCATAAAGTCATTCTCAAAAATCTTAAATTTCGTCTTTATCTGACTTTATCAATGTCAATTTCAAAAAAACAATAATCGCATTCCTAAAAATCTCGTCTCTGTCCGACTTGGTTCGTAGTTAGTTTCCAATCCCTGTCAACATGTCCATCCCATGTGACTAACCAGTATTTCAAAACAATGAGATATCGTCAAACCAGTATTTACACCACTTTATAGCTTTAATCCAACCAGTATTACACAAATTGTCAGTTCACCCATGAACACAAATGGCTGAAGGTCATTAACTCAACATCATCATCAGATAACTTTTCAAGTCTCAAACGTCATCACTTTGCTTGGTACACTCTGTTATTAACGCCTATGTCGAGCGTGGACGTCAAACCTGTGCCTATGTCGAGCACGGACGTCAAACCTGTGCCTATGTCGAGCACGGACGTCAAACCTGTGCCTATGTCGAGCACGGACGTCAAACCTGTGCCTATGTCGAGCACGGACGTCAAACCTGTGCCTATGTCGAGCACGTGTCTCCAACGCCTAAATCGAGCGTGGACATCAGAACCTGTGCCTATGTCGAGCACGTGTCTCCAACGCCTAAATCGAGCGTGGACATCAGAATCCTGTGCCTATGTCGAGCACATACCTTCAATGCCTAAATCGAGCGTATACACCATAAGCTGTGCCTATGTCGAGCACATGTCTCCAACGCCTAAATCGAGCGTATACACCACAAGCTGTGCCTATGTCGAGCACATCGCTTCAACGCCTAAATCGAGCGTATACACCACAAGCTGTGCCTATGTCGAGCACATCGCTTCAACGCCTAAATCGAGCGTATACACCACAAGCTGTGCCTATGTCGAGCACATGTCTCCAACGCCTAAATCGAGCGTATACACCACAAGCTGTGCCTATGTCGAGCACATACCTTCAACGCCTAAATCGAGCGTATACACCACAAGCTGTGCCTATGTCGAGCACATCGCTTCAACGCCTAAATCGAGCGTATACACCACAAGCTGTGCCTATGTCGAGCACAACACCAAGCAACGTGTTGACCAAAACTAGGCCAGATGGGCCTAAACTTCCTCATTACTGATTGTCACTTCAAATTCAACAACTTGACCTTCAGGCACTTTCATCGCAATGTCATGGTTATCAAAACCCACCATTAAACCGTACCAGGTTATGAACAATGATAATGTCAAACAAACATACTGGTTAAACAATATCTCCCATAGCAAATTAACTAGTGGACTTTCTCATGACTTAACCTCATAGCTTTTAATTTAAATTAGCTCAAAACATAATTGTAGCTTGTACTCAAAATAAATTAACTGGTCACTTTATATTCCCCAACAACAAATTTACGTTTCTTACAAAAGTTAGTTTTTATCAAGTTAATCAGTTTTTCTCAAAGCAATTGAATTTTTCTCTGACTTATCGAACGGTACTCAAGTACAATTATGTACTTCTCCAAAAATAACAACCTGTATACATAGCTCTCATGCAAAACCGTTCATTGGCACCCACCAACAACAGGACAGAACACTTCTCTCCAGTGCTCATATAAGGGCTATGCATTTTTCAAAGTAACAAAACCGTTCCAATACAATTTCAAAAGTTCCGTTCGACAAGTTGACTGAAATTTAATAAAACTCTAAAAAAATAAAGAAGTCCTATTAGTTGACTACCATGTCACTATAATGCTGTCTATACTGTCAACTGACATCAATTATCCAGTGCATAAAAGTAAACCAGTCATTAAAGCCATTAATCAAGAATTCAAAAGTGAATACTTAATACGGAGTCAATTTCTACTGAAGACTTATTGCATGAAGTTTCTCTCAAATCTATTTCAATGAGTCATTATCAAGGAGTCCAAATAACTGCCTAGCCCATATCATGACTACTACAATCCATTTTTTTTTGCAAATTGTATTAACTAAGAAATTTATTCTTTGGCCGTCTCACTGTAACTTAAATCTGCAAAATATATCATGAAAAACTCATGAGATAATACCACAGGTAGTTAAATGTTACATACCTAGTAACTTATTACTTCAAATTATGAAATCAAATAATAACTTCCTCATTTTAATACTTAGAACTCAATATTGATAATTTAGTATCATTCTGACATACCTAATTCTCATTAAATTAAGATTAAATTAGATTTTGTTATTATCTCAAAATCAATACCACAAATAACTTGTAAACTGATAGGGAACACTATCACCGTTCAACAAAATAATAGTAAACAGATTATCTCATTATTAAATTAAGGGAAATTCACTACTTTGTTTAAACAAGTTGTATGGCGCGAGAAGGCCGCAGAGGGCTGCGTGCCAGTTTTACTTTCTAAACGTCACCACTGATAAGCCCGCAGAACGTTCCGTAACAGTTAATTAAGTACCTAAATGGTGCTCACCTTTAAACAGCCCAATTAAAATAGCTATTCTTATTAAATCATACTGCGGCAATATTTTTTTGGGTTCCGTACCCAAAGGGTAAAACGGGACCCTATTGTTGAGACTTCGCTGTCCGTCCGTCCGTCCGTCCGTCTGTCACCAGGCTGTATCTCATGAATCGTAATAGTTACACAGTTGAAATTTTCACAGATGATGTATATCTGTTGCCGCTACAACAACAAATACTAAAAAACAGAATAATATTAAATATTTAAGTGTGCGTTCATACTTTCGAAGCCTCAGCGAGTTTAGTTACCTTTCGGTCCAAGAGATAGCGTTATGGCTAATATGTGGCTACAATAAAACAATTAAATATTTAAGTGTGGCTTTCATACAATAGACCAAATTTTTTTGGCGTTTTTAGACATAATGGTACGGAACCCTAGGTGCGCGAGTCCAACTCGCATTCGGCCGGTTTTTTCATTACTTTCATTCATATTTATTTAAGCAACTACTTTTACTTATTTAGATTGACCACTACGTTCATATCATAACATCCATTCGCACACACACATACACACATACGTAGTTAAATTATGTTTCTACTTTGATGATGAGATGGTTGGCAATTGTTATAAAATAGAACTGTAGGTAAGTATTATTACAATAAGGTAGTCGCAGGCGGCGTATTTAAAAGTTATTAAAGATATAAAATATCAAACATGACGTAATAAAATTTAGTAAAAGTAACTTACAGGTTCTATAGTTTTTTCGTCTTCCTTCTCCCAATACTTACCAACTTCGGCGGCGTCGTTTTTTCAAAATGTCCTCCGCCTTGTTGAATGCACAATAATGCACGTTTGTGCAATTGACGTTTTAAATTATGTAACACTACAGTATCACTTTTCACTATGTCAAATGCAGCTATTATTTTATTTTTTAAGTCCTCAATGCTAGTTGGATCTTTAAAATAAACTAAAGATTTAAAATAAACACGTCCCCACAGAAAAAAATCTAACGGTGTCAAATCAGGTGACCTTGGAGGCCATTGAACCGGGCCGCCACGACCTATCCATCGCTCTCCATATTCAGCATCCAGGTGTTGCCTGACAGTCCATGTGAAATGGGCTGGGGCACCGTCGTGTTGATAGAATACTTCACGCAAATTTTGAAGTGGGACGTCTTCCAACAAAGACGGCAGAGTTTCTCTTAAAAACTCCAAATAAGACGGTCCTGTTAATCTGTCTAGGAATACGGGGCCAAGTATGTGTGTACCGATAATACCCGCCCAGACGTTAACCGAGAACCGGTGCTGGAATGAATCCACTCTGCATGCGTGAGGATTTTCTTGCCTCCACAAATGCGTATTATGTTGGTTAAACATGCCCACCCTAGTGAAAGTACTCTCATCCGTCCAAATAATGTTTCGCTGCCAATTTTCCACTAACCACTGACTGAACTCCAACCGTGGTTCATAATCATGTGGACACAGTTCTTGACAGCGTCTCAAATGGAATGGGTGCTGGCCGTCACTATGAAGCGTTCGCCACACGTACATATGACTGACGTTAAACAGTGGGGCGGCTTCACGGGTGCTGGAATGAGGGTTCGCATCGAAATACTCCAGTATTTCGCTTTGAAGACGAGTAGGTACGTGTACATTGTCTCCTCTGTCGATGGCAGTGTTCGGTCGAAATGTTCCGTGGTCTCGGAGCCGTTGCGTAGCGGATAGCATGGTCCTGCGGTCTACATTCGTACCAAACCTGCTATTATAAGTTCTGCACGCTAATGTCACATTGTCACCACACTGTACCAAGGTTCTTACCATTTCAGTATACTCAACATTCGAATACCGAAAAGCCATTGTCAACACTTGCAAATTACGTCAACTCACTCACTAATTACGAAACGATGCATGATAGATGCGATTCTATTCGCGCGTGTTGCAAGACTGAGTGAAATATCTAATTTCCGATTTGTGTCTTTACTTACATCAAAGAAGCCGCCCGCGCTGCGTGGAAGCTAGAAATCTTTACGTCTCGCTCTCTCCGATTGTTTAGGAATATGCGGGAAAGAGAAAGCGTAATAAAAATATTGTGTGTGCGTATTTTTCCGGTAGTGTGCTATGTGTGTTCCGGTAGTGTTATGGCGGTCGGTCGATTGTAATAGCGTTTGAACCTTATTGCTTTGACTTAAGTTTTATTTTTGCTTGTTTCGTCTGTTTCGAATGGGGTGACATATTTTTCTTAATTTTAAAATATTTTTGGAAAAAATTATAACCTATATAAAAAATGCGTGGAATCGATTCAGTTACCGATTCTGAATAAAGTAGTCTCAGGAAGTGCGTTTATTCTGTTACAGGTTGTATAATGCTCCATAACCTCCTCTACCTCCCACTGAAAGTCCCATAAACATCTGAACCCACGACCTCATTCCCGGGTATGAGTTTTTACCGCGTGAATCCTAATCCCGCGGGAATTCAGGGATAAACAGTACCCTATATGTTGCTTCAAAACTTCAATAAAAATTTAAGCCCGCAACTACGCGCAGGAGTTTATTCCGCGTAACTCCAGATCCGCGGGATTTCCGGGAAGACAGACTTGTTAGTTTTATATTAATGTTTGTTTAGAAGCTATTTATACCCCATACGCGAAGAAGGTTTTCCCGCGTAAATTCCGATCCCGCGGGATTTCTGGGATAAAAAATATCCTATATGTTAATCTAAGTTACCCTCTATGTGTGTGCCAAATTTCATGAAAATCGGTTCAGTAGTTTTTGCGTGAAGGAGTAACAAACAAACAAACAAACAAATACACAAACTTTCACATTTATAATATTAGTAGGATTAGTAGGATAAAAGCTCGAAATGATCATCTGGGTGGTGTAGTGTTTGTAACCGGATGGAGGTTACATGCGCAGGTGACTGGATAGAGGTTGCCTATTGGGTTGATGCTTATGACCGGATGGAGGTTATAAGTGTGATGATCAGGACCGGATGGAGGTCAGGGTACGAGCACTGCAATATTTCAATGAGTTTCCTATTTAGGTGTTCGAGCCTTCAGGCTTGACCCATTGAGATTAACGTCTTGAACATCAGCGCCATCTAGTAGTTACTTATATGAATTTGGTTCATCTTGTCTGTGGTAGTGGGGAGCTAGCGCGCTCGGGCAGGTATAATGCTTTGTTCCTCAGTACGCTTTTGAACCTCGGCGTCGTCGGTAGTGTGCACCGTCCAAGAACGAGTGCAACTTAAAATACTTATTGTAAGTACTATTATTTATTTTCAGTGTTATAACTTAAAAACATATTCACGAACCCATAAGGACGTGGTTTTCCCTAGTTTGATAGGGAAATAAACCACAATACCTGAAGTTAGTGCCGTCCCCGGACGCACGCTTTATTCATATGTCGTCTCGCAATGAACGACATCGTGTCCATCTCGCAATTATGGACGTGCATAAGATCGAAGGCGCATCAATAATCGCGACGATAAAAGTCTACCCTCATTATCGAATATATCGCGATGCGTCGGGACGTATGACGTGACGCGACTCGAAGTATCATTTGATACGACCAGAAGTATCGGTTGATGCGACGGGACGTATCGGTTGATGCGACGGGACGCATCGGGTGATGCGTCAGGACGTATCGATCGGTGCGACAGGAATCATCGAACGTTACGACAGGACGTATCAATTGAGACGACTAACATTGTACACATTATGCTTCGTTACACCTATAACGAAATATACAATATGGTATTTATCTATGTCGCAGATAATGGCGTCATCATCGTGTATGAGCGACCTCAGCGCAATACCGGTCCCCCAGGAAGACAGGGCGTTCCTACAAAGAATTATACACATCTTAGATGAAAATTACCCAGAGAATTGGCGCTCGTGGGAAGTAAACGACTTGCCCTACTCAACTCTATTCGGGGATAATATATCTCCGAAACTCGAAGCAAAGCTTCGGTTTGCTATCCCAACGGAAGCTTTAGCTAGTGCTTTCTCTCCAAGCGATCCGTCGCGCTCCGAAAAGAGATTTAGAGCCATTAAACGGAAACTACTGGAATGGCCCCTAGGGAGGGCGCTATTATACTCTCCGCACAGCATCATGGAAAAGATTCATGAAAAATCCTATGAACCCTTCATGAATACCGTAAAACTTTTGAAGCCGAAGCTTACCTCTAGGGGCATCGCATCCAGCAGTTCACCCAGAAAACGTATCTCAGTGTCCCCAAGCACTTCATCAAAGTCTAAATCTCCACGTTACGAAGCAAACGACCACCATCTTATGTTGTACGAAAAAATGATGCAAGTACTCACCAGCCAAACACAGGCTATTGAGAACATGACGGCTACGGTCTCAAATCTAGCTGCAAAAAACGAGGGAACCAGGTCAGAATTAAACGAATCCTTTGATTCCACTGTTAATAGCACTCAATCTGATGATGAATTCCATGCTCCGTCGATGAGTTTACTACCTAGTGGTAATATATCTGGGACAACAGAACCTGAGGAAGCGTCCCATATAGCAGAAGTAAACTGCGATTTCGCACCTCACACAGTTGAAGCAGAACCAAAGTGCGCAAAAGCTGATCCTGAATTAGCGGAACAAGGCCGAAAATGCCAACGCCTGGATACCGAGAGCTGGAAGAACGTCCGGTACTCAGATGTGCAGAAACAATTTCACGCCACCCCAGTATTTACAGCATTAAAAGTTAATAGCATCCTGGCCCCTACCACACCTTCATGGGTCTCCCTCTCACATTTGGAAAAAATGGATGCTACTCTAGGGGCTATAACTTACGGTCTGCTGCTACAAAGGAAAGCTTTTCAAGAAACTTGTAAACATATAGATCCGAAGGTGCAGCTGGAAATTCAGAAAAATTTCCTAAATCCGGACTCTAGTTTTAGAAAACTTTCAGATGCACTGCTACAATACACCTGCGGCCAAAGAGCTGAAATAATTCAGAACCGCAGAGAAACCTATAAGTCGAACAATAAAGTCCTTAACGACTTACTTCACGATATACCCCCTTCGGAGACACACCTATTCTCTGAACAGAAGCTATCGGAAGCCGTCAAAGACCAGGGTGGAACGCATAAGTTTTTTCCGAAAAAGGCTTTGCCGAACTTCAAGTCCGGAAAGAAATCTTTTCCTACGTCAAGAGGGAACACAAAGACGTACAAGAAACAGCCACGACAAGAACGATACCAAGTCAAAAAGCAACCCTCTCGGAACTTTCACTCATCTGGAAAACCAAGATCCAGCAATAACAAACCAAGATCGGCCCATGCGAATTCAAGGAAATAGTAAACCAGAGGTACTACAAGCGGGGCAGCTAGTTTTATATTTCGATCTGTGGAAATCACTAGAAGCACCACGAACTATTTTAAATATTCTAAGAGGCTATCGAATACCTTTTATACGCAAACCACCGCTCGTCAGATTAACCAGCGAGCATAGTAAGAAATTTGAACCTAAATCCTCGAAAGAAATGACTCAACAAATTTCAAATCTTATAACTATTAAAGCCATCTCGCCAAATATTTATGAAACCGGGTATTTATCGCCCATTTTTCTGCGCTCTAAACCGAATGGTTCCCACAGATTGATTTTTAACCTAAAATCCCTAAACACTTACGTTCATCCACCTAAGTTTCGTTTAATTAGTTTGAAAAAGGTCTCTCAGATTATGGAAAGCGGTGATCACTTCGTTAAAATTGATATTTCTAACGCTTATTACCATATCCCGATCTCGGAATCCCATAGAAGATATCTCTCTCTAACTTTTAAAGGGAAAATATATAACATGAACTGCTTACCCTTTGGCCTCTCGAGTGCACCGTCAATTTTCAGTAAAATTTCAAATTGGGTAGCAAATCAACTCCGGAATAAAGAAATTAGAACTATCGTGTACCTGGACGATTTCCTTCTTATGAATCAAAACGCTACATTACTCTCACAACAAGCATCATGGTCTGCCCAATTTCTTAAAAGTCTGGGCTGGCACATAAATACTGATAAATCTATGCTAAAACCCAACACAAAAATAGAATATTTAGGTCTTATATGGGATTCTGAGAGAAATATTAAAAGCCTTCCTGTCGAAAAAGTATTAAACATCAAGGAAAGTATAAATCGATTATTGGCAAAAGATAAATGGTGTTGGATGGATGCAAAACAAATTTTAGGTAAATTGAACTTTGCTGCAAATGTAATCCCACTAGGCCTTCTTCATTGCAGGCTTATACAAATAGCAGCGAAATCGCTCCCAGACACACAAAAATTTCGAATGTTCCACATGCAAGACCAAGTCAAAGGAGAGCTTCGGTGGTGGCTAACAAACCTATCACAAACATCAACTCTCCAGATAGCTGCACCATCAGCTTTCATAGCCACCGATGCAACGGATGTCGGATGGAGGGCAATAATAAACGCTGTAAAGCTTTCAGGACGCTGGAGCAACTCGCAAATATATTGGCACTCCAATCGAAAAGAATTATGGACGATATACATGGCCTTACAAAGAGAATGGAAACAACTTCGGGAGAAAACCATTATCGTCCAAACAGACAATCGCACTGCCGCCGCCTACATACGCAAGCAAGGAGGAACCAAATCCGGCATTCTTCTCAAAATGGTCGAAAACATACAAAATTTTGCGCAAGAAAATCCCGGGGCAGGTCCTTTATAATTATTAAAATTAAAACTATTCGGAACTGTAAAATTATTTAACATTTTTCTGTCAGAAATACGTTCGTTGCGATTTTGAATATATAAAGTGTTAATTTCTTCATGAACGAACTGTAAAGCTTTCTCCATAGTTTCGGGTCGCATGCATCGAATGCGCATACCTAGCGGGTCATTTAGACCCCGTATGAACGCTTGCAGGGTTAATTTCTTGTATAAATCGCGTTTCGCATCAATAGTGGTTTGAATAGTATCGTGCAAGCTCACATAGGTCATAATTGTACTGAATAAAGTTTGACAGCGTTCGTAAAATTCTTGAGGACTACTAGAACCTTGTCTTAAAATGGATAAATCATTGTAAAGTGCGGATTCGTCGCGGTGATCCGCAAAATTATTCACCAAAGTACTACGAATGCCATTCCAGTCATTAGGAATTCCATTTGCGTTGATTAAGCTAGCAGCGGGTCCTATTACCTTATTTAATACACCATTAATAAAAGCACATTTAACTAACTCGGCACTATCACTTTTGCAAAATTCGGTTGCTAACTGGTCGCATAAATTAATAAAACGAGTCAGCACATTCGGGTTGCCATCAAAATCTGGTACCAGTCTTAGGGCCTTGAAAACTACGTCTAATTGATCTGACATTTTTGAAAAAATAGGTTCCGAATTTTCAACACTAATATTTCTTAAACTATCTATATAAGAATCCCTACTACTACTACCTAACCTAGGTTCGCGAGACTTCTTTAAATGAAAAATTTTGGTAATTTTTTTTTTTTTTTTACAATATTAGTATAGGAAAAGGAATGAGCAAATCACACGAAAGAAATCTAATGTATTTACATAATTTATTTTCGGCCTCCCTGCGTTATCGATGTCTGGATACCTGCAGCACGACGTGGTAGGTTGCGGATACTCCTACTGGTGACTGGACAGCCACACGGGCGGCTCTGCGTTTTTCGGAAATCTTCCAATTTTCGGAAATCTTCAGCGCGAAACCGACCGCGAGTATCCTACCGACTGCGCCAATTATATACGTGCGGCTGCAGGGGGATACATAAAAGACCGAATCCTAATTAAAATTATTTTATTTCAAATCGAATATTACAGATTTGAACTAAAATCTATATTAATAATTCTAAGTAAGTGACTAAGTTATTTTACATTCTAGTGGGAACTGTCTCTCTTTCTCACGGTCCGAACTGCTGACACCAAGCATAACCATTCTCACGAACACGATGATGCCGAGTCGGCAGTTCCTTCGCCGGTTTAGGCCCCAATCCCATGATAAAGGCTGGTTTCAGACTTTTATTATATAACAAGAAAGAAAGCACAGCAAATTAAAAAAAAAAAAAAAAGTACACACTACTTAGCAAAATAACACTAAAATACAAAAATAAAGGCAGGTAGTCCGGTGAATTTAGAAATACTTAAAATAAAAGTATGAAACAGGAATAAAAATAAGAATTAAAACGATTTAAAATTAAATCTATGAAGTATTTATAGTCTCTAACCACAACCCGTACCTTAATAAAACAAAAAAAAACTGTAATTACCTACACAATGCTCAAAAACTGTTGTTTATGATTTTAAACAAACAAAACAAAAAGGTAAAATTAAAAGGAATATTAAAAGAATACAAAATACAATATAATCGAGATCTGGCAACAATTGACCTAATTAGATTTAACCTATTAGTAAATAACAATAATAAATTACGTATTTTGTGTAAATTAATCACAACTCGCATGGTAATTTAATTACGTTAACTTTAAAGATTACTTAAATGTTATAAAATTCATATCCCATGAAGCAAATAGGTATATAATATTATATCCTAACACTACAAAAAGAAAGATAATAATTCACCGGACCATAGACTAAAGCATTGATAAGCGGGTTCAGCCAACATTTTTAATCTGTGCACTACACGATGACAAATAAGGGCGAGTGACATTCTCAGTCAGTGAGAGTTATGTCAGTGTCAGACTGTTGCTCTGCCCGTCATCAGTCTATCATGCGTATTTTTTACAATTACAATACATTAGAATAGAATATCAACTATTTGACATTATAAGAAGCAGCTATTGTATAATAATAGTACATTCAAACTTGCCGAATACCCCCAATGAAGAGACTAAAGTTTATATACAGTAATGTATACGTATAAACATAGAACTTACATACGGTGGAGTTATTTTTTTACTGCCGCCCGTCTGCCTCTTTTGAGATCCGCATCGGGAGCTGCGGCGAGTGGTAGTCTCCGCCTAGCATCCTGTACCTTAGACTTAGACGCCGGACCAAGAACAGGGCGACAAGGCCTTACAGCACCCCCGGCTGACGAATCCGATTCAGCACCGGACGCAGTTTGTGATTCAGCACTGGGAAACTTGGATATTAGAGCAGCTATGTCTTCATCCGTGTTGACTCGCTCACGACCGCCTCCAGGAATCCGCACGTAAATGCAGCCATCAAGAGTCCAGACGTTCCTCATACCAAAGTGTTTGCGAGCCTTGGTGTGAATCGAGTGGCGTGTACGCGTCAGGAACTCGGCCATAGTGAATCCAGAGCCTTTCAATTTTAAGGGCAAGTTATTACGGATTACGCTTCGAGGGCAACATCATCCATACCAGACGCCTTCCGTAATGCGAGCAACTATCCTGGGTTGTCTCTGTTACATAACCTGTGATGCGTTACTGCTAAATTTGGGCAGATACTGTCACATAAGGTTGGAAGAGCTAAAATATAACTATCCCCTTTTAAGGGCAAGTTATTACGGATTACGCTTCGAGAGCAACATCACCATAGTCGTCGCGTGAAGACAGGCTGCCACCTTGTCACCACTGTTGTCACCGCCTGTAGTCGAACATTCACAATCAACAACGTCACGAACGGGAACACCTGTGCCATCCATCAGCGACAGCAATGGATGTTCTTGAAGTTATGGATAGATATGCAGCCTGATACTGCTTTAGGGAAGCCAATCCATAAGAATGTGGCATCTCGGTGGCAAGAGGTCATATTAAAAGGCCTGCCTAAAAACACTATCTGATTCTCTCAAATTGTGAGGTTTTGTTACCACCTATACTTAATCAGGAGGTTAAAGTAGCGTTGCACATACGGACGGACGGACGGACGCATTAATAAAACGCGAAGCTTCCTTGTTGAGTAAACAGAAACAAATAGCCGTTTCTTTATCGGCTCTGAGTGTCGCTACAGAATTAATAATCAGCAACGAGACATCGAAGCAAAAGATTTTGTGACCCATCAGTGACGCCTGCCGTCTGCTATGCGACAGCCACTACATTGACTCCAAAATGAGGAGAAACTTTGTTATCTCCGCGACAAACACGAGTCTCAAAAATACATTGGTAGAATCCTCGCGAGATAAATATCTGTTCGGCGAGAATATGTCGGAAAAACTCAAAATGGCGAAATCCATACAAAGGTCTGGTGAGGCTTTAAAAATTCAAAACACGCAAAAACCTAAAAGTAAACTTACTTTTATTAATAATAAAAATCGCTTCATTTTTAATGCACAACGCAAGCTGTACAAAAACGACAGCGGCGCCGGGTCGAAGTTTCGGCCGAGCCAGCGCCAGCAGCCGCGTGGCGCTCACGGCAGGATAACCTCGGCGCGCTCGTCGCCGCCGCCGAAACGAGCACCCCGGAGGCTTTAAACCAGGTGTGTACTGCGGGCCGCTTACGGTTCACCAAAAGTAATTGATTTTTAGTTACTAAAGATACCTTTTTCTTCCACGCCATATCGTACTGATATGCCTAAAGTTTATCCGCAATCAAAGCAAGAAGAGATTGATTTGAAACGTAGATAAACAGTTTACTCGACTTCAAAGCTATATCACGGTGCGATCATGTGGAAGGAGAGTTCATATCCAGTGTATTCTTAGTACCTAAACCAAACGGTAGTAAAAGGTTCATTTTGAATTTAAAATGCCTAAATAAATTCATTAGAATTTCTCATTTTAAAATGGAGGATTATAGTACCGCCTCAAAACTGGTAACTCCTAAATGTTTTTTGGCTTATATTGATCTAAAAGATGCCTATTTCTTCATACCCATAGTTCAAAGTTATAAAAAATATCTATGTTTTATATACAATGATATACTTTATGAATTCAATTCCTTACCGTTTGGTTTATGCACTGCACCGTTTGTTTTCATAAAAATGTTAAAATCAATATTAGAGCTATTAAGGTCTAATAGTATGATGTCTGTAGCTCATCAAGATGATTTTCTGTGTATAGGACGCTCATTCGAGGAATGCAAGCATAATACCCATAAAACTATTTTTGTTTTGCAAAATCTGGGTTTCATAATAAACTTTGAAAAAAGTATCTTGACACCACTGAATGTAAATTTTTAGGTTTTATGATTGATTTAGTAAATATGTTACTGAAATTGCCTAATATAAAAATTAGTAAAATGAAAAATGTGCTACATAATAATAATATGTTACGCGACTTTGCGAGATTCATTGGTCTATTGATATCGGCTTGTCCAGGAATAGGTACAATATTCATGTTTTCATACGAAACGTTTTGAATTCATTAAATATAATTTTTTACTTAATAATCCATCATAATATGACCAATTAGTATACATTTCTAAAGATGCTCAGGATGATATAAATTGGTGGCTAAAGCATATTGAAACACGTTCAAAGTCTATCAGAACCCCAAATTATTGTCTTGAAATCTATTCTGATGCCTCCAACATTGGTTGCGGAGCCTACTGTAATGGCAAAGAGGCTTTTCGTTATTGGAAAAGTGACGAATGTCACTTACATATTAATGAATTACAATTAAATGCCGCCTTTCTTGCATTAAAACGTTTCGTTGATAACCTGCAGAATTGAGAAATTTTGTTAATATAACTAATTGATAATATAACTGCAATGTGATAAGTGCTAACAATCGTTTCGAAACAACTCCAAACTACAATTACACATACGAGTGGGGTGTGAGAAAAAAATGATAAAATTACCAACAGAAGAGCAAAAGTATTTAAAGTTTGAAAATTATCATTGTAAATTAAGCATACCGTTTGTTATTTACGCTGATTTTGAATCAATTTTACAACCTTTACAAGAACAAAAATATACACATAAACACATTCCCTGCAGTTTTGCCTATTACATACATTGTAACTACGATGAATCACTATGTAAATTTGTATTATATCGTGGTGAGGACTGTGTGGTGAAATTTGTTAATTATTTACAAAAAGATGTTATGGATATCGCTGAACACTTATCTAAAAACATAATGTACTCCTCTGAAAATTGTAACATACCTCAAAATGACATTTGTCACATATGTGTGTGGTAACAGATGAAAAAGTTATTGATCATTGTCACTTGACGGGGAACATTCGAGGTGTAGCGCATAGTTCTTGCAATTTGAAATATTCCTTACCTAATTATGTACCAGTACTTTTTCACAATCTGTCAGGTTATGATAGTCATTTGTTTATTAAAGAGTTGGCAAAAGATGGTGGCGATATTGATTGTATACCACAAAACAAAGAAAAATACATATCTTTCGCTAAAAGCTTAAAAACTGCACATAAAAAAAATATTAAAATTCGATTTATAGACTCATTCAAGTTTATGTCTTCGAGTTTAAGCAAACTTGCAAAAAATCTTTCACCTGATCAATATACAATACTACATCGCTTTTTTCCCAATAGCAATGAAATTGCTCTGTTGTCACGAAAAGGTGTTTCCCCTATGAATATATAGATTGTTGGGATAAATTAAACGATTCACATTTGCCAGATAAAGAGATGTTTTACAGTGAAATGACTCAAACTCATATATCTGATAATGATTATATTCACGCTCAAAATGTGTGGAAAACATTCAACGTGTCATCTCTAGGGGAGTATTCAGATTTATATTTGAAAACAGACGTTCTTTTACTAGCTGAAATATTTGAAAATTTTCGTAGAGTCTGTTTAACATCATATAAACTAGACCCATGTAGATATCTTACAGCACCCGCATTATCATGGGATGCTATGTTGAAACATACCAAAGTTCAAATGGAACTGCTCACAGATTATGAGATGGTTCAATTCATAAAGAGTGGTATAAGAGGTGGTATTAGTCAAGTATCAAAAAGATACGCAAAGGCCAACAATAAGTTTTGTAAATCATTTCAGCCCAATGTGGAGAGTACTTTTATTATTTACCTAGACGTAAATAATCTTTATGGTCACGCTATGAGTCAATATTTACCTTTAAATAATTTCAAATGGCTATCGCAATCTGAAATTGACTCATTCGATATCCTCGCTCAGGAAGCCAACTCGAACATAGGTTACATTTTAGAGGTGGACTTAGAGTATCCATGTGGCTTACACGACTTACACAATGACTATCCATTCTGTGCGGAAACAAAAACTCCACCCAAGGGTAAAAATAAAAAACTTTTACTTACTTTCAATGAAAAATGTTACTATGTTATCCACTACATGAATTTAAAACAATGTATACAAAATGGATTGATATGCAAAAAAATTCATAGAATTCTTTCTTTTAATCAATCCTCTTGGTTAAAAAGTTACATAGAGTTAAACACATTAAAAAGAATGTCAGCAACCAATTCGTTTGAAAAAGACTTTTTCAAATTAATGAATAATTCAATTTTTGGAAAAACAATAGAAAATGTAGATAAGAGAGTAAACGTGAAATTTTGCACCAGTTGGGAAGATGAAAAAACTAGGACAAAACCTAAGTATGGTGCTGAAAGACTTATAAGAATGCCTAATTTTCATAGTTGTAAAATATTTTCCGAAGATTTCATTGCTATTCAAATGAATAGAACTGAGGTATTTTACAATAAACCCATCTATGTGGGATTCTGTGTTCTAGAATTATCAAAATATACTATGTACGATTTTCATTACTTATACATGATACCTAAATATAAATTTAATGTTCAATTGCTATACACTGACACAGACTCATTCATATATGAAATTAAAACCGACAACTTCTACGAGGATATTAAACATGATTTAGAAATGAAATTTGATACTTCAGACTATCCAATTAACAATAAGTATAATTTACCCCTCATAAATAAAAAAGTTATCGGTCTAATGAAGGATGAATGCTGTGGTAAGATAATCAAGGAATTTGTCGGTTTACGCTCTAAAATGTATGCATATACTTTACAAGGCGATGATGATAACATTGATTGTAAAACCATTAAAAAAAATAAAGGAACTTCTGCTCCAGTCGTTCGAAAACTATTATTCGAGGATTACAAACAATGTTTAGACAAGGAAACTGTATACTATGATAATATGCATACTTTCACAAGTGATAAACATACGGTTTATACACAAGTGAAAAGAAAAAAAGTTTTGTCAGCAAACGATGATAAACGTTATATAATTAGATATAATGGATGTATAAATACTTATGCTTGGGGCCATAATAAAATAGAGTTATAAAATGCATTGTGTTTTTCTTTTTAATTCCTTAATTTAATTATAACTCAACTAACATAACATCAACACCCCACACAGAAAGATTCGACCCTGAGAATAATTAGGTATTGACCGCACACGCAAAGATTCGACCCTGAGATTGGCCGCACGCACGCGCGCGAAGTTGATAAGAGCGACATATTTAAATACATACTAGCTGCGCACCCGTCTCGCCTCCCCGCCGCCGCCGCCGCCGCCGCCGCCGCCGCCGCCGCCGCCGCCGCCGCCGCCGCCGCCGCCGCCGCCGCCGCCGCCGCCGCCACGAGCCGCCACGAGCCGCCCACGGGGCCCGTCTTACCCCACCCGCGCACACCCTCAGACCGTGAGCGGAGCACCCGCCCCGAGTCGACCATCAGCAGCATAACTTAGAGAATTTCCAACTGATAACAACCAACAAAATGTAAACAAACCAGCTGGCAACCAGCATAACTTGACACCACACCACCATTACATTAACACCTTATCACAGAGACCAACTTACACTGGTTCTGAGGTGGCGTAGAACTCCCTTAGGTTAGTTCAACTGATCACAGCAACAAAAATGTAAACAAACCAGCTGACCACCAGCATAACTTGACACCATACCACCATTACATTTACACCTTATCAGAGGTCAACTTACACTGGTTCTGAAGTGGCGTAGAACTCCCATTATATTGCTACTTACACGTTTGATAAAAGTCACTGCACTGTGCGTCATATCTCGTTATCAATTAAAAATTGTACCAACACGGAATGCATAATAAAATGCCTGACTTTAAAACGTTTGTTTTTCTTTTCGACCAGACTACAAAATCTTATCTCTGCCGTCATAACGAAGAGTGCAATAACTAGGTTTTGATCACTTTCGAGATAATCGCGGTTAAAAGTTTAATTTTTGTTTTGTGTGTCTCTTCGTTACTATAAAAGCTGTTGGTTTAAAACTTTTACTATACGACAGATAAAATAATTTATTTATTTATTTATTTAGTCTTTTTTGCACTATACAAAGTATAAAAGCAAAAGGCGGACTTAATGCTAAAAGCATTCTCTGCCAGTCAACCTTTGGGCAGTGGGAAAACAACGAAGGCGGCAAATGAAAAAAAAAAATGAAAAAAAAAAAAAAAAAATACGGAACAAAAACATAATTATATACAGAATAGATATAAATTCTATAAATTTAATAAATATACATACATATTATATTAATACATACCCAATATATATATACATATTTAATATAATATATACCTAATATAAATATATAATATTATTGATGACATAGTGAATTAAACAGATGAGCCAGTACGTGCTTCTTGAATGTGGATTTGCTAGACAGCTTTCGTAATCGACTAGGTAAAGCATTCCAGAGTCGGGTAGCTTGGGCTGCGAATGAGTAGACCAGGAAACCAGTACGGTGAAGTGGAGTTGACAGAGCCAAAGTCTGTGAAGACCGCAGCAGTCGATCATGAGTGTCACACCGGAATTGAAATTTACATTTCAGGTACTCCGGCGCAAAATCGTCAAATAGAATTGAAAAGAGAGTAGAGAGTATCCTGTATTGCCGACGTTGGCGAATTGGAAGCCATTTCAGCTGAGAACGATAAGAAGAGATATGGTCATATTTTCGAAGACAGAAGATAAAACGGATACAGTTATTTATGAGACTGTCCAGTTTGTCCAGAAGATCTTCGTTTAGGTCAGGGTAACATACATCAGCATAATCAATAATGGGGAAGATAAGAGCATGCACCAGAGTTATTTTTACCTTGATAGGGAGAAAGTTTCTGAGACGGTTAAGTGCTCTAAGCTTTGCTGTAACAGAGCCACATATGTTTTTAATTTGCGTTGACCAGCAAAGTGTTGAGTCCAAATAGATCCCAAGGTTTTTGACATTTTCAGAGAACGGTATGGGAGAACCATCAACGATGATAGGTGGAACAGCACTGAAATCGAGCTTGGACAATTGACGGCTACTACCTATTACTATTGCCTTACATTTTCCAGTATTAATTTTTAATCCAAATTTGTTGCACCATAGTTTCAACTCGTCCAGATCTTCATTAACTCTGTCAATAGCAGAAGTAATGGAGGCTACTTTTTCTTGCGCGTAAATTTGAAGATCGTCAGCATATAAATGGTAAGAGCAACGAAGCCGGGAAGATAGAAAATTAATAAAGATAGAGAAAAGAAGAGGGGACAAAATACCACCCTGCGGCACGCCAGAAGGGACAGGATACCAGTCAGAAGTGTCACGACCAGAGCGCACAGCTTGCTGGCGATTCGCAAGGTAGGTAGAAAACCAATGTAAAGAAGTTGTGTCAAAGTTAAGATGACCGAGCATGGCAATGAGGATATCATGATCAACCAAATTAAACGCATTTGAAAAATCAATTAATACGAGCACAGTGACCATTCTATCCTCCATGCCTACCCGGATATCATCGGTAACTTTTACGAGGGCAGTAGTTGTGCTGTGTCCGGAACGGAAGCCGGACTGATAGGGAGATAGGAACTTACTCTTTTGAAGGAAGTTCGTAACTTGTCGGTGTATAGTGGACTCTAAAAGTTTGGACAAATATGGCAAGATCGATATAGGCCTATAGTTATTAAGTTGTGAGGGGTTAGTAATTTTAGGAAGAGGGATGATAAAGGCATTACGCCATGAAGCGGGAAATTCCCCTGACAACATAGAGAAATTGACTATGTGAGTTATGACTGGAAGAAAATGTTCGAGAACGGGAAGAATCATAGCACGACTCACACCATCACAGCCTACTGCCTTGGATTTTAGAGATGTCAATGTTTTACGAGCGTCCTCAACCGAGATAGGGGAAAAAGAGAAAGTTTCGTGTTGAGGTTTGGCCATGGAAGTAATTTCTGAAATAGTTAGAGATTTAATATGAGGAGAAAGATCAGGAGTGACTGTGAAATGAGAATTCAGTACATTAAGAGGAAAGAGAATTTGGTCATCGTTAACCGAATGCTTACCTATGCCATGGGATTTAAGGAACTTCCATATTTCGGCCGGAGAAGAGTTGGTGATGTTATCGAAGAAATACCGACGTTTCGCTGCTCTTACCATTTGATTACAGCAGTTACGAGCGATTTTGTAGAGATTCCAGTGCTCAACACACCTATCACGCTTGAATTTCCTAAAAGCTCTATTACGACGAGTCATCGCCATGCGGACACCACGTGTGATCCACGGGGCTGGTGGGCGCTTCAAACGCACGGCTTTTACCGGTGCATGCTCGTCAAACAGCTTTAGAGTGAGATTATTGAAGTTAGAAATTTTATCGTCCACTGATGACGAGCTATACACCGGCGAAAAGTCAATAGAAGCGGCGTCATTACCCAATGCAGCGAGATCCAGATTGGCAAAGCTTCTCATCAGAACCATTTCCGGTTTATGTTTAGGTGGTTTCAGTTTATATGCAAGGTAAATTAAGTCATGGCGCGAAAAACCTGACGCAGACAACTGACCATGTTTGTTAACTAGGTGAGGCAAGGAAGTTATAGCCAAATCGAGCCAAGTATCCGGGGAATCTAGGTTATGATGTGTGGGATTAAAGGGAATAATGGATAGGTTTACCGAAGTTATGAGATTTAGAAGTTTGACACTTTGTGGAGAAGTTTTGAGGAGGTCAGTGTTAAAGTCACCCATGATAAATTCTTAGTTTTATGTAGTATATAATATTTGTATATAACTTTATATATATACTTTAAACGCAATTTTATATATGTCATTGGGACATATGAATTGTTTTGATATAGCATTCCTAATCATAACTGCAATAACTACACTACTTATTGCAGTTTTTGTTAGTAAACTGACGTATTATTGACATATTGCTCTTTTGTGTAGCACAAAATACAGTTTTTTCCAACCATAAGTGCAATAACTGTCCTAGTTATTGAGATTTTCCATAGTAAAATATTTTAATTAGATATAAGGCAGAGATGCTTAATTGTAAGAACATAATAATTTATACCAAAATATATTAAAAAAATATATTTGGTATGAAAATATTTATTTATAAAGTACAATTATATGAAATTGTAAAAATCTAAATAAATTTTATCAATGAAATCACTACATAGCGTTTTCTTACTTACATTCTACATTCAACAATTAATAAAATCACAACTAAGAAACTGTAGTTGGTAATTCGCATGTCATATCAATAGAAAAAACGCTTTTAACAATCAACAAACTTTTCTTTTTTTATCTCTTTTCTTATATAAAAACAGTGAAATCATGTATCCCTAAAAAATCGAGATAATTAGATATAATCCACGTTACGTTTGTATTGGGACATTGTTTGCGAAGATCGCTGTGGTGTCAATTCACCACAAATTCAATAAGTTTTTCGGAGAAATGCCAGGATTCTGCTGCCTTTGTGGCAAAACGAAATTATCAGTATTGACACCGCCATCTGAACCATTGCATTTCTGTTTCGTGGCAAACCAAAAGAATCGCGACATTTTCTAGCCAACAACCAAACCTACAATTTCCAAGTGATTTCATTTGGGACAGAAATTATTGAAGAACCAGGATTTAATCCAATTTTGAAGGTATTTTTGTTTTTACGCACAATTCAGAAGTAACTTTTATAATTATTTCTGAAGGAAAATAAGATAAAACATTATATATTGGTAGAGAATGATACCAGGCAAAGTAGCAAAATAGCATAAATAAATAAATAAATTTCCTGACATGTTGTTTCATAGGTAAATGGGATTAAAATGATTGGATAATGACTTTGCGTTTTATTCTGCAGATGCATGGAAAATTCACCATCGAATTGGATCATTGCCGCCTCTCGGAGATCCACAACATATTTTTTACAAATACACCTCATGGACAACATGGCGAAACAACTTAATTGACGTCTAGAGATTAATACAACTATGAAAAAAGCGATTCTTCCAGACATGCAATAACGACTTCATGAACATCATGCATTGGTTAGGATATTCAAGACTGCTTTGGAGCGCATGTCCAATGATGACTACAAAGTCTTTTTCAGAGTGGAAAAACGAGCAGTTGGAATAAACGAACACACATTTATCTCTCCAACTTAAAATTTTCCACATTAAAATAAAAGGGTTTGATGTTGTCAATTTCATTATTTCATAATGAAGGATTTAATATTATCAATTTGTATTAAATTTTTCAAATAGTATAATCTGGTCTATCATTGACTGTTTGGCGGAACGAAGTTCGCCAGGCCCGTTAGTAAGTAGTAAGACTAGTAGTACATTTAGTAAGCTAGACATTTTACGTAACAAATTTCCTTATGATAAATGCAATAACTCTTTAAATGTTGCGCTTATAACTAGTAAATGTATTAAAAATTTATAAAACGTACTAGTCGTAAGTGCAGTAACTGAGACTTATTGTCGTTATTTTAAGTAATACGACAAAATATCAAAGCTATCCAAGTCATAACTCAAGATATTTCGGTTATGATTTGCTGCTTAAAAACCGTAATATTAGATATTGCAGTTATGATAACCAACAAAACCAAAACTAATGAAGATACAAAAAAGACGTCTAAGAAGAAAATATAGAGCTCATTTTCCTGATTATGGATATGTTATTAACTCAATTTGCTCAAAAACACGAGTTATTGCACTCTTCGTTAGGACGGCAGATCTACCAAAGGGGGTATCTTTAAGAATTTTATGAACGTAGATTAATTGTCACTTCGGAACATAATAATTTTACTTTAAAATGACTCGAGTTACGTTACATTTCGATTAAATTAAATGAACAAAAATGCTTACCCAACCAAGTACCATTGTTATCCAATAACTTTCTTCAACTATTATCATCAAGGTATCTCAAAACAAAGCATGAATCAAACTCGTGGCCTGTGGCTTTTCGCTAAGCCCAACCAACAAACTACGTTTGTTACACACGCATTCTTCCGAATGCCGAACGGGTCGCACGGATTCCTCCGTGGTCTAACCTGGACCCCGACCTCCGCCAGAGCCACCCGCGTACCGCGTATCCACGGCCTACTTAAAGTAGTTTCGTATCCACTTCAAGCAGATACCGACTTCTACGGACTACGGCTACGAAATGGACCCCGACCTCCGCCAGAGCCACCCGCGTACCGCGTATCCACGGTCTACTTAAAGTAGTCTCGCATCCACTTCAAGCAGATACCGACTTCTACGGACTACGGCTACGAAATGTCTACTGGTACGGTCCGACCAGCCGAGCTAAGATTCATCGCTATCACTCTACTCAAATTCACTTTTTATATCACAACACTTCAAATGGTACTTAGCTCTTGGGCATTCTAACAAACTAATACCACAAATCTACCCACATTAAACTTCAACAAAATGATCGCATGATAAAAGCGTGTTCCGATGTTATAATACTTGGTTAAATTACCTACACTAAAATCAAAGGGTGTAACTTTCCCTTCATAATAAAAACATAGAGGTCATAATAAAAACGATTTCTTTTGTTTTTCAGCGATTAAACATCAAAATAAGATTACAATGAGGAGCGATTTGTTTTAATTACGAAGCTGCGTTAAATGATTTTATCACCGGAAATTGATGTCTTTATTTTCACTCACGATTATCAAACAAACTATACCTACACACACAATATAGTTTACACAAAAATTAAAATTTAAGCAATGAAATTGTATCACCTCAGACGTAATGGAATAAAAATAATGCCATACCCATACTCGCTGTGTTACTTAGCTTTACCAAAATTCGACGCCACATTCCATCCATGCCATGTGAGATGTAATGGCACATGGCAACTCACTTGCCATTTATGGATCCAGTTATCACCTAAAAATTGCAACCTGAAAACCTGAAAATTGTAACCTGAAAACCCACAGTGAGTTCTTTATCCCAACTTCTGATTTCGGAGGCACTTGTCAGGATGGTGGTATAATGCTCCGATTATCAGGTTGTAAGGTGAAAATAAAACACAGTGGGCGTTCAATGGTCTTGTTAATGATTTAAATTAGGTTTACACAGTTTAACTTAATTTGATTAAAGCTTTTAGGTTATGTTAAAACGTGGTACGACTGAAATACACTTAGAGAAACGTTATGCCGTCGGGCATAGGTACGACGCAGTATAGGATTTTATTACAAAGTACACTAGTTAACTTAATGCGACCGTTCCGCTCGACGTCTGCTCGAGAAGTCCCCGCTCTTCGTAGCCGACACCACAGGTGCCCTCTGTTGGGTTCCCCCTCCGATATCCCATCGAGACACTTTTACAATTCGTATAGTGTTGCCATTTAAATTACAGTTCCGGATTTACGTTTTATTCAAAGTTTAATGATTTATTTAGTTTGATTTTAATCTAATTTTATTTCCGTCTCCGACATATGTATGATAATAAAACATCTTTCACTGCCGTTTTCACTTCAGCCGCGTAAAAAACACGCCAGAGAAATTCACCCAGAAATGAATTAAAATTTGTTTTCAAGACGTAATTTTCATTCAATTTCAAAGATTTCTTTATTTTTGAGAGAAGTGCATGATTGTGCTTGAGTACCGTTCGATAAGTCAACCTGTTTGAGAAATGATAACTTTTTGAGAAAAGTAACTTTTATGAGAAATGTAAAGTTTGTTTTGGATTAATCTGTTAAGATTTTCAAAATTTGTAATGATTTGATAAAGTTGTTTTTTTTATTCCCTGCCCACTTAGGTCAGGAAGGGCCGAGCCTTAAGAGATACTTTCGTTTGTGTTTATTGTTACAGGTAAAGGTAAAGGTCATCAAGTTTTACGATGAAGACGTATTGCGTTAAAAGTTAAAAACAAACCCGCGTTAATAATAAATTTGGTAATTTTGCTCTAAACAAGTGTTATGTTATGGAGTTTGTTCTGCCGTTTCTTCTCCATAGCGACGACACCGGAAGCGGCGCGGCGGGAGTGTAGGTAGTTAGGGCTAAAAAATGCAAAAAAAAAGAAAGAATTAAAACAAAAACTTGGCGTTCAATCAAAGAAATTTTAAGTAATCTAAAAACTTGTTGTGTAGTCTCGTTTAAAATTAGTAGCTTTTGAAATGAAATGAAATGAAATGAAAATGAAATGAAAATGATTTATTGCATAAATATGGTTCATACAGGTGTTTAATTATTGTCATACAATTTGTTGCCGACATATTTGGCTGATCCCAGCATGCAATATTTATTTATTTTGGCCTTTATTAAATTAGACACATTAAAGTTACAAAAAAATCATGCAATTACAATTACACATGTTTTTACATTTTCATTATTTTACCTTATTATATTTACTTAAAACTATTGTTTAAATAATAATTATTAAACAGTTTATTATAATGTTTATGTTCATTTTAGGAATTTTTAAAATTAAAGAAATCTTGAATGTTATAAAAGTTATGTTGTAACAGAAATTTTTTTAACTTCATTTTGAATACTTTTTCACTTGCATCTTTGATGGAGCTAGGCAATTTATTATAAATTTTTATGCACATATAATATGCACTGTTTTGAAATAATGTTGTTCTTGGTATTTCCTCATAGACTAGTCTAGATGGGTTTCTTGTGTTTCGCGGGTAGATTTGATCGGCAGTTTTAAACAAAAAGTGTTGCTTTTTTACAAAGATTTTTTACAAAAGTGGCTTACAACTTTCTCGTGGTGGTGCGCCACAAATTGCTCTTATACATTTCTTTTGTAAAACAAAAGCCCTTTTAGCGTGAGGTGAGTTACCCCAGAGTAATATTCCATATCTTAAGTTAGAAGCTACATAACCATGATAAGCTGCACTGCTAGTGCAGTATCAGTTGTTGCAGTAAGCCTGAGCCTTGATAGTACGTATACAAATCTGTTAATTTTTTTGCAAACCATATCAACATGGGAATACCAAGTTATACATTTGTCTATCATGATACCTAAGAATCTTGTATTATCCACCTGTTGTATTTGCTGTCCTTCATAATGAATATTTAATTTATGGATTGATTTATTTCTTGTTTGGAATTGTATGTAGTTTGTTTTTGTTATATTAATTGTTAAGTTATTTATATTTGACCATGTAATAATTGATTTAACAGTGGAATTTATTTCATTTTCTAATGTTTTGATAGAATCACTTTTAGAATCACTTTTATTATTAGATTTAATTACAATTGAAATGTCATCAGCAAATAAGATTATTTTATTTTCAGTTATGTTAGGAAGGTCATTTATATATGCCAGGAATAATAAGGGTCCTAGAACACTACCTTGTGGTACACCATTTTTAGTTATTTTATATTGAGAAGAAAACTGCATTATGTTACCATTTTCTGCCTTTCTATCAATTTGAACAAGTTGTGATCTGTGGCTCAAATAGCTTTGAAACCATTGAAGTGCAATTCCTCTTATACCATATGTTTCAAGTTTACAGAGTAATTTATCGCGATTGACAAAATCAAATGCTTTAGACATATCAAAAAATAATGCAACTACATCATTGTTTTTGTCAAGGTAATTCATGACATTATAAGTTAGGTTGAAACCTGCTAATGTTGTCGATTTGTTTTTTTGGAAACCATATTGTGCTTTTGATATAATATTAAACTTATCCCAGTAACTTAATAATCTATTAACCATTGCTTTTTCAAATATTTTTGCGATTACAGGAATAAGAGTTATGGGACGGTAGTTTGAAATGATCTGTTTATCTCCTTTTTTATAATATATAGGTTTAACTACAGATTTTTTTAAATTGTCCGGAAAAGTTCCACTTTCAAACGATAGGTTTATTAAGTACGTAAGGATAGATGATAATTCATTTGCGCATTTTTTTATGGCTTTTGTACAGATTTCATCGTATCCAACCGCATTAGAGTCTTTTAGGGATAATATTATATTTTTAATTTCGCTTTCAGTACATGGACTTATATACATAGAATGTGTTTTATTACCATTTATATTCGTACTTATTTTATCTACGTTTGTTAAACTTGTATTGTTGTCCATGTTACTTGTGGTGTCAATGAAATAATCATTAAAGGTAGTCGCTATTTTTTTAGGGTCTGTAATAATATTTTTATTATTATTATTTTTTTTTATAGCCTAAGCAGGCAAACGAGCAGACGGGTCACCTGATGGTAAGTGATCACCGTCGCCCATGGACATTTGCAACACCAGGGGCGCCACCAACGCGTTGCCGGCCTCCAAGGAAGCGATAGACCCGCTTCTTGAAGGACCCCATGTCATAGCACTGTGGGAATACTGAGGGATGAAGTTCGTTCCACAGTTTACACGTACGCGGCAGAAAATGACGTGAAAAGCGAACTGTGGACGAACGCCAGGTATCCAGGTGGTGTTGGTGGAACCTGGCTTTATCCCGTGAAGTGCGGTGGCGAAAGTTAACCGCAGGTATTAAGTTAAACAGTTCCTCAGAACATTCCCCGTTATACAGACGATAGAAGACACAGAGAGAGCCCACATCTCTCCGCAGTTCGAGTGGATCTAAACCGTCTGTGAGCTTGGGATCGTCGACAAGACGAACAGCTCGCCGTTGGATACGGTTAAAAGGGTCCAATTGGCAAGCCGGGGCCCCAGCCCAAAGGTGGGAGCAGTACTCCATGTGAGGTCGGACTTGTGCTTTATAAAGCAACATCCTATGTTCAGGCATGAAGTACCGCTTAGCTCTGTAGAGCACCCCTAACTTCTTTGAAGCCAGTTTAGCCTTACCCGCCATATGGTCCCGAAACTGAACATCATTCGAAATGTCGACACCTAGGATCCCAATGCTCGTAGAGATGTTAAGGGGAATGTTCTGAAACTGTGGTGCCATGACGAATGGGGTTTTTTTAGCGGTTAACGCGCAAACTTGTGTCTTCTCGGGGTTGAATTGGACTAAATTCAGTCTGCCCCATTCCGAGACCCGCTCCAGAGATGTCTCGACTTCCGACACAAGTTTTATCCTCCTCTCCTCAATCTGCACCCGAGACATATTTGCACGGCCTGTGTACCGGGCATCACCCGTACTGTCATCAGCATAGCAATGGATATTCTCGATGTCGAGCAAATCATTGATATGCATGATGAACAGTGTGGGCGATAGCACAGAGCCTTGTGGGACGCCAGCGTTTATGGGCTTAGTGTCCGAGCAGGTACCGTCGACAACGACCCTGATGCTCCGCTCCGATAAAAAGCTGGTGACCCATTTGCATAAAGACTCGGGTACTCCATAAGAAGGCAGCTTAGACAATAATGCCTTGTGCCACACCCTGTCGAAGGCCTTCGTGACATCCAAACTTACAGCCAATGCTTCACCTTTGCTCTCAATTGCTTCCGCCCAAGAATGAGTAAGGTACACAAGAAGATCACCAGCA
The DNA here is from genome assembly GCA_905404135.1 of Hesperia comma. Taxonomy (NCBI): domain Eukaryota; kingdom Metazoa; phylum Arthropoda; class Insecta; order Lepidoptera; family Hesperiidae; genus Hesperia; species Hesperia comma. The sequence goes on along the minus strand of FR990013.1, from coordinate 14,024,543 downwards.
GATCTGCCGTGGCGGAAACCGTATTGACGGTCACTGATCAACTGGTGATCCTCTAGGTACCGGAGCAATTGGGTGTTAATTATTCGCTCCATTAGTTTGGAGAACAAAGAGGTTATTGCAATTGGTCTGTAGTTAGATGGGTTTGACCTGTCGCCCTTTTTGGGAATAGGGTGGACAAGAGCTACCTTCCAAGAAGACGGCACGATGCCGGCAGAATAGGAGAGCTGGAATAGGCGCGTTAAAACCGGGGTCAACTCCGGAGCGCACGTTTTTAGCACAAGAGCAGGTATACCATCCGGCCCACTCGACTTATTGATGTCGAGGGAGAAAAGAGCTTGACGCACAGCATTTTGATTAAAACGTACGTCAGGCATCAGCTCATCACACCGCGAGATGGTAGGCGGTGCTTTCCCCCCGTCATCAAAAGTTGAGTTCGACGCAAAGAGTGTGCCCAGGATATCGGCTTTCTCTTTGGCGGTATGGGCCAGGGTACCGTCTGCTCCGCGCAAAGGTGGAAGGGATGATCACAGAAGTTGCCCTGTATGGCTTTGGCTAGAGACCAAAAGGCCCGACTACCACATGGATAGCCTAAAAGTCTCTTGCCTGTTCTGTAAATGTGCTTGAACATTGCCCTGGTGATTTGCTTTTTTGAGGACCGGGAGGCAGCATTAAATTTCTTCTTCAGCTGAGATGCATCAGCACGACGGAGATCGCGTGCCTTTACCCAATCCTGGTAAGCAGATTGCTTCAGGCCACCAGCCTTAGAGCAATTTCTGTCAAACCAGGCTTGGGTTTTCCCACCAACGGGTACCACAGAGTTAGGAATGAAACATTCCATGCCCTGAAGTACCACGTCGGCTATGGACTGTGCACAAACATCGGGATCATCTGAAGAGAAACAAATGTGCCTCCAAGGGTAGGAAGAGTAAAATTCCCGCAAACCATCCCAGTCCGCCGATCTAAAATGCCAAACCCGGCGAGACGCGCATGGTCGCCGGTCAACTGGTCGTGCCAATCGTGTAGACGATCGCACTAGGCAGTGATCCGATGAGCCAAGCGGCGCCTCGACGGATACGGCATAATCGTGAGGGTGGGTGGTAAGCAGGAGGTCCAGAGTGGAAGCAAAATGACCGTCAATGTCAGGGATCCGAGTTGGGCTGGACACCAACTGACTGAGCCCATTAGCCAAGGCAAAGCTGTGAGCAGAATTCCCCGCGTAGTCCGTTGTACGTGATCCCAGCCATTCAACATGATGGGCGTTGAAATCGCCTAGGATCACCACTTCGGCACAGGGAATCTCCTCTTGCACATAGTCAATCGCCCCTTGAATGTGCTCGTAGAGTCGATCAATTTCGGTATTGCCGCTATGAGACCTGTACAAGCAGATGTAAACACGCGTTTGGCCACCATGGTCAACGCGTACGCAGATGGTAGACAGGTCTGACATATTGTTTCGATCTGTCCATTACTTGACGTGGGTTGTGATTCATTTTTAATTACTTTCCAAGATGCTTTACATTTATTTTTACTTCTTAGTATAATTTTTTTGTTGTGATTTATTTTTGCATGATTTATACATTTTTTATGTAAACTTGAATAGGAAACAACGCCATTTTTATTTATATTTGATTTACCTTTATAAAATTGCATTCATAACTTTCGTTTTGTTAGGCAACTTATTTTTATTCCTTTAGTTATCCATTTTGGTTTTCTATACATATTTGATATCTGTATTTTTATCTTTGGGAAACAAAGTTTGTACAATAGACATACTAGATCATGAAATTCATTAAATGCTGAATTTAGATTGGTTTCCTTATATATATTAGAGAAAGTTAAGCTTTTAATATAGTTTTGGAACAAATTTAGGTTGGCCGTGCTCAAATCTCTTTTAAAGACATAGTAAATGTCTTTAAGTAATTTTATAACATTGCATGATATACGAAGCATTTGGGCTGTTTCGTGATCTGATAGGCCAAGAGGCAATATGTATGATTCTGCATTTTTATTGTTACACAATATATGGTCTATACAAGAGTTTTTTCTAGTTGCTTGTACTATAAATGAGATCCCACCAAAAACATTTTCATGTAAAGTGTTGCCAAGACGACTGCGTACGGTTTACCTTGTGAAAAAGATATCAGATCTCATAACCCTAACTTCACTAACTCTACATCTCAGTAAAAATGTATGGCTGTGAAATTGTGTAAAATCCTAAAACAAACTTTAAAAACAAGTGTACAGAAAAGTTAAGTGTGGGTACTTTATAACAATACAAATACTCCCAACCCTACATTAAGCAAAATAATAACAAGATCGAACAAACTATCTGCAAAAATTCGCCGCCTCTTCAACATCACTCGTGGTCTAACGGACAAGGAACCGCAGCCGTAGATTTGTGGTCGCGAGTTCAATCCCCACACGCTGCGTAATTTTTTGTACGCTAAAATTTTCTTAAAAGATCATCAGATTAATAATACAGTATTCATTAACATTGTACGAGTATAACAAAACCGAATATACAATGAAATTTCAATGTTGTAAGGCAACGGATGGGGACAGTAATTCTGTCATATGCAACAAATGTAAAAATTTCTACCATGTCCAATGTTTATATGCACCAGACAAGAGAATATTCACGAATGACTTGAAAAAGTCTTGGATATGTCCAGAGTGCTCAAATAAACAGCCGAAGCAAGCAAAGAACGATAATACCCCGGTGAGAACTTGCTCTAAACAACAAACACTATGTACGGACAACGTATCAACACAGCGCGGCGCGGCAAACACTATGTCACCACCGTCCCCGCCTGCTTCTCCGCATACTCTAACGGCGGAGTTAATCCGAGATATTATCGCTACAGAGGTCAATAAGCTTAGGAATGACATGAAAACGATGGTGAACAATATACTGGCGGTGGAGCTTAAGCTATCACAAAACAAATATGACGATACAGATCACCTGTTTCGCTGCGTCCGATCCGCGGCTGCCAGCCGCCAGAGCCTCCTCCTTCAATGTCACACGAATGAACTCCAGGAAGCCCACGAGTGCACGCACGCAGCCGTCGACTCGGCTCCAGACAACACATGTGTAACCTGCGTGTGCTGCTGCCTGTGCATCCTCGAAAACTTATCTGAAAACAGAACGATGCACATTGCATCGTCACATGTGAGATCACTTCCAAACTCATTGGTCTCACAAAGTAAATTAAAACCAATCGAAGTGTGCTGCACTTGTAAATAAAATAATTGGGGAAATGATTGTACCCAACTGCTACTTTAATTAAAAATTTCACTAAACTTCCACAAACTGCTATTGATTTTTTTTCAGCAAATAGAAAATGACGAAAGATTTTAAATTAAAATTAACAAATTTTACAGGACCTCCTGTGATGATTTTTACAATTTATTTATGTTTTTCGCGAGTTACACTGGCAACATCGATAGTTGGCGCTGATTGGTCGTGAGAAGTCGAACGATGATCGTATGAGCTGGCGACCAATCAGAACATTTCTTGTTTTTAGTGGGGTTCGGGTTAGACGATCGGTGGTAGGGGGTCGATTTCACATTTTGAATTAAATTGACACTGTTTTGTTCGTTTCCTTAACACCGTTTTTTTAGGTTATTATTGGCTTAACATCAAATTATAGGACTATATTGACGTGCGTGGAATAAAACAATAATGATTTTTTAATAAAAACTACTGAAAAATCAAAATCAAAGTGACACAAATGATTGATGTTGTTACACTAATGAAATTATCTAAAACTCTAATGAGATTCGAAACCCACTAATGACAATAAAAAAACACTCATTTTATTTATACTTTGGGATGTAGGTAGTCTTTCAAAAAATAAAACTAAACCAATATAATTTAATCAGTTTAATTCTATGCCTAACAATTCGGAAGAATATAATTCTTTAGTCTTTT
>FR990013.1:13852251-14020512 GCA_905404135.1 Hesperia comma | reverse complement strand
TGTCATGACATCGTCGGGTTGCGCATACACTACATATGCCAATGAGAGCTATGTACGTTCCATAAAAGTAGTTGGCTAAGTATGCCAATGTGAACTATGTACGTTCCATAAAAGTAGTTGGCTAAGTATGCCAATGAGAACTATGTACGTTCCATAAAAGTGCTAAGTACGAGTATGCCGATGTGCTAAGTATGCCTATGTGCGTTCTATAAAATTATTGCGATATTATTATGTGAATACAAACTTCATTATTTTTATTTGCTTATTTAAGCTTATCTACTAAATTGCTTTGCTTACCTACTTCAACGTATTATGACCATAATCAAAACATTAAATTTAATTATAATATTATGAGTAAATAAATTGACCTGCAGTTATTCAGTAAATTTCCGATAATTTTATAATACTGTTACGTGTCAGGAGTATGGGGTTCGAAAAAATGCCAAAATGTACCACAAAGACTTTATTGTACCCGTAGATAAACAAATTACAAGATGTACACAGTACACACTAAAACACTCTGCATGCAGGTACTAGTAAACACACTCGTCGAACACTGTATCGCTCGTAGAAATCACTTCACTTCTCACTGATATCGCTCGTAGGTATCGCTGGTATCTTCCTGGTTTCGCTTCCGAAACTAGAATGTCCGCACTTGACCGACCGCCCCTTTTTATACCACTCACGCACCATTCATGGCAATCCAGAACATTCCTGTTAAGTCCGGACCGGCTTCGAACAAGATTCGAGAACGTTCCTTGCAACCGACTTTCGCCCGTATGACTATTGCCGTAATGGTCGAAGCGTCGGCGTCGTGCGTACTTTTGAGACGGGAAAGCGCGCTATTGTTCTATTGTTGACTCGACATGTTTATGGCCCCTATTGTTTATTGTTTCCGAAGTAGCTGCGCTAGGGTTGTCACATTGCCCCCCTCTTAGTCATGCTCGTCCCGAGCATTATTCGATCCATGAAATGGTGCCAATCGGTCCACGTGCACGATCTTCGGCTTTCTTCTGTCCCCCTGTCTGATTCGGTAGGTCACGTCATTAATCCTCGTGACAACTGTGTAAGGGCCTTCCCATCGTGCTTGTAGCTTCGGAGACTTCCCTTTCTTCCGCAGTGGATTGTGCAACCATACAGAATCTCCCTCCTTGAAACCATGTTTCTGAGCATCGCGATCGTACCGGGTTTTCATCTTTTCGCTGGTCTTCAAACATTGCTCCCTTACAAGGTCATGTGTCTCGTCCAATTGTTTCCGTAAGTCCGCGATGTATTCAACGGTTGGTTTCGGGGCATCTGGCGGTGTTCCGGTAAGCAAATCCAACGGCAGACGCATTTCTCTTCCGAAGTTTACTTTAGCGGGTGTAAATCCCGTGGACTCGTGTATGGCAGACCGATATGACATCAGGAACAGAGGGATGTACCGATCCCAGTCTCGCTGATGTTCCTCGACGACCTTGGCCAAGTGATTTTCCAACGTTTGGTTGAATCTCTCCACCATGCCGTCAGATTGAGGATGCGCCGGTGTGGTACGTGTCTTATTTATTCCCAAAAGATCACACATCTCCTGGAATAACGTCGACTCGAAGTTCCTGCCTTGGTCGCTGTGTAACTCCAATGGTACACCAAAGCGGCATACTACCTCCTCGACAAGTTTCTTGGCCACGGTCTTCGCCTCTTGGTTCGGAGTTGCAAACGCTTCCGGCCATTTGCTGAAGTAGTCTTGAACCACGATGATGAATCTATTCCCGTTTTCAGACTGAGGGAATGGGCCAGCAACGTCTATGGCGATTCTTTCCCAAGGGGCTCCGACGTTATACAGCTGTAGTTTTCCTTTGGTTCTAGTGCGGGGCCCTTTCACTGAAGCGCACACGGTACACTTCCTGCACCAATCTTCAACGTCCTCTCGACACCGCACCCAATAAAAGCGTTCTCGTATCTTTACGAGGGTCTTCTTGATGCCGAGATGCCCACCAGAAGTGCCATCATGTACGAGCTTCAGCAAATCAGCCACTTTACTCCTGGGAATAACCATTTGCAGGGTTTTTTCCTTTCCGTTGAGTGATTCCCAGCTCCGGTAAAGCACGCCATTCTCCAATATAAGGCTGTCCCACTGAGCCCAGTATGCCTTAGTCGTTGCGCTCGAGGCTGACACATCACTCCACAGGGGCCTCTGTCCTTTGGCTTTCCATTCCATGATCAGGCTGAGGTCTTTGTCTTCCTTCTGAGCTTGGCTTACTTGCTCCGTTCCCCAAGACTCGTCTAGGTCCTGCATCCTTATCACCCTGACCTCTTCTTTAGCCTCATGTTTAATGCAATGTCGACATTCTTCGGAGCATGGGCGTCGTGATAGGGCGTCGGCATTCGAATGAGCTCTTCCGTTGCGATGCTCTATTACGAAGTTGAACTCTTGAAGTTGTTCGATCCACCTCGCGACCTGGCCTTCCGGGTTCTTGAATTGCAGAAGCCACCTCAGAGCAGCGTGGTCCGTCCTTATTGTGAACTCGCGTCCCAACAAATACTTGTTGAAGTGCTGAAGGGTCTTTACCACAGCCAGTAATTCTCGCCGAGTCACACAATAATTTCTTTCCGGTTTCGAAAGGGTCTTGCTAAAGTACGCAATGACCACCTGCTGGCCGTCCTGGTCTTGGGATAATACTCCTCCGATGCCAGTATTGCTAGCGTCCGTGTCCACTATGAATCTCCCTTCCCTTCTGGGATAGCCAAGAATCGGAGCCGAGCACAGACGTTCCTTTAAGCGAACAAACGCATCTTTGCAATTGGAATCTCAACTGAAGTTTCTCTTGTCCTCCGTGAGACGGTGTAATGGCTTGGCTATCTCTGAGAAGTTCTTCCTTCGTCCGATATGATGTGTCCCAAAAATGATACTTCCTTCTTGAAGAAGTCACATTTCTTCGGATTGAGCTTTAGGTTGGACTCACGGAATCGTCTGAATACCTTCTCCAGATTTCGCTTGTGTTCCACGAAGTTTCGTCCCATGACTATGACGTCATCGAGGTATACCAGACAAGCGTCCCCCAAAAGTCCCACCAACACTCGCTCCATGAGACGCTCAAAAGTGGCAGGAGCGTTACATAATCCAAAAGGCATTACGCGAAACTGCCACAAGCCATTTCCGGTTCCGGTGGTAAAGGCGGTCTTCTCTTTGTCTTCTGGCCGGACTTCTACTTGCCAGTAACCACTCTTCAGGTCGACCGTCGAAAACCACTTCATTCCACCAAGCATATCCAACGTGTCGTCAATCCGAGGCAGAGGGTAGCTGTCCTTCTTGGTAACGGTGTTAAGCATCCTGTAGTCGACACAGAATCTAGTACTGCCATCCTTCTTCTTCACGAGTACCACAGGTGAACACCAAGGGCTAGTTGACGGCTCGATCACCTTGCTGCGCACCATGTCCTTGATCATTTCGGCAACTTCGTGTTCCTTTGCCAATGGTACTCGTCTCGGTCTTTGCTTGATCGGTGAAGTATTGCCGGTATCTATTGGGTGAGTGACAAGATTTGTTCTTCCAAGGTCGCTATCTCCTCTGGTAAAGATGTCCTTGTAGTCCATCAACAACTTTGCTGCCTGAGTATATTCTTTAGAGCTCAAATTCCTCCTTGTTGCCTCCAGCAAAGATGTCATGTGATCCGTTGATCCAGCAGGCTTACTCTTGAATTTAATTTCAATTCCAATATAGACCCAATACAATACCAATGTCAATCTTACGGTCACGTGACTACCTACTCTTAAAACCAATATTAACAGCATTGGATTGAAATTGGGATTGCCGCTGTATTATTTTTTAGCGCGTGAAGTTATTCACGTAATGCATCATACTAGTGTTGTCATTTTTATTTCGATAAACGAGTAATATTACTTTGAAACGCTCAATCTCTAAATTAAAAAAGATATTGAAGTAAAATACAAGAAATAATGTTTTACCATTTGATTTTATCAATGATAACGCAATTCTGCGTATGAAATTTATTTCTATCATGAAATGAACTATGGATTTGGCTGTATGTGGCAGGTTCGTTGCCTGTCATTAATAAAAAATGTCACACTTAAAAAAGCCCTCGAATTTCAAACTTCGAGTCGAGAGGTTTTTTTTTGCTTGGCCTGCGCATAAATATTATGGTATTTCTATGGTGCCCCACAGTGCTTAAAAAAGTTTACATTCGTTCACACGACTATTTTGAGTTTAGGTGAGCCAACTTTAAAACAAGGGTGAGTAAATCCATACTATATATATATACTTAATTAAATAATATTGTGCCAGTGATTCTTTCTCCTATTCCTTTTGGAACGGCAACACGTTGGTGATTGATGGTCAGTGGATGAATTTTTTGGTATTTTTGATATAAAGTGTAATACCTATTTAATATTTTTTCTTGATTAGAGATTAGTGTCCTAAAAATTGTGACATACTTGTACCTAATAATTTCTAAATTTCCAGTAACAATGACAAATCGTCCTAGTTATGCTTAACTAGAAGGGTTGGCGGAGTTTTTGGAGCAAAACCCTGGCATTGCTAAAGGCTTGCTTCGAACCACCCAAGCTAAATTAGAAACGAAAAGAAAATGGGCAGCCTTGGCTACCTCTTTGAATGCTCTTGGAGGAGCTATTAAAGATGGTCAAGGTTGGGCTAAGGTAATACTTTAAAATAACTAGAACGTACGTATATGTAGGTATATTATTTTATATCAAAATAGATTTTATTTAATTAATGAATTTGTTTTTTAGTATTGGGCTGAGAAGAAATGTGCCCTTAAGAAGCATTGTGCACAGCTCTCAGCTTCTATTAGGAGCACTGGTGCTGCAGTTCCTACCAACTTGCCCACGCTGTCAGAAATTGACCAAAGACTGGTAGCTGTGATGGGTGGACAAGATTTCGCAAATCGCAATGCCGGATTAGCAGTAGACCCGTTCCCTGAACCTGTAATTGCATATTTACTTTTACAATTTAATATATTATATTATATTATATTTTAACCACTTTAATTAAAATAATAACTTTATGGTTCCAGGTCGCTCTGTCAACAGATTCAGAAGTAATAAATGTCAATTTAGAGGTGCAAAGAACTTCGCCAACTCCGGGTACTTCACGCGATTATGCAGTCCAAGAAACACCAACAAGTTCTATTTTTAAATTTACTAAGGAATGCATACTTAGGTACATATAGAAGTAGAACTAACCATCATTCACACAACACTTAACTGTGTGGTGTAAGTGTTTGGGACCGAGATAAGTTTCTAAATTAGGGACAAAAAATATACAGGCATTTTTTTGTTGAACTTATATTTTGTAGCAAGTAATAAATTAATGTCAAAGGCCATTTGACCTTTTTTAGTACCTCACATGCTACACTTTGGCAGTTTGAAGCCAATTCTTTATGCAATGGTGACTGTAATGGTTGTAATATTAATTACCTAATTATAATTTGTAACTATATTTCAGTTCCATCACCAAGGTCCACGCCACTCCAGCAGAGCACGATACAACGACGTCGGCGTCGCTCTTCAATTAGGAGACCTCCAGGAGACATGGAAGAATTTAGAAGAATTGAAGAGCGACGTGTCGAAGCAGAAGTTAATACATCTAGGGCATTGGCACAGCAAAGTGAACAATTTACCAACATAGCAGTAGCCATAACAAGGCAAAGTGAAGAGACGGCCAACGTCGCAGCTGCATTAACACAAATTGCCAATGCCCTAATTGAACTTACTAGGGTTCTTTCTTTCTAGGCCCAACCAATGAATATTGTTTTATTTTTATAGTATTTTAAGTATAATTTATAAAGTTTAGATTACATTGCCTTTAGAGTGTAAATTATTTTTAAATTTAGTTTGTTTATAGTTTTGTATTTATAAGTACTTAGGTATAAAAGTTTTTAAAGAATGTTATTTTATTGATGAGTTCATAAGATAAATTTTAAAGTTTGCAATTGAAGTGTATAATAGTTTTTCATAATTTTGTATTTATAAGTATAAAAATAAAAATAGTATTAAGTTTTGTAAGTATGTTATTGTATTGATAATGGGTTCTTAAAAAAAATTTTGAGAGAAAGGAGAGCAAATATATTTTATAGATATTAACTATTATATTAATAATCTCACAAAATAAGTGTCCATATTCTAGAAAACTATTTATTAAATATAACACATAAAGAATTTTTTCATGAAAAACAATTAGGGTGTATTTAAAATTTAAATAAATCAATTGAATAAGTTTATATAATCAAAGTTCAAAAACAAACAAAAAAATTACAGTCACATAATAATTTACACATCATATTAATTATACTTGTTTACCTAATTTAAGTAAGATTACAACACATCATCTTAATATAGCTAATTAAGTACTACTTCTATTTATCATGATCCTCTTATATGAGTTAAGGTTTTTAAACACAAAAAAGCACTAGATCCCAACTATCTAGTTTCTAATGTCTGTACATATTGTTTTAACATTTGATCTTATTCATTGTTCTCCATAACATGTAAATAGATATCAACTTTCATAGACATTTTGCTTGTAAAGTACATCTGAAATAGGTATGAAGTTATAAATCTATACTAATATTATAAAGCTGAAGAGTTTGTTTGTTTGTTTGTTTGTTTGGTTGAACGCGCTAATCTCAGGAACTACTGGTTCGAATTGAAATTTTTTTTTTGTGTTGAATAGACCTTTTATCGAGGAAGGCTATAGGCTATATAACATCACGCTGCAACAATTAGGAGCGAAGAAATAATGGAAAATGTGAAAAAAACGGGGAAAATTATTCATTCTCGAGGGCTTTCGTTGCATGCGTTGCGAAAAAGATTCAAGATACCAAAAATATATGTATGAAAGAATTATTCCTCTTGAAATGATCTAAAAAAATGTCCACGACAGTATATGTCTATCTTTTAAGATTAACACACTAGAACCGTTTTTATGGTAATCAAATTTGCCGCGTTTCCAAGTTTAATCTGAATTAATCTTGCTGTGATCCTTTGCTACTTTGCTATTATTTTGTCGTAAGCTTTATTTCTAAGTTTAATTTAATTTAACCTCAATTAATTTTGGGGATAGTTTATTATCTTCCCGAAATTCCTACGGGAGCGGGACCTACGCGGTTGATACTTACGGGTCCCGAAGCGAAGCGAGGGCGGTTCGCTAGTTAGTAATATTTACAACCATACATTGGGAGGACGAAAGTACAGTAAATTAATATTAGAGAATTATTTGACTCAGTGCAATGCAGTTTATTTTAATACTCTTCAGGAGAGCCCACCGCAGCATTAATGGGTGTCATTATAAATCTCTTTGAGCTTATCACCTGAAAATAACATCCATTGCTATAATTATTAATAACTACATAATTTTCAATAAAGCATAGTACCTAAATACCATACCCTTTAAAAATAGAGCCTCTCCATTATTCAATAAATCTGTTACGGTTACAAGTTGCTTGACTGGATGCTGATTCCAGACAAAACTGTTATGCTCCTCCAAATGAAACATCTACTGATAGTATTTAAACCTGCATCACATATCTGAAAACAAATATTATAATCATGAGACCACAACACAACTTAAAGAAGTCAAATGCATTAAAACATTATTTTTAAGTTATTGTCTTACAATCAAAACATTTCTTGAATGGAAATGTTTGCGGTTGAAAAAACGCTCTTCATTTTCATGGGGCCTTACAATAGCTACATGTGTTCCATCAATGCAGCCTAATACAGATGGTATATTAAATTTTTCATAGAATCTGAAACAAGATATATAATTTATTTTGATGACATAGATATATATTGCCAAATATAAATAAAATAGTAAATATGAAGTAGATAGAATTGTCAGTATTACCTCCTTTTGATGGAATCTCTTTCTTGGCGAGTTTGAGGAAACTTAATCCATTTATTTAATATAAATTGGTTATTAAGTGCAGCTGTTACATCTCTTATAGCCCGTGAAACGGACTGTTGTGATATCAGAGTCCCATAGGTGCCTCCAACTAATCTTTGGTAACTCCCAGTTGCATAAAAGGACAATGCCACTAAAATCTGTAAGTTAAATAATATACCTAATTAAGGAGATCTGCCAAAAATATGAGTTATTATTGTTAATTATTCAACAAGGGCGACTAACCTTGTACTTGGGTGATATTTCACTTCTTCTTTTATGAGATGGTATAAAGGGCTTTAGTGTTTGAAAAATTTCTTCAAACAAATCTTCTCTCTTCTCTCTTCTCTTCAAACAAATCGTCTCTTCTTTGTTTCAAATTCTTCTTGTGTGAATTATATAAAATATGGTGCATAAATCCTAATCTTGCCATAACAATGTCTTATTATTTGATTTACACTGCTTAAAACGAAAACCAATTTCCAAAAAGTTACTTTTTTGCTATTGAAACAATCACAATTTAGACGCAATACTAACTCAATGTTTACACAATAACGCGCTGTCAAAATGAACTCAAGAGTAGCGTCTTAACGCAATACCGATTCCAATTAGTTCCCTAAATGGACACACAATCTCAACATAATTTGGCGCTAGTGTTGAATTCAAGAGTACGAAATGTCAAAATGCCAATATCGATCGATCGGAATTAAACTCAAGAGTAGGCCTGCAGGTTTGACCGAGTTTTCTTGGACCTTCCTCAAGCTGTCCACGGCTTCACATCGGCCGATAACCGTATTCTTCGCGAGATGTATCGGCGTGCTACTAAGATTGATGACCTTTAACTTAGCGTCGCGTTTGGTCATGAGCAGTGTCCTTGCCGTGATCCAACTGGGGTGATCTCCATAGTCTTCCACTACGACACATCGATCCATCTGTATCTTTTCGGGAAACCTAACCTTGACCAAGGTTTCCGATCTGGGTGCTAGCTTCACTGTCCTCAAACAGTACACTGCTCCTGAACATGAACCGTCCAAGAACACTTCTTGATCCTTGAAGCTTAACACTCCTCTGGCTATATCAACTATACACTGATGTGTCCGTAGAAAATCCAGTCCGATAATGCAGTCGTCAGTTATATTCGCTACTAAAACAGACTGCGTGTAAATGTCACTTCCGAGTTTCAGTCTTGCTTCCGTAACTCCTAGGACGGTCACTGGCTGGCCTGTCGCTGTCTGCAGACTGCATGATGGTCGTCCATTTTCCCACATGATAGTCCGTTTGAGTAGTTCCGGTCGAACGATGGATTTCGATGCTCCCGTGTCAATCGTAAAGCGACAGGGTATGCCATTAATCTCATCAGTAGCTACCAGGCTGTTCCCGTCACAAGCTTGTGACACTATAACAGTAGGGGCTCGACGAAGTCCAGCCGCTGCCCGTCCCGTGGCGCTGACGCCTTTTAATTTTAGCAGCTCCTGGGTGTCAACTTGGGTAGCCGTTGACACTGATTTCGTTTGTTTCCGAGTCCGGCAGTTAATCCTTATATGTCCTCGTTCGCCGCATTCGTAGCAGATAGGCCCAGTACGAGGTTGGATCGCCGCTACAACTTCGCGCACCTTACAACTTTTGTAGTCGCTTCGTACCGCTTCCACTTCAAGGGCATGCGCCAAAGCTGCTTCCAATGTTGCGTGATGCCCCAAGCGCACCGTTGCTCTCACCTCGGGATCCCGTATTCCGCTGACGAACGCCTCTAGAATTTTGTCTTCGACGGGTGTGGAACTTGACGCATAGGCTCGGCGTACGAGGCGCTCGATCTCCGTAGCCCACTGCTGCAGTCCTTCACTCGACCTCTGTGACCGGTCTTTAAGCTGAGCGCGGTACACGTGCTCGAGGTGCTTTTCCCCGTATCGAGCTTCCAAGGCCTTGAATAGCGACTCCAAGGTGCGTCGTTCGGCGGGCAGGTTCTCAAGCACCAGCAGTGCCTCCCCTCGAAGAGCAAGGGTGAGTGCTGCCAACGAGTGCTCGTCCTCCCAGCCATTCCCGCTTGCAACTACCTCGAACTGGTGCCTGAACGCCGTCCACGAGGTCGTGCCGTCGAAACTTGGGACCTTAAATTTCGGGGCCCCAGGGCATGAACTGGTTGCTGCCGTGCCCAAAACCTTTATTTTCTGCAGCTTATGGTCCAAATCCACGAGCCTAGTTTCGTAGGAGTTCATTGACGCGCTGAGGCTGTTTATTGACGCGTCATGGCTTTTGAGGGCTTGGCCGTGCTCGGATGTACGCACTTTTACCAATTCCAGGTCCTCCTTCACGACCTTCAAATCTCCCTGGAAACCATCCAGCTTTGCATTGATTGTCCCTAGGCCCGCCTCCATGGTTTTGCGCTGGCTCTCCACGGCTTCGCGCTGGCTCTCCAACAGTTTACTTTCCAGGTTCTCCATTGCTTCGCGCTGGCTCCCCAATTTACTTTCCAGGCTCCGCTGCATGGCTTCCATGGCCTTGCGCTGGCTCCGCTGTATGGCTTCTAATAACGAGGCCATATCGAATGCACTCGGTGTCGGTACTGATAATAATAATAATAATAATTCTTTATTCATTTCATAAGACATTACATACATTACTGATACAGCTGATGTAGTCGTTGGTCCAGCGGTGGTCTCCGTTTCCATGCGGTCACGACCCGGCGACTCCATCCGCGCGGCATCCAATGCCGTCTGCCGTCGCGTATGAATCCCTTCTTCACTTTGCGGTACTACAGGCATTCCGCTTCTGTCACCAATTGTTACGTGTCAGGAGTATGGGGTTCGAGAAAATGCCAAAATGTACCACAAAGACTTTATTGTACCCGTAGATAAACAAATTACAAGATGTACACAGTACACACTAAAACACTCTGCATGCAGGTACTAGTAAACACACTCGTCGAACACTGTATCGCTCGTAGAAATCACTTCACTTCTCACTGATATCGCTCGTAGGTATCGCTGGTATCTTCCTGGTTTCGCTTCCGAAACTAGAATGTCCGCACTTGACCGACCGCCCCTTTTTATACCACTCACGCACCATTCATGGCAATCCAGAACATTCCTGTTAAGTCCGGACCGGCTTCGAACAAGATTCGAGAACGTTCCTTGCAACCGACTTTCGCCCGTATGACTATTGCCGTAATGGTCGAAGCGTCGGCGTCGTGCGTACTTTTGAGACGGGAAAGCGCGCTATTGTTCTATTGTTGACTCGACATGTTTATGGCCCCTATTGTTTATTGTTTCCGAAGTAGCTGCGCTAGGGTTGTCACAATACGATATATGGTGATCTCATTAAAATTTATATTTATTTCTTTTGCGAGGCTATGAATCCTGGAGAAACTATGTGGCGAAATAAGAGACGTGGCAACAAGAGAACCCGAACACTCTTGTCGCCGGGAGGAGGCGCCAAGAAATCGAGAAAAACGGCCACTGCATCTGAGTGGGTGGTCGAAGAACTGGAAGGTAGACCTGAAGGACCTCTTGCCTCACCAGTGCCGCCTATGTCTCCATCGATACCTTCTGCAGAACTTCGGAATCAGCAGCCTACACCCGTACATCCGACTACTAACTTCACTGCGGAGGAGGTACTTAAACTTCTCTCCTCTTTGCATCAGGGCGATCGTAGCAAACTAAATAATAATCATGTCAATAATGTAATACCAGAGTTTGACCCGTCAAGTAAAATGCAAAATATAGAGAGTTGGTTAAAAAAGGTTAACGAATGTGCGGCTATTTATGAATGGGAACAGAAGCAAACCATACATTTTGCTCTACAAAAGTTGGTCGGTCTTGCGAAAAAGTGGTTCGAGGCTTTGCCATCACTTGATTATTCCTGGAGTGAGTGGCAGGTGAAGCTTTATAAGGCTTTTCCTAACGAGCAGAATTATGGTCGGCTTCTTGAGGAAATGCTTGCGCGCACAACGCGTTATGGTGAGAACTTGCGAGAATACTTCTATGATAAATTAACTTTATTAAACCGGTGTCAGATTAAAGGCCAAAAGGCCGTGGACTGTGTTATTCACGGTATCCTCGATAAGTCTATAAGAAATGGCGCGCAAGCATTAAACTGTAGGGAACCCGAGTATCTTTTAAGTTTTCTGGTTTCACAACGGCCCACCGATATATCGTACGTCAGAAAGCGCGGCGACAATATTCAATCAAATCGACCTATCGCTTCGGCTTCAAACGAGGCTGCCGTAATATGTTTTAATTGCCGTTCAAAAGGGCATCCTTTTTATAAATGCCCTATTCCTCTTACTAAATGTCAAAAGTGTTTTAGAGTAGGACATGACTCGGCGACATGTAGACTTAGTCCTCTGACACCACGACGAACTAATGACGGCAAGACTAATAACGAAGACCGAAAGACGTTGACAATTTCTACGATTGATAATAAAAATAATAAGTTTTACAAAAAGGTTGTCGTTAATAATCGCGAATTTGTTTCTTTCATAGACTTTGGTAGTGAATGTACCTTGATGCGTGAATCGGAAGCCTATCAACTAAATTTACCGAGAATTCTAACGGAGCTCCCCGTGATAAGGGGATTCGGTAACTCTTCTGTGTCACCGACCTATAAAAGTTTTATCACTTTGAAAATCGATGACATTGAAGCGCACGTACCAGTCCTTGTAGTACGCGACGATCTTTTACACACTCCCCTCCTCATAGGCCAAGACTTCACAGAACTGCCATGTGTAACTGTTTTAAAAGACTCTAACCAGCTTCTCTTTTACAAAAGTCCTATCACGTCTCAATCCGTAGTCAATGACAAAAGTATTAAACTTACAACTTCGAAGCATTCTCAAATACAAAATGTAGCGTTTGTTGAGGTAAGTTCGGATGATCCTGTTTATTGTGATGACGTCTATGTGGAAGGGTATAGCTGTGCGTTTCCGGGTAAGGAATATCAATTGCATCAGGGCACTTATCGCATCAACAAAGGCAAGGGTCGGATAGTTGTTACTAATTTGAGTAATAATAGTTGTTAGGAATTTAAGGCTTCCTTCAAATACTTTGCTAGCTCGAGCTACACCTATTATTCATGGAGAAATTCATAATGTCAATCGAATATGTAAAGATTTATAATAATAATAATAAATCTTTATTTCGGATATCAGAGATCCATAGATTGTTAGTGTGTTAGTAACAATTGAGCTTATGAATATGTTAGCGTTGTTAGTGCATTTATTTATTTATTTAATTATGTCACGTTATTTCATTAAGTATGTCATATTAATTATTCACATTATATTATTTAATTATGCCATAATAGTTATTATATTTTACATTTTATTACATATTATAATACTATCTTTTTAAGCCTAAAACAAGCTCCACCCAGTGTCTCTGGATGTAGCCGTCCGGCCGGGCAGCAATCATCTTCAGGATGCCGTTGCTACTGTTACGTAACCGCTGTAACAAAGAGGCCGCTCTTTTACGCATGATTGCGTGAAACCCGTCGGTTCGTGCGTCCGCAAACATCTTTGAGGCGCAACAGCGACACGGCAGCTTCAACAGCATCCTGAAGGTGTTATTGTATTGTACACGCAGAGCATTGTAAGCCCGGCGCGAATATGTTACCCACAGACCGCTGGTATAGAAAGACTGACAGAATGTCTTAAATATGGTGACTTTGACATCTGCAGTGCACCGAGCGAATCTGCGGGCAATCATATTGCCCCGGACTGTCAACGCTCTGCGTTCCCTCTCTACATCGACATCATCCCTTAAGTCACTTGTGACAATATGACCGAGGTACTTGAAACTCTCCACTAAATTAAGCGCTACACCATTGAGACATATGGGAGGAACAAGGCGAGGTCGCTGTTTAGGTGCTGTAAACACCATTACTTCACTTTTCTTCGAGTTGTATTTTAGCCCATGCGCCTCCGCATATGTCTCGCAAGTTGATAGCAACTTTCTCAGCCCTGCTATCGACGGACTCAACAGCACCATATCGTCTGCGTAACTTATATTATTGACACATGTGTCATCAATGTGACAGCCAACATGTGTGCTGCTGAGCCCCCCGATAAGCTGGTTGATATATAAGTTAAATAGGAGAGGCGAGCTCAGTCCACCCTGCCTCACGCCGCATTCCAGTCCGTATTCATCCGAGAGGGTACCGACCCACCTCACCAGATTTTTTTGGTTAGCATACCAATATTTGAGGAGTGATATGTATTCCGCCGGCACACCCGAGTCCCTCAGCTTACCCCACAGTACATCGTATACGACCAGATCAAAAGCTTTGGACAAGTCAAGAAAGCACGCGTACACCGGCGTCCTCCTTGCGGTGTAGTATTTGACAGTGTGTTTTAAAGTGAGAATGGCGCTCTCCGTTGATAGGTTTGCTCTGAAGCCAAATTGCGCGTCATGTATATTGACATATTTAAGGAGGCAACCGTTTAACACACTGTCAAATATCTTTGCCGCGGTAGTAGCCAGTGAGATGGGACGGTAGTTACTCATGTCAGATGTGTCCAGTCTTATTCTTGACGATCGGTACTACAATTGTTCTTATCAAGGGCTCCGGTAGATACGAGTGACTTAGACACAGACTGAAAAACAGCGAGAGGATACGCGGAAGGTGAACCCCCGCATATTTAAAGTGCTCAATGCTGAGACCATCGTGACCAGGCGATTTTCCACGTTCCATACCATGAATTATTTTTGCAATGGTCTTAGCAGTTATCCGTTCATACCGTCCGGTCTCGATAGTCTCAACACCGCTCACACTACTCGATGTATCACTCAAGGGCGATGATACAGCAAAGTAATTCCTAAACGCATTAGCTATGTCTCTGTGGTTACAAGCGCCGCCTACACTCACCGGGAGGCTCGGCCTAACGTTCAGTTTATTGGTGTTTTTCCAAAAACTCTTAAAGTCTTTGGATGCGTGATTCGTAGCGAGGACGTCCATTTTAAGTTGATCCTGCCTGTTTTGACACCATTTTAGTTTTGCTTTAAAACGCCTTCTGGCCTCCGTCATCTCATCATATATGCGACCACTCGTGGGCTGCCCCGCCTGGGTACACAAAGATTTATCTACAGTCGAACCGCTAAAACGTTCGGAAATAAGGATAGGAAAAGATGTTAACGCTGAGAATGCTGACAGGTTGTTTAAGTTATTACAAGTATATCGTGACTGTTTCGCGTTAAACCTCGGTGAGATAGGGCTTGCAAAGGATGTTGAAATGAATATATATTTGAACGATGAGCGACCAGTAGTATACCGACCGTATCGTCTTTCGTTTTCTGAAAAAGAAAAAGTACGCTCTTTAGTAGAAGATCTTTTACGCAATGACATAATTCAAGAATCTGATTCTGATTTTGCGAGCCCAATCTTATTGGTGAAGAAAAAGACGGGAGATCAACGGCTATGCGTAGACTTCAGGGCACTTAATAACAAAACTAGAAAGGATTGTTACCCACGCTCACTTATTGAGGATCAATTAACAAATCTTAGTGGTAATCGTTTTTTTACGTCATTAGACCTCGCCTCCGGTTATTATCAGATCCCCATGGCCCAAGGGAGTCGTCGATATACAGCATTTGTGACGCCGGATGGTCATTTTGAATTTAAGCGAATGCCATTCGGTCTCGCCAACGCACCGGCTGTGTTTCAAAGGTTCATCAATAAAATCCTTGGCTCGAAACACTTTGAATCCGCGTTAGCTTACACACAAATTCACAAAATATAGAACAGGGGTTTCAAAGACTCGAAGAACTCTTACAACTTTTACGTGAACACGGATTGACTCTAAATTTATCGAAATGTAGATTTTTTGATAACGTTATAAATTATCTCGGTTATGAAATTTCGTTTGAGGGGGTACGACCAGATGAACACAACATTTTAGCCGTGAAAGAATTCCCAGAACCCAAAAATGTCCATGAGGTGCGTCAAGTTCTAGGACTAACGGGCTACTTCCGCAAATTTATCAAAGGATTTGGCGAGATTGCGTTGCCACTTACAAATTTATTAAAGAAAGACTGGACTTTCAGTGGACTGAAGCACAGTCTACAGCCTTCACTTTGTTGAAAGAGAAATTGGTAGAGCGTCCCATTTTATCCCTCTATAATCCCAAATTAGACACAAAACTCCATACGGATGCAAGTGCTTTGGGTGTGGGTGGCATATTGTTACAATGGCAGGAAAGTCCACGAGTTCTGAAGCCAGTCGCCTACTTTAGCAGGCAAACTACGCCCGAAGAACGCCACTTGCATTCCTATGAGTTAGAAACACTAGCTATCGTCTGTTCCCTTAAAAAGTTTAGAGCTTACCTCTTAGGAATAAATTTTAAGGTAGTTACAGATTGCCACGCTATTCGAACAACACTTACCAAACGCGACCTCGTACCACGTATCGCTAGGTGGTGGCTCCAAATAAGTAAATTTACTTTCGAAATTGAATATAGACCAGGCATAGAAATGGCACACGTTGATGCTTTAAGTTGCAATACTAAATTGACTGACACTAGTGACGACTCTACTGCTACAGTTTACAATATTGAAACGGACCATTGGCTTTTAACCCTACAAATGAGTGACCCAGATATTGCACGAATAATAAAAGTTTTGAAACCAGAAAATGACGAGGAATCAAAAGACATAAAGAAGAATTACATAATAAAGGATCATAAAGTGTATAGAAAAGTTGATGACAAGTTATGTCTTGTGATTCCACGTAGTGCGCGATTTCACGTCTGTCGATCAAATCATGACGAAATTGGTCATTTAGGTGAAACTAAAACGATTGATAGGATTCAAGCTCAATATTGGTTTCCGAAATTACGGAAATTTAAGATTTTAAACTTTTATCATCGCGGACACTAAACATTTTAACTGTAACGGGTACTCACGATATTTATTATTTACACCGATATTTCGACCCAGTCTCGCCGTGACCATGATCCATGTAATTGGGTCGAAATATCGGTGTAAATAATAAATATCGTGAGTACCCGTTACAGTTAAAATGTTACGGAAATTTGTTAGAAAATACGTACAATCTTGCATTCAATGTGCGTATAATAAGGATAACGCTAAAAATCGGCGGACTGGCCATTTGTATCCAATCCCAAAGGTGGACATCCCCTTTCATACTATCCACATCGACCATCTGGGTCCATTCACAAAAAGTAAAAAGGGGAACGCTTATATATTGACTGTTGTGGATGGCTTTACAAAATACGTTTTTGTAAAACCCGTAAAGGACACAAAAACCAAAAGCACCCTGAAGGTCCTCTAAAACATATTTAATGATTTTGGTTTACCTTCTAGAATCATATCTGACCGCGGTCCTTCATTTACTTCAGGTGCTTTCAAAAAGTTTTGTGACTTATATGGGATTAAACACGTGTTGAACGCAGTCGCGTGTCCCAGGGCTAATGGTCAAGCAGAACGCTTTAACCAAACTATTTTAAATTCCTTAATGAAGCACAACACTGGTAAAGACGAGCGTGACTGGGATACGTGGCTGGGGAAGATACAATGGGGTATTAACAATACTATTAATTCTTCCACTCAAAAAACGGCATCGGAGGCTCTATTTGGATGTAAAGTTCGCGATAGTTTAGCCAACAAACTTAACATCGGTCTTGATGGCCCAATAGGGAATATAAGTAAAAAAAAAAATTGGTTGTCTGTAAAGTCGGTTTACTGACGATAGTTGAACGTGACAACGTCTTAAGAAAATACTGATGGAATGGTAGCATAATCACTAATAGTCATCCTAAACTATCTTTGAATACTTAGTTATAATTTATTTACTGTTACATTGCAGTTAAAAACCTTTATTAAAAATTATATTTAAAACATTGTAACACCATCCGCCATCTAGCGCTGCTAACCGTTAGACCATTAACCATTAGTCACAACTAAGTGAGGTAACAAAGAAGATTACTCTACTTCTTCAGAGATGGCGCTGTACCATTTTCTGAAACACGCCAACGTGTGTACGCCGTAGCTACCATAAGTAATGTTAAGGAGGAAGGGACGCGTGCCTTTCACTTTTTATGTCTGTCTCTCTCGCTCTTAGGCGGGCTAACCATGCCCGAGTGGAAGGGACGCGTGCCTCTCACTCGCTCTCATTGTAAGCGCATAACGTGAGCGGCGGAGCGTGACCGTGACACAGTTTCTTGAAGTGCCTCCCAGCAAACCAATTTATAAGACGTTATCACGTCAATAAGGGAAGAGATTAACAACAATATAAAGAACATCCAAGAGAAACAAAAGCAATATAACGAGGGCAATAGAGCACCCGCTGCTGTTTATAGAGAAGGAGATTTAGTTAAGATTACCAGAACGAATTATTATAATAAAGGTAATAGTACCAAACTTCTATCTAAATTCATAGGGCCCTATAGAATTGTTAAAGCCCTGGGTAACGATAGATATAAGATTTCCAATGTACCTGGATTCAATAGGAGATATAAGTCGTTTGAGCCTGTTGTTGCTGCAGATAGAATCAGACCCTGGATAAATATAAATAATTTATGTTCTAGCTCCGAAAAATCTAGTAATAGTTCTGCGGAATCGTCTGATTACGACAGCGATGATAATACTCCCTTATCTGAACTGCAGCACCAATCTCCAACGACCGCTGAACATTAAAAATGCAGCGAATGTGATGATCTTGTTAAGACTATTTATTTGCTTAGTTCATTGCATTTATTTGTTTCTTGTATAACTTTTATTGGAATATTATTAATTTTTGTCTTTATCATTATCATTATGATTAGTAATTATTAAATTTTGTGTGACTTTATGATTTTTGTGATATTATTATACAATTATTTTCTATATCTTTACAATGAAGTCATACTATTTATTTGCTTAGTTCATTGCATTTATTTATTTCTTTATATAATTTCTTGTTTAACTTTAATTGGAATATTATTAATTTTTGTCTTTATCATTATCATTATGATTAGATTAGTGTGAGTTTATTATTTTTGTGATATTATTATACAATTCTTTTCTATATCTTTACAATGAAATCATCACATATATCGTGAAGATAAAAATCATTTCACATTAGTCAAGTTCTATTTACAGTTGTTATCCTAAGAAATTTCTGAGATTGAAAAATGCACCGGGAGGTTGCATTTGCACGGATGGCCGAATGTGATGATTTTTACAATTTATTTATGTTTTTCGCGAGTTACACTGGCAACATCGATAGTTGGCGCTGATTGGTCGTGAGAAGTCGAACGATGATCATATGAGCTGGCGACCAATCAGAACATTTCTTGTTTTTAGTGGAGTTCGGGTTAGACGATCGGTGGTAGGATGAACGATCACTTGAGTGTGAGCTCTAGGACCGATAGGTCGTGGGATAAGTCCACTATTGTGAAGAGTCATTTAAAAGTACTTATAATGTAAGAATTTAGTGTAAGATTATTTGAATGTAATTGGAATAAAAGCATTATTACATCATTGAGTTTTAATTATTAAACTCCGATATCTTAATTGTTATCTTTTGTCATTGTTCATTAATTACAAGACACATTAAAAGTCATATTTTCACAAGGAACGAAAATAAAATGGAAGTTATAAAACTCCAACACACCAGATGTAACCAAATAAAACTTTGTCATACCAAAAACGCCGTTTCACTTTTACCTCGTCTAGCCGTTACTATATCTAGGTAATGTCACCCTTGGTTGCAGATAGGAACCAGAAAAGGTCTTGGTCTCCAGTTCCTTATAACCTAGAAACGCTTCCTAAACTCAAAAATCATAAATCCGACGTAAACACTTACGCCGACTTTATTTATTTCGAAAATATAGTGACTAAAGCGGGTAAGAATCCAACTAATTCGTCTGTAATAACTCTAACGACAATGTTTTGGATCATTAGATAACGCTTACACAATATTTAAAATTAACAATGAACTACGCGGGTATTTAGAATATCGAAATTATTTTGTCACATAGTAAATAAAACTTTGAAAATTGTATTGTGTTTCACTTTTAAAACAACTCGAACTAATGAGCAACTAATTCGATCGACGTCACCAACGAACAACCAAACCGTTCACTTTTTAAAAGCGTAAGCTAATTATTGTTGTAGGTACTCGATAAATGGAATACTTCGTCAAGTTGAGCACAAATAAAGCAAACTATTTTGTGTGTGTTTATCTTTTCCAATTAATCCTTTTCAGCAATAAGCGGTGCACCAAATTACCAAAAACCAAAATAACTATCATGAACATTACACGTTTGATAAAAGTCACTGCACTGTACGTCATATCTCGTTATCAATTAAAAATTGTACCAACACGGAATGCATAATAAAATGCCTGACTTTAAAACGTTTGTTTTTCTTTTTCGACCAGACTACAAAATCTAATCTACCCCATTTATCTTTAAGAATTTTATGAACGTAGATTATTATTGTAACTTCGGAACATAATAATTTTACTTTAAAATGACTCGAGTTACGTTACATTTCGATTAAATTAATTGAACAAAAATGCTTACCCAACCAAGTACCATTGTTATCCAATAACTTTCATCAACTATCATAATATCATCAAGGTATCTCAAAACAAAGCATGAATCTTATTCGTGGCCTGTGGCTTTTCAATAAGCCCAACCAACAAACTTTACGTTTGTTACACACGCATTCTTCCGAATGCCGAACGGGTCGCACGGATTCTTCCGTGGTCTAACCTAGACCCCGACCTCCGCCAGAGCCACCCGCGCACCGCGCATCCACGGACTATTTAAAGTAGATACCGACTTCTAACGGACTACGGCTACGAAATGTCTACTGGTACGGTCCGACCAGCCGAACTAAGATTCACCACTATTACTCGACTCAAATTCACTTTTTATATCACAACACTTCAAATGGTACTTAGTCCTTGGGCATTCTAACAAACTAACCACAAATCTACCCACGTTAAACTTCAACAAAATGATCGCATGATAAAAGTGTGTTCCGATGTTGTACTTGGTTAAATTACACTAAAATCAAAGGGTGTAACTTTCCCTTCATAATAAAACAGAGGTCATAATAAAAACGATTTCTTTTGTTTTTCAGCGATTAAACATCAAAATAAGATTACAATGAGGAGCGATTTGTTTTAATTACGGAGCTGCGTTAAATGATTTTATCACCGGAAATTGATGTCTTTATTTTCACTCACGATTATCAAACAAACTACACACACACACACACAACATAGTTTACACAAAAATTAAAATTTAAGCAATGAAATTGTATCACCTCAGACGTAATGGATTAAAAATAATGCCATACCCATACTCGCGGTCTTACTTGAAATCCTTTTACCGAAATTCAATGCCACATTCCATCTATGCCATGTGAGATGTAATGGCACATGGCAACTCGCTTGCCATTTATGAATCCAGTTCTCACCTGAAAATTGCAACCTGAAAACCTGAAAATTGTAACCTGAAAACCCACAGTGAGTTCTTTATCCCAACTTCTGATATCGGAGACACTAGTCAGGATGGTGGTATAATGCTCCGATCATCAGGTTGCAAGGTGAAAAATAAAACACAGTGGGCGTTCAATACGTTTCTTCATGATTTAAATTAGGTTTCAGGTTACACAGTTTAACTTAATTTGATTAAAGCTTTTAGGTTATGTTAAAACGTGGTGCGACTGAAATACACTTAGAGAAACGTTATGCCGTCGGGCATAGGTACGACGCAGTATAGGATTTTATTACAAAGTACACTAGTTAACTTAATGCGACCGTTCAGCTCGACGTCTGCTCGAGAAGTCCCCGCTGTTCGTAAGTGGCTGCAGAGGTGCCCTCTGTTGGGTTCCCCCTCTCCGATATTCCATCGAGACACGTTTACAATTCGTACAGAGTTGCCATTTAAATTACAGTTTCCGGATTTACGTTTTATTCAAAGTTTAATGATTTATTTACTTTGATTTTAATCTAATTTTATTTCCGTCCGACATATAGATTATCCTGGAATTCCCGCGGAATCAGGATTCACGCGGGAAAAACTCCTATGCACGAAGTTCCGGGCTTAGATTTTTATGGGACTTTCACTGGGGGATAGAGAAGGTTCTGGAGCATTATATAGGCTACTTATTATCCCGGAATTCCAGCGGGATCAGGATTCACGCGGGAAAAACTCCTATGCGCGAAGTTGCGGGCTTAGATTTTTGTGGGACATTCAGTAATATAAATAGGCTACTTTTTATCCCGGAATTCCCGCAGGATCAGGATTCACGCGGGAAAATCTCATATGCGGGAACGAGGTCCCGGGCTCAGATGTTTATATATGTGACTTTCAGTGGGAGGTAGAGGCGGCTATGGAGCCTTATATAGGCTACTTTTTGTTCCTGAATTCTCGCGGGATCGGGATTTACGCGGGAAAAACTCCTATGAGCAAATGTCTATATATTTATATCTATGTATCTATATCTATACAGTACTAAACTAAAAAAGATTTTTGTATGGTGTGACTAAAACATAGTAAAAATCAACTACTCTGGTGTGTAGAGTAATATAATTATAGTCCCTTATTTATCTTAGAAATCTCGCGGGGTCGAAATTCACGCAGGAAAAACTTTGTGACACACAAAATTCCACGCGGGCGGAGCCGCGGGCACAGCTAGTGTAGGAATATTTATGCTTGGAAGTTTCAGCTCCATACTGTGTGACGGTACTTGTTGTGTCTGTTGTAATGTAGATTGTGAAACTGTAATTTCAGATAACTTTGACTTTAAGTCGCTCTTATAATTGATGTAAGTCTCCTCGTAATCAAAATAAGTGTTCTCCTTAAAATAAATTATGTCCTCTATCTCCATACCATCTAAGCAACCTACGATTTCATCATGAGTAGTAGTAAACGAGGTCCAAGCTTTTTCTAAGGCCTCTAACCTCGTTTCTAAGTATTTTTTTTTTTTTATAATCTTTATTGATTTAAAGGGGTTTTGTCACGCAGTGACTATGCCACCCCCATATGGCTTAATTACATATTATTAACCAGCGTAAGTTATAAAATACAACGGTAAAGTTTTATCAGCATTTTGGCTTCGCGAGATGACGGAGAAGCCAGAATGCTGTTACAACCGCCAACATCGAATGTAGTTGAAATTTGTAATGATTGTCTTACTGCCTCGTTACGAACACATTCCTTCAACACATGCTGGACGTCTTCAACGACGTCACACTCTGGGCAATTAGGCGAATCTGTAATCCCAATCAAAAATTTAAATTTATTCGAGGGAATGTGACCGCACCGAAGCCTTAGCATTGAGATAGCATCTCTTCTACTGCACTTATATCTATCGAACCAGGGGAAACGAGGAGGCTGGCACTGAATAGTTTTGTACCATATTCCTTTTGTGCGTGACCGTTCATCAAAGTACTCGTGCCATAAACGTGTACAATTAACTTTAACTTCACTCAGGACTTCATTGTGTAAAGGTAAACAGCTATATGGTATGCCGTCACTAATAGCTTGCTTCGCTGCTTTATCGGCCTCCTCGTTTCCCTCTATTCCAACATGGGAAGGTATCCATTGGATAAAGACTTCCTTTTCGAGAGCACCCAAACTTCAAATGGAGTCCAGGATATTGTAGGCTATCGGAAATCCTCGAATATTCGAGGAAAGCCGAGCCAAGTGTAAAAGGGCACTTTTAGAATCTGACAATATTATAATTTTTTTTGCCTCTAATGATGTCGAGTATTGTAAAGCTTCAGCTATAGCAACCAATTCACAATGCATTATAGATAAACTGGAACTTATGTTAAATTTAATAATAATAATAATTCTTTATTCATTTCATAAGACATTACATACATTAGAATGTGGCTGGAGTCTCCCTTTAAGCACAAAGTACCTGTAGTAGGAGCCTCCGCTCTTCCGTGAGTTAGAAGCGAGCTTATGAAAATTTACAAGGAAAATGAACTGAGAACTTAACTAATTATTAATAACTGTGTGTGTGAGTGTGTGTGTGTGTGTGTGTGTGTGCGTAAGTGTGTGTGTGTGTGTGTGTGCGTGGGTGAACATGTTTGGGATTATATTTGTAATACTCTTATTAGAGATTCTACCTCGTCATATGTCTTCTTCGTCGTTTCCTCATGACTGAGGGTCGTGGTCATCGTAAGTGATTTTCTCCACTAAAGTCCTCCAGGCTTTTCTGTTTTGGGAAAGTTGCATGGATGCGTGAATGGTGGATTTACACGCTTGTTTAATAGTATCGGTCCAACGGGTCGGTGATCGCCCTCTACTCCTCTTTCCTTCCACGCAGCCAACCACTATCAATTTTTCAAGATTGTCTGGTTCACGCCGGACCACGTGGCCGAAGTACTTGAGAATCCTACGCATGCATATAGTAGAGAGACGAGTTCGGATCTTGAGTTCCTTCAGAATAGATACATTGGTGCGATGGGCTGTCCATGAGATACCCAACATTTTACGCCAACACCACATCTCAAATGCATCTATCCTGTTCCGTACGCGAGACTTCAGTGTCCAGGTTTCGGAAGCATAAAGAAAGATCGAGAAGACAAGGGTATGCATAAGCCTTATTTTGACTTTTAGGCTGATTCCTCTGTTCTTCCATATCTTTTCCAACCGTTTTACTGCTGCCTTTGCCATCTGCGCTCTGCGGATGACCTCTGGTTCACAATCACCATCACTGGAAATCATAGAGCTGAGATACACAAATTGATCAACCGTATCAAGATCTTGTAGTTCGAGAGTTCTTTGCAATATGTTAGCTCGGTCTACAAACATCAGCTTGGTCTTGCTTCGGTTTATCCGCAACCCGTATTCTGCGCTTGTGATCTCTACTCTTTGCAGAAGCTCGGCAAGTTCCTTTTCATTGGCGCCTATGATGGTGGTGTCGTCTGCAAATCGTAGGTTGTTTATTAGATGACCGCCTACACGGATACCCCCTTTCCAATCATCCAAAGCTCTGCGCATTATGTGTTCACCAATTAGGTTAAACAGTTGCGGTGACAGAATGCACCCCTGTCTGACTCCACGTTCTGTCCTAAATGGTTGCGATTCTGTCTTATCAACTAGGATCTTTGAATGACCTTCCAGGTAAAGATTCTGAACAAGAAAGGTTAGATGATCAGGTATTCCCATCTCTTTCATGACTTGAAACATCTTTTTCCAATTGATACAGTCAAAAGCTTTGGCATAGTCAATGAAGCAAAGAGCCATCGGTACATTAAATTCTCTACTTTTCTCGATAAGCTGTCTCATGTTCAATATCTGTTCCCGTGTGCCTCTACCTTTGACAAATCCTGCTTGTTCCTTGGCGATGAGTCCGGAAATATAATATTCAAGTCTTTTATTGATTATATGCAGTAGAATCTTACTAGCGTGTGATGTTAAGGAGATGGTACGGTAATTCCCGCATTTGCGTGTGGAACCTTTCTTGTGCAAGGGTATAACAATTGATTCCATCCAGTCTGTCGGCCATTGTCCCGTTCTCCAAACTTTTTGGCATATTGAATGGAAGATCTTAACACCCTGTGGTCCCAGACTCTTTATCATATAGGAAGTTATTCCGTCCCCACCACTAGCCTTCGGTTTTAAGCGTGCAATAGCTGTTTCAACTTCTTGAAGCAGAATATCAGGTTCTCTGTCTTGATAATCAAACCTCTCTTCATGTGTGTTGTTATCGCTGTACAGTTGTATACAATATTGCCGCCACCGCTCTAGTACTTGGTGCTTTTCCAAAACCAAATGCCCATTTTCGTCCTCAACGGCCCAATTCTTCATTTTAAACTCCTTCGTAAGAAGTCGTACCTTTGCAAACATGTCTTTAGTGTTGGCCGTCCTAGAGTTGTTTTCAATGTCTTCACATATACCGTTAATGTATGCGTTTCTGTCTCTTCTACAGATGTACTGTACTTTGCCGTGAAATTCTCTGTACTTTTCCCTGTCGGGCGCTGATTTTAAGCCCGCCTCTTTTACAGCTTTTCTCTTTAAGATCACTGACCATGCTTCTTCGCTCATCCAGTTTGCCCTTGGGGCCTCTCCTTGCTGAGCGATAGCTAATCTAGCGGTATCCAGTGTCGTGCGTTTGAGTTTCGACCAAGAGGCTTCGGCTGACTCAAATGGGTCAAGGTCTAGTTCCTTCAGTTGGGGTTGGACAAGCTGCTGGAAAAGATTTTGTGTTGCCGGAGTCAGATGGTACGGTTTACTAGGACGAGGTCTTCTTGCTGCCTTTAGTCGTATATTAATAATCCCAGCTAACAGTTGATGGTCGCTTCCACAATCTGCACCTGGTCGTGTCTTAACATAGGACATTGATGATCTCCACCGTTTTCCGATTATAATATAATCGATTTGGTTCTTATGCTTTCCATTCGGTGATGTCCAGGTATACAAACGCCGTGGGTGTTGTTGAAACCAGGTGTTCATTACGCTCAGATTGTTTTCAGCACAAAAGTTTAGGAGTAATTGACCACGTTCGTTTCGGTTTCCCAATCCAAACTTCCCAATTATTCCTTTCAGGTGATCGTCGCCGGTGTTATTTCCGATCTTTGCATTAAAGTCACCAAGCAGTATTGTTACTTGCTTACTTGGTATCTCCTGGTACACTTTCTCTAACATGCCATAAAATTCGGTTATAACTTCTTCTGAAGCTTCGGACGTTGGTGCATATACTTGGATAAGATTTATTGGTTCTGGGTGGGCGTTCAATTTTATCTTAACAATTCTATCATTTATGGTGACAAAAGCTAGCAATCTTTGAGACATCTGTTTGGAAATTAAGAAACCCACTCCACTAAAGCTGTTATCAGATTTTCCTGAATTTATCAGGCAATTTCCGTGGTCAGTTAACATTTGTCCAGTATCTTTTAGGTGTGTTTCACTAAGTCCCAAAACATCAAGACCATATCGTTTCATTTCTGCTTCGACTATCTCTACTTTCCCGGGTTTTAACAGACCTCGTATATTCCATGTTCCAACTTTCAAATTGTGCTTCCGCGTCGCTAAATCATCACCAACAGTAGCCAAATTTCTGCAAGCTGCCTGCTGGTACACAGACTTACAGCCGGTAGCCAATTTCACACCAGTCGACCCGGACTCGTCCTGGCGCCGGGTGTTAACCGGGTCGCCAACCGAAACATTTCCTTTAGTAACTCGACTCATAATGACTTTCTTGGGAGATATAGTAACGGTAGTTTCCCATTCCTTTCCGTACCAGTCTTTTTGAGGTTATTTTGGCCCTCACGGTCACTGAAGCCGCCCCGCAAGCAGGGATGTCGGGATATTTACCGCCGCCCGATATTCGGCGTTGCTGCTCGTTTAGCACCACCCAGGGGGTACGTACAGGGGGATCGAAGGTAGTTCCTGTGGACGCGAGCAGCACCACCCCCCAATGGGTCATATGTAAGGGGTAATAAATATTTCCTTATTGCAGCTTTACATTCAAAGTATGACATTGTGTATATTTCTATATCTTTATTAATTCTATTGTATAAATTGGCTGCACGTTTATCATACTGTACACTAGCAAATGTAGTCTTAGTTTTGGGAACTTGTGCAACCAGATCTTTCCTCCGCTTTTGCAAGTAATTTGGATTGTATGATAGGGATTTATGTTTTTTAAGAATTACTTGATGTATATACATTTTCCTAACAGATAATAATTGGCTTAAATGGTAAAGACTTACTGTGGGATATCTTCTGTTTTTAAAATACATAGTTTTTATTAAACCCCGTTGAGCACGCTCTAAATGAATCAGTTTTGATTTCCCTGCACCCCCCCAGATTGATATGCAGTACCCCAGTACTGACTGGACCAGCGCCATATAGATATCGTTCAATAACTTATTTTGAGAGATTTCTGTGGAAGTTTTCCTTGGTATAATTTATATATATATTTATATATATATATTTAACTGTAATATTTGCTTGCGGGTCGAAAAAGGCAGCCCCACATCTGGTCTGATCTTTTGAACCATCTGTATATAACATGTAGAAGTCATTAAAATTAGTAGATAGGTATTCACAGCATCTATTCCGCATATCAGCTTTATTAGCATGCCTCACAGCTGAATCTATACCATCAACCAAAACTATAACATTTTTAGAAAGATCGTATCTTGTTATCCAATTACGGAGTGAGTAAGATGGCAAATTGGATTGCGAATGCATCGGATAGTGACAATATTTATTATGAATTTCAATAAGTAAGGGAATTCTTTTCCTGGTCCAATATGCACTATGACACAAAGTTCTCAATTCCTCCAAAATTTTTATGGTTGTATTATTGTTAAGAGAGTTTGATCTGAGCCAAAATTTTGCAGCTAAGAGTTTCCTGCGGATAAATAGAGGTTGGAGGCATAATTCGCTCTCCATTACATGAATCGGCGAACTTCTTATAAAACCACCGATCACTCTCATCGCCTGGTTCTGCACTTTATCCAGTTTATATAAATTATTTTAGCACTATTGTCAAAAAGAAAACTACAGTAATCCAATCTGCTGCGTATTATAGCTATGTACAAGCGTCTAAGATGAGTAGGGTGAACACCCCAACTAGACCCAGCCAGCACCTTAAATATATTTAAAAATTTTGATGTTTTGATATATAATTCGTTGATAAGCCCAAATACTTAACAGTTTCAACTTGTTCAATGTTACAATTGTTTATTCTTAAATTTACGTTATATCTATATTCATTTCTTATGTGACCCCTAGTAAAAACACATATCTTAGATTTCCTGTGAGAGATGCTTAAACCTAAATCTTGTATCATGTTATTTATTCTGTCTAGGGCACTTTGTGTGGTAGAAACCGCAACATCAAAATTTTTGTGGCTGGAATACAGTACAAAATCGTCCGCATACTGAGATATGTACACTTGTGTGATATTCTTACAAATATTAATAGTTGCCACGTTGAATAATATTGGAGACAATGGGTCACCCTGTGCTAAACCTATTCCTGACAGTCGGGTTAAGTGTTCGTTACCATTAAGCTGGATTGATAAGCGTCGTGAGTGTAAAAATTGCCAAAGATAATTACATATTAGAGCACCCACTCCAAGATTATTCAACGTGTTTAAAAGTGTTAATATATTAATGTTGTTGTAAGCACTGTCAATATCAATAAAACAGCTTACAGTATGCAATCCCTTGCTAAATCCACTTTGTATTCTGGACACTAGCCTTGTCAGATTGTCCATGCAAGACCGCGATCTTCTAAAACCTACTGTTTCTTCTGAGAAACTATTGCTTGATTCAAAGTACCATTCCAATCTACGGGTGATAATAGTATGGAATATCTTACATGGGCAAGATAGCAAAGCAATAGGCCGAAAATTGGACTCTGAGCTGTTACTAGAACCAGGTTTTGCATTAGGTACGATTTTTATATCTCTCCATTGTCTTGGAACGGTACTCGAAGATAAAAATCGATTATACAAAGTTACCAATATCGTTTTAGCATTCGCTGGTAAATTCTTAATCATAGAATACGAGATTCCATCAACACCTGTTGCCGTATCAGTATTTTTAATAGCAGTAGAAAGCTCCTCAACTGATATTGGTGCTGATAAATGAGTATTTTCGCTACAGAAATTAAGAGTAGCTGGACAAACATAATCAGGCGCTAAAGAGCACAATAACGATTCCGCTTTCTCGCGGGCTATGCTGTTGGTGTTCGTATTATAATAACCCTTTATCCATTTTATCTTATTCCACATTTCTTTTGAAGAAGATACATGGTCGATATCGTCGCAAAAACCTCGCCAAGATTCGCTTCTACTCTTACGAATAGCTAGCTGAGCCTTGCTGACCATATTGAGTAAACCTTCCAAATTATTTGGCGTCGGATTTCTTCTGAAGACTGCAAGAGCCCTACGTCTTTGCGCTATCGTCATTGATATATTTTGGTTCCAGTAAGGTCTTGGTCTAAAATGTTGGAGTCGTAAAGGATTATTGCAAAATCTAATATATGGGATTGCTTCATCCGCAGCTCTGTTAATTATATTAAGAAAGTCATTATACGCCACAGTTGGATCGTCAGACATCTTGAAGTCTCGGAGGTATCTTTCAATAGTGTCTTTGTATTTTGACCAGTCAGCCTTTTTAAAATTACGTTTTTTTGAATAATTGCAGTTGACTGAAACGTTAGTCCTGATTTTAATCATTAAATGGTCACTCCCCAGATTTTCATTCACCACCGTCCAGTTAAATCTCACCGCGATGTCCACGGATGCCAAAGAGAGATCTGGCGAAGATTTTTGAACAGAACCGTTGACTAACTTCACTCTAGTTGGTGTTCCATCGTTTAATGAAACAAATGAATACCCCATCATCGAATCCAATATTTGTTCCCCACGCGAATCTATCCTGGTGGACCAGTTAGTATGATGACCGTTAAGGTCTCCTGCTACTAACGTTTTTCTACCGACTAATGCAAAAATTTGATCCCAGTCATTAGTGGTAGTCCTCACGGTAGCTGGGCAGTATAAAGAGAGTATGTTTTCCAAATGATCACAATTAAAAATTTTGACAAATAAAACCTCTATTTGAGGGTTATTCAATTGGATATTACATTGCTGTACTTTGACGGATTTGTGTGTTATGACGGCCACCCCTCCGTATCCATCAGCACGATCCGATCTGAATACATTGTATTCACTTATCCGAAAAGAGCTATTAGGGACTAACCATGTCTCACTTATAATAGCAATATGTATTTTTTCCTGTCGCAACAACGCTTCAAACTCTAAACACTTCGGACGAATGCTTTGAGCATTCCACTGTAAGATATTTACTGGGAGTTGTGGGTTGTTGTATTCCATAATAATTGGCTAATGAAATGACAACAAGGCTGATCAGCAATGAATTGCTTAAGTAATGATAATAGACCTTCAATAAGAATTGTAAAGCATCCCTTTATATTTTCTTCCCATGAACCTGTGTTTTCTTCAAGAATTTTCGCCTTAAGCCTGCTTAATAATGATTTCCAAGTCAACCGGTCTTTAAGTTCTGATCTAGATCCCTCGCCCAGTTGCCCCTCATTTCTACTGTCATTCTCGCTCACTTCTGAATTACACTCAAATGACATAGCATTTTTTTCCTCATGAGTTTTTTTCTTTTTCTTCCGTTTTTCAAGTTTACCCTTTTTTTGTTTCTTTCCTGTCTCTTCTATAATGTGGGTGTAGAGTAGAGGAGTATTATCTGCCTGTGTTGTTGTGTCTTGTGAAGGGACTTGACTTACTGTGTCTGGATTCGGCAGCGGTGGATCCAATACCATATCAAAAGTTGGAGGTGATGGCGGCACATATAAGGTAATAGCTCTTTTATACGAGCAATTGAATTCGGTCATTAACTCCCGTAAACGTTTTTCTTTTTTGTACACTGGACATATTTTAGCCATTGCCATGTGCCTCCCGGTGCAATTACTGCATGTAAAGTAAGTTGTCTCGCAGTTCGCGTGGTTTTTGGAACACTTAGGGCAAATAGTTTTTAAAGAGGGGCAAAACTTTATCGAATGACCAAATCGCCAACAGCGAGAACATTGAGTCACTGGAAAAGTATATGGGGTGACACCCGCCCGGGTATTAAATATGTATACATGTGCGGGCAAAGATGAACCTTTGAAGCATATTCTTACCGATTCACTCAAATCCCAGTGGCCGTCGTTAGTATTTTTGCGTTTTAATCTTTTAACTCCCAGTATAGTTGCGTCACTACTAAGTCCTTCTAATATTTCTTCTTCCTTTAAATGTAAATCCACATTTTTTATAACTCCATAAGACTGACTTGTCTCTAGGGTTTTATGGCACTTGAATCCATTTTCATTAAACGTTTTTGATTGTAGAAACATCTCGGCGCTTTCTTCATTACTAAAATGTACTAAAACCTTGAATGCATTTATGTATTTAATTTTAATAACATTCTGTATATTTTCATCTCTTAAAAGTTTTGCTAATCCAAACTGTTTTGGTATTTTCTCCGTTCCCGTCAAACAAATTTCAATAATATCCTCTTGAATCCTTGAAGTATCGTCATGTCCATCAGATCGGCCAAATCTCTTGGCCCTACGTACAACCGATGTCCAAATTTCATCTTGGTTTATTTCTCGACTTCTTTTTGGTCTTCCTGTCTTCTCAACGTTTGTATTATCCTGCTCCATGTCAAACAACTGGTCCCGCTCCTCCATACTCCGTGTCATCTCACCCTCATTCACTCCTAACTGGGTAGATTGCAATAACACCGCGTCGTCACCACTATTCATTATAAAATAGCGAGCGAGACATCGTATGCAGAAACGCACGTAAACAAAGGGAAAGGAATTCGAATCGCTCTTATAATTGATGTAAGTCTCCTTGTAATCAAAATAAGTGTTCTCCTTAAAATAAATTATGTCCTCTATCTCCATACCATCTAAGCAACCTACGATTTCATCATGAGTAGTAGTAAACGATGTCCAAGCTTTTTCTAAGGCCTCTAACCTCGTTTCTAAGTAACTAATGGAAAATCGAGTTTTAGGTGTTTTGCTGTAATTAACCAACGCTTTTTGTAGGTTTTTGTATCTATCAAGTTGGCATGCAATGAGCTTGTCGACCTTTGCCATTTTTATTACTTTTTAATAAATATAATGATAAAAAGTTTTTATCGGCAATATGTAGGTAGTAGGTAAATAGGTACGACACCGGTCTGTCCGCTTAGTGAAAATACTACTAAACCACGCTATTTCTATTGAGAACTCGTGTGTATTGTTTAGTATTACACCAACACGTTGTTTTTTTTAATGATCTCCTTGACCGATTCGTAAAATAATACGCGAAAACACTTTGTTACTAATCTCTTCGGACGAAGCACTCGTATAATTATGATAGAACTTCACTTGGTAAGTTCGTTTAATCAATAATTATACTTCGTGCTTCGTCCTCGAGATTAGTAACCTGAAATAGAAACTTATCAACACACATATGTAGACCTTGAGAGTGTTGCAAGGTTTCAAGAAGGGGATTAATCAAAAAGGCGAACCACTCATAATCAATTGTTCATTTAGCGTAATAAGATTAGGGAAACAATCAGAAATAATATGAGCATCGGTATACCCAGATACAAAACTAACACTTACAATTTTTACAATTTGAAAAACTTGGTTAATTTAAATTTTATAATTTAATTTATAATTACACTCGCTAAAGACACTTCATTTGTGTCGATGATGGTTCGGTGGTAGAACTTGGCGAAAGTATTAGAGCTTCCGCTCCAGCCGGCGGTGTTGCGGATAAGGTCAATGTTGACTCCTCGCGAATATGCGCGTGATGTGGACGCATGTCTGGTGCTGTGCGCGGAAAATATTGATACGTCGACTCCACTGTCCTTTAGGGTTCCTTTGATCCAGCGACTTAATGTTTGGGAAGCTACTGGTTTATAAGGTTTTTTATAGCTTATAAATAAAGAATCAGATCTACGTATTGCTGCAGTTTTATTTATATAATAGACTAAAGTGTTCGCGGGGCATATTTCTGGTTTTTCACGAAAAAACGGTAAAAATAATATAGGCTGTTTAGATCCTACACGAGAAGTTTTGACCAGTTCGGGAATTTTAATAACAACCTGCGTCTGTAATACCTCTATATTATTTATGTTTATTTGTGATAAGGTCTGTACCCTATGCGCGGTAGTTAAAGCAATCAAAGTAGAGCATTTCTTTGATAGTTGTTCGAGAGAAATGTTTTCATTAGGGTATTGTGCTTTTAAAAAATTTAATACGCAATTTGTATCCCAAGTAATATTGTACTTTGGATTCGGTGGTCGAAGTCGATATACCCCTTTGAAAAATCTTTGAATATTATCGTTATCGATGATATCATGCCCTAGTACAATGTGGCTTTACAACTATTAAGGGAGCCAAATTGACTACCACTAGCATAATTAAGATTCAGTTAAGAGTTCTAAAACATTTGGTATACTAGCATTATAAAGATTCGTTGAATTTTTTACACAGAAATTATGCCATTTTTTTTTTTGATAAGCGCTATACTGTTTTGTTGAAATGGAGGATAGCATAACCTGACAACCTCCCGGCCGCCAGGATAAGGTTTGATTGTATCCGTCGGGACTCTCTGGACACAAGAACAAGTAATTAAAACAAGTAATTAATACAACAAGTACAAGAAATTAAACTTTCGTTGGCTTTGAGGTATATTATGTCTGACTTAAGAAGACTTGTAAAAATAGGGTACCATGGTTGACTGGGCCACAGCGGGACTATCATGATCCCATCAGCTACATCGTTACTTTAATATCATTGAAAATGGGGGAAAGGTGTAGAAAAAATAATTACTCCAGTTAATAGTAAATACATAAATAGCAAAGGCATCGGGGTCCATGTGAAAAGATATAAAATTTTCACATTTACGATTAATTCGGCTTGCAAACAAGTCTATGTGAGGTTTACCAAATTTTGAAATTATGGTTTCGTAGGTAGAATTTGATAATTCCCATTCGATATTTGGATGTACTTTTCTAGATTCCGCGTTTGCAATTTTGTTGTCCACAGATCTGATGTACGATGCGAAAATGAATAATTGTCTTTGCTCACACCATTGCCAGATATCTTTAATTACTTGAGTGAGATGGGGAAATTTGATACCACCCATGCGGTTGATATATGAAATAGCTGTTGAATTATCTATTCTAAGCAGTATTTGACAGTTTATAAGTTGTTTTGCAAAAATTTTTAAACTTAAAAATGCTGCTAAATGTTCAAGATAGTTGATGTGGTAGCCCTGCTCGCTTGTGGACCATTGACCGCTAGCCGTTTCCCCATTGCAGGACGCTCCCCATCCCGTCGTTGAGGCGTCAGAGTATATTTCAATAGCATATTTATCATTAAGTATTCTTTTACCCGACTTATTAATTGCGTTAAGCCACCATTGTAAATCAGGCATTACAGCGCTAGGAATCGTTATAAATAAATCATAGTTATCTTTGCCATTCAAGCCAAGAAACTTAGTACGTTTCGTTTTAATAAAATTCTTAATTTCAGACTTAATTTGTATTTTCTTGACATGCGGTAGAGAAACTCGCATTTTCTGTGAGTCAATAATAAAACCGAGAAATTTACAAACGGTAGATGGTATAAGATTGCTCTTTTGCTTATTAATGATGAAACCTAGAGAACTGAGTAGCTTTTTCGTGATGTTAATATTACCATCACATTCTTGATAAGAACGTCCTATTAAAAGTAAATCATCAAGATAAGTAGCCTGCAGCCCTGAGGAGTTTAACGACTGGTTTCATTATCTTAGTAAATACGTACGGGGCTGTATTTAGTCCAAAAGGCAGAGCATTGAATTCGTAAATTTTGTTGTCCCATATGAACCGCAAATATTTTCTAAAATCAGGATGAATTGTTATAAATAAATAGGCATCTTTAAGATCTAAAATAGCCATATGATAATAGCATCTTGCCGTTTTGCTTTGGACGTAAAAAGGAACTCGATATGAATTGTCCTTCGCATGGAAGGCATTGTGAAATTGCCTCAGTACCGGTTAAATTATGTACAGCTTGCTCTACAAGTAGACATTCTTTACTTGTAAGTTTAGGTGGAGAAGGGACTTGATATTGTACCACAGGACGCAAAAATTCGAGTTTATACCCCTTTATCCAGTCTCGAATTTTACGATCGGATGTTAAGAGTGCCCATTGCTTGTAATACAACGATAGTTGACCAGCATATTTTACCTCGTCTACTGGCGGCGGGTTGTCCTGTACGGATGTTGCGAGGGCTTCGATAAGCTGGGTGGCTGTCTGGGTTGAACAGGCTCTGGCAACAGTGGGCGCTCCTTAAAATCAAAAAACTCCTCCGTCTGAAAGACATGAGCTGCGTAAGCACATAATAAGGAAGCTCAGTAGCTGCGTAATACATGAAGCCATGTTAAGATTTGTTTTTGTAAAATTATACGAAAACTATTTCACCAATGGCGAGACAGTTCCAAAAACTGCTCAGTTATTGGTATGAGTTTGTTACGCTTGCTTATAGTCGGTAAGATTCAGTTCCCAATGAAAAGAACGCAAACCAACTGTCACAAATGCGGCGAGACAGTCCCAGAAACTGCTCAGAGTGCATTTAGAATAAGCAGCTATCCTTGTTCTTACAATCAAAAATTCCTCCGTCTGAAAGACATGAGCTGCGTAAGCACATAATAATTTTAAACCAATCAAATCGCTTTTATCACTAAGATAAATGCAAGAAACTTACTTGAAAGAAGATACAACGAATAACAATTCAAATTACGCACTGTCACTTTGTAGTACCGGCTTTGGTTATGTTAGTACCGGGTATAAAATACTCAATTAAAGTCCTTTTTTTGCAATCACATTCACAATTTACACTATTATAATGAAACTAGAGAACCGCCCGCGCTTCGCTTCGGGACCCGTAGGTAACAGCCGCGTAGGTCCCGCTCTCGTAGGAATTTAGGCTAAAAAGTAGCCTACTACTCGCTCTCTTCACTCCACCTTGTCTGAGGTGTGTGGAGCCCTCGGGACAGTTAGTTCCCCTTTGGGGGTGTCTCTCGCGGCCCGTTAAAACGGGCCGGTTCTTGGGCTGGGCCCTAAGGCCCTTGGTTGTCCATCTGTGGTTAACCAATAGGTCAAGTCCGGTGAGTAGTGGCCTTTTTACAGGCCACAGAGTCTTAAACGGGATGGGGTTCATCTTCGCGCCGCCCAGGCGATCGAGGCCCTACCGGGTGAATCCCGCTGGTGGGAAGCCCAGCAGGAGCCGATCAGCGCCGGGCGACGACTTACGAAGCCCCAGTATCAGTCAGTGCTAGGCCCGTCCCGCGCAACCAGCAAGTCGCGCGGGAAGGCCCAGCGATCCGGTGGACGGGTGTGGAGCGGTGCCAGGTCCTGCAGATGCGGGAACCGCGACGCGTCGACACGCCCGAATATGTTGCGTGCCAATCTCTCGATGAAGTCGTCCAGGCTCTCGACTCGAAGGTCCCTCTGGTCCGCTGGCACTATCCTGTTGGCTGAGCAACTTGCGGACATCAGTCAACAGGATAGTGCCAGCGGGCGGGCGGTACAGTGAATACAGCCGGAGCGGGGAGTTCTCGAGGCAGAGCTAAAGTAGCCTATTACATTTGCCTATGACTTAAGTAAATTACATGTAGTATTTGATAGCGTAATTCAGAACTTGCAAATGAATTTTATTACCGCCATCTATTACCGCCATCTATTAACAACTCCGAAAATAAATATCTAGCAACTAACAAAACATCGATCTTCCCATGGGAATGGGATGTTTTTCCGCGGTAAAAAGTAGCCTACGTCACTCTCCACCCTCCTAACTATCCCCACACACATAAACCTTACCATATAATAGCTTTGTTGCGACGTGAAAGCGTCACAAACAAACAAACAAACAAACAAACAAACACACTTTCACATTTATAATATTAGTAAGGATTTGTTTAGTTATTTGTTGGAAAGAGGCCGAAATATACTTAATTATTGAATAAATAAAATAAAATTTGAAGGAGCTATGACAGTCAGCTGTTAACGCTAGTGTTGCCACAGAAGCATCCATTTTGTAATATAAACAACATTTTCATGATCTTGTACAGTAAACATGGTGCAGGGATATTGAAATTCGACCACTCCAACTGACCATTCTCCTTCTAAAATTATAGGTTTAGGTAATTTAGTTGAGAAAATTGTAGTTCTGTTATCAGGAAAGTATTCCATTGAACTATTACTAAGTAAAGTTAAATAAAAACTTTCTTTGTTCATTTTTCTTTCAAATAAGAAGAT
This sequence comes from Hesperia comma, assembly GCA_905404135.1. Taxonomy (NCBI): domain Eukaryota; kingdom Metazoa; phylum Arthropoda; class Insecta; order Lepidoptera; family Hesperiidae; genus Hesperia; species Hesperia comma. The sequence goes on along the minus strand of FR990013.1, from coordinate 13,982,821 downwards.
GGAACCCAACTATTAAATTTATCAGGATAACCTTTCCACTTCACTAACAATTCCTTTCTGTTACCTGTATTGCGAGAACGTATTATTTTATCTATTTTGTAATAAAGAGTGGGGTCATAATATACTTTCTGTAATTCTTTTTCATAAAACGTACCTTCTATGTTTTCGCCTTTTAAATCTTTAATGGTATACACAGGCCAAGGGCTTCTATCAATTATGGAAGATACTATAAATATTTCATCACTCCAGTTAGATTCGTATCCCTTTTGAAAAATATGTTTGCTTTTAGTAATCCTAACGTAATCCCCAACATGCAACTTCGGTAATATGATACTTGCTGAAGGCCCATTATCTTTATTGTCATACAAATTTCTCCATACTGTCATAATATTATTTGAATTAACATCACAAGGACACATCTTTATACTTGAGTGAAAACTGTGGTTATAAACTAAATGAACGAGGAATAAACTAAATCTTGTAAAACATCTATATATTTGTATGTATTTTTGTGAGTAAAGTAACGCCACATTTTCATCTTAAGTGTTCTTTGAAATCTTTCAACAATACTTGCTTTAATATCTGGATTATTTGTCGTATAATAATTAATATTTTTAGATTTAATGTATTTTTGTACTTCCTTTTGATGAAATTAAACATTAAACAAGACTTTTAGCTATAGAAACTGTTTATTTTAGCTTAATTAACACACAGAGCAACACCATGAAATTATGAAAGACGTAGAAGAAGTAACTGTCGATCTTGACAAACAAGTATGCATCAGTTGACATTGCTATTAATTTATACTAGGAGCTGCGTATGTCTGCGTTTCTCCCAACATTCTCTCCTGAACGCAGACCCATCGCTCTGCTGAAAGCTTCATGTTTTGGTCTATGCAGTCCTTTGGTTAAAATGTCCGCTGTCATATCTTGACTCCTTTGGTATTTTACTAAGACTTGTTTGGCAGCAATCCTCTCTCTGACAAAGTGATAGCGAACATCGATGTGTTTGCTGCGTGGCTGATAACTTTCATTTCCTGAAATGCGAATGGCACTTTGATTATCACAGTGAACAACAATAGGAATGGCTGATGATTCAGGCCAAAAATCTTCATCTAATTGTTTTAGCCACATCGCTTCTTGCACAGCAGTGGCCAGAGACATATATTCAGCCTCTGTGCTTGATAGGGCTATAGTTGGCTGTTTTTTAGAGCACCAACTTATTGCAGCACCCTGAAAAATAAAAATATATCCAGTGCAGGATCTACGGTCTTCAGAATGACTGGCCCAATCAGCATCACAATAGCCTGTGATGTTGCCTTCTGAGTTTCCATCATATGTCAATTTATAATCAGTGGTGGCTTTAAGATATCTTAAGACTCTCTTCAGTGTAGCCCAGTGCTCTGCTGTGGGTTGACCATTATACCGTCTTAATGAATGTAGGATTGGTAAATGTGCAGTGGAACGGAACGGTGTTAAGAGAGTGAATGAGAGGTCTGTGAGTAAAAGGGATAGTGTGATACTGATAGATGATGTTTGACAGATGACGTTTGACAGTTGACTTTGATTGATATTATGAAGTGACAGATATGACGGATGATCAGACACATTACGACGAACGACGACGGACGAACGACGAGCTAAGACGTGTGTGTAATGAAGATATTTTCTAATCAAGCCGAAATAACGTGTAAAGTGCCGAAATATAGCTGCTATTATCAAGAAGAACCCTCTTTCATTGAGCCCCAACCCCTAGACACCACATTTTTGGGGGCTCGTCCGGGATTCAAGTGGAATCAGCGGACCGTGAGGCGTGGAGCGGCGTGCTTCTAACCTACCATTACGAAGAACGAAGACCAAACACAATGGCGAAGACGAATATGACGTTGACGACGGCTGCAGCGAGCGGCACAAATGATTTTCTCTTCAGTATGGGAGAGGGAATCTCCACATTTTCCGGCGAAGACGCTACCTACTGTACGGGCAAATGGGCCCAGGACATCGAAGACAATGCCGATATTTTTGGATGGACACCTCAACAAAAATTAATTATTGCACGACGATCACTAACGGGCACAGCGGCATTGTGGCTACGTTCTGAGAGACCGTTCAAAACCTACGAAGATTTAAAGTCAGCGTTACAAAAAGAATTTTCTGACGCTGTGAATAGTAAGGAAATGCATGAAATGATGACGAAGAGGAAAAAGCGTGCGGATGAAAGCTACTACCAGTATATGCTTGTAATGAGAGAGTTGGGAAAAAGGGCGAAGTTCCCTGACTATATCGCTATACAGTACATAATAGATGGCATAGCGGATCACGAAGCAAATAAAATGATGCTCTACGGTGTTACAACGTACGCGGCGTTAAAGGAAAAATTGGCAATATATGAGGCTATAAAAGAAAAAACCAAGCAGCGTAAAACAAGCAATATCACGGAGAAGTCTTCCCTACGCTGTTACAATTGCGGAGAATTTAATCACAGGGCCAAGGCATGTCCAAATGGAGTAAAATGTTTCAAATGTAATCGGTATGGGCATATCGGTCAGCGATGTACAAAAACAGAAAATAGCGGCGAACGAAACATGATTGCGAGCGAGTCGGCAAAGCAGGCGCAGGCGCAGGGTGAAGTTAGCGCGATTCGAGCACAGCCAACGTCATATCGGTCGGTAAAGCAGTACGACAAACATGGCGCTATGTTCGGGACGATTTCGACCAATGAGGAACGACCCGCTGACTTTATCGATAAATCCAAGATGGATGCCGATAGACATAGACAGCAATGTCAAAGTCAAAGCTATGACAAGATTGACAAGCAAGATGTAAACAAAGCGGCTATGAAGGAAATAAGATTGAACAATGTGAAAATAAATGCGCTGATAGACACGGGAAGCGATCTAAATTTAATATCGGATGATTTGTGTAGTTTCATCGGGAGTGAATTCAGTTACGATAACGCGATATTGTTGGGACTCGGACATATGGAAGTGCGTTCATGCGGGAAAATAGTTGCTAACATTTACGTTGATGATCAGTGTTATCATAATATCGTTTTCCATATTGTACCTAAACGTTGTATACCGTATAAAGTGATAATTGGGCAGGAATTTTTAAGAAATGTAACTATGATTTTACGTAGCGGTACTGTTACCTTCACGTCACAAGGGGATGAGTGGCTGGATAGTGTGAATGTTTGTATGTGTAATGTTGATGTTGCAGGTCACATTGGTAACCCGAAAATTAAGGAGGAGGTGGAGCAGTTAGTTGAAAATTATGAACCAGTTAAGACGAAGGAAGCCCCCATCGAGATGAAGATTGTGTTGAAGGACGAAATACCGGTGGCCCAGAGAGCACGACGTTTATCTCTGGTGGAGCAAAGGTTGGTGGAGGACCAGGTTGAGGAATGGTTACGAGATGGCATAATACAGGTTAGTTATTCTGAATATTCCAGTCCATTAGTACTCGTGAAGAAGAAGGACGGGTCAACTCGGGTATGTGTTGACTATCGCTTATTAAACAAGAAGATAATTAGGGATGAATTTCCATTACCTATTATAGAGGACATAATAGATAAGTTGACAGATGCTAGGGTATTTAGTGTACTTGATCTAAAAAATGGTTTCTTCCATTTGAAAATTGATAAAGAGTCTGTTCATTACACATCCTTCATAACACATCATGGACAATTTGAATTCATGCGGGCACCGTTTGGACTCTCTATCTCTCCTAAATACTTCATGCGATATGTGTCAATTGTTTTTCGAGAGCTAATATCTAAAGGTATTTTATTGATATTCATAGATGATATTGTGATTCCAGCAAAAACAGAAGAGCAGGCATTAGACAGACTTCGTCTGGTTTTAGATGTTGCCTCGCAGTATGGTCTTGAAGTAAATTGGAAGAAAGCAAAGTTAATTTGTCGTGAAATAGAATACCTTGGACACTTAATAAAGGACGGGGAGGTGCGACCAAGCCCAGAGAAGGTGGAAGCAGTGGCCAGGTATCCTGAACCCACTAATGTTAAACAGGTCATGAGTTTCATAGGTTTAACTTCTTATTTCAGAAAATATATTAAAGATTATGCATTGATCGCCAGACCGCTGACAAAATTACTTAAGAAGGATATTAGATTTCAGTTTGACGATGAGCAAAGATTGGCATTCAACATTCTAAAACAAAAGCTCACTAGTGATCCAGTGCTAAAGATTTACAATCCAAACCTTCAGACTGAATTACACACAGATGCCTCGAGTCAAGCGCTAGCAGCAATCTTAATGCAATGGCATCCAGATGGAGGGTTGCACCCAGTTCATTATATGAGTCATAAAACAAGTGAAACAGAAAGTAGATATTCAAGCTATGAGCTAGAAGCTCTGGCAGTTGTTGAAGCAGTAAAGAAATTTCGCCATTATTTATATGGGATACGATTCAAAATAGTAACTGATTGCAAAGCATTTGAACAAACATTAAAGAAAAAGGATTTAACAGCCAAGGTAGCCAGATGGGTGTTTATGTTGGATGAATACAATTATGAAATTGAGCACAGGGCAGGATCGAGATTGCAACACACGGACGCGATCAGCCGGAACCCAATAGTAGCGGTGGCTGTGAGCCTCCATGAGGAAATACGTCAATCCCAGGCTAAGGACGAAGAGCTCAATGCAATAAGAGAGTTAATACAGACGAGAGGTCAATATCATGATTATTGGTTGGATAATGGTATTTTATATAAAGGAGTAGAGAAACAAATAGTGATTCCAAGATCTATGGAGAAAGAAATCATAAAAAGAGTGCACCAGAAGGGTCACTTTGCGGCTAGGAAGATGAAGGAAACTCTTGTTAAGGATTATTTCATTAGAAATTTAGATAAAAGGATTGAAGAAGTAATATCAAGTTGCATACCATGTTTGTTGGCTACTCGCAAGGAGGGAAAATTAGAAGGTTACTTAAATCCCATTGATAAAGAAGGAACTCCTCTACACACCTTACACTTAGATCATATAGGACCGTTAACCGAAACCAGGAAGCAATATAATTATATACTAACGATGATTGATGGGTTTACCAAGTTTGTGTGGCTTTTTCCTACCAAATCCACAAGTTCTACCGAGGTTCTGAATAAGCTGTCATTACATCAACAGGTGTTTGGAAATCCCACTCGGATAGTAACAGATCGTGGCACAGCTTTTACCAGTACAGACTTTAAAATGTATTGCCAAGATGAAGGAATAAAACATGTTACTATAACCACTGGTGTTCCGAGAGGAAATGGACAGGTGGAGAGGGTACACCGTATACTTATTCCTATGCTAACGAAGCTGAGTATTGAAGATAAGTCGCAATGGTATAGACACGTAAGTCGGGTTCAGAGAGCTTTAAATGGAACTTATCAGCGAAGTATTAACACTTCTCCTTTTCAATTGTTAACAGGGGTGAAGATGAAATGTAAGGAAGATTTAGAAGTAATTGATTTGTTACAACACGAAGCAATAGAACTTTATAATGAAAGCAGAGAAAATCTACGGCTCTTGGCCAAGGAGCAAATACAACAAGTCCAAGAAGAGAATAGAAACACTTATAATAAAAAGAGGATACAGAGTTCCAAGTATAAGTTGGGTGATACAGTGGCCATAAGAAGAACTCAATTTGGGCCAGGGCTAAAGTTAAAGCCTAAGTTCCTTGGACCATATAAGATCATTAAGGTCAAGAGGAATGACCGCTATGATGTCCAGAAACTGCAGGAAACCTCTGAGGGGCCCAATGTGACTTCCAGCTCAGCTGATATGATGAAGGCATGGCCAATCACTGATGATGAATAGGTAGGTATGTTTGGATGTTGATGGATGTTTTGTTTTGTTATTATTTTGAGCCACTTTAATTTGTGTTGTTGGTGCAGTACCAGTACCTGGTTACATAGCTGTATAATATTTTGTTATAAGTCTTATGTACCTGCCCATCTACTATTTATAGTTTTTATGTACTGCTAATGTTGAGCTATGTATAGTTTATAAGTTTAAACTTTACACTAAGCATTTGTTTTATGTATTGTTTACTTTTGTTTCATGTATTGTTTAGTGTTAAGTATTTATTTAAGGTAACATTGTTTATATTTTGTAATGTTTGTTACTAGCAGTTATGGGTGATAATGTGAAAGATAGTTAGGATGTGAGTGTGAGACAATTTGTGATATGGTTGAGGTATGTGAGTATGACAGGTGAGTGTGATTGTGATATGAGAGTAGCATATCTGAGGGCAGATATGAATGCAGGATGACCGAATGTAGGATTGGTAAATGTGCAGTGGAACGGAACGGTGTTAAGAGAGTGAATGAGAGGTCTGTGAGTAAAAGGGATAGTGTGATACTGATAGATGATGTTTGACAGATGACGTTTGACAGTTGACTTTGATTGATATTATGAAGTGACAGATATGACGGATGATCAGACACATTACGACGAACGACGACGGACGAACGACGAGCTAAGACGTGTGTGTAATGAAGATATTTTCTAATCAAGCCGAAATAACGTGTAAAGTGCCGAAATATAGCTGCTATTATCAAGAAGAACCCTCTTTCATTGAGCCCCAACCCCTAGACACCACATGAATTTACAATATATGTTATGTCAGGTCTTGTCCCTTGTGACAAATATAATAAACACCCAATAGCTTCTTGATAAGGTATGTTTCTCAATATTTCTTCCTCACTTTCGGCTCTCTTTAATTGATTGTTTGGATCACATGGAGTCCAGATTGGCTTGCAATCGTCCATACCAAAACGAGTAAGTATCTTTTTGATATACATTGATTGATCCAGTGATATTTTATTTTGATCTTCATGTGTTATTCTAAATCCAATACATTGTTTTGCTTTTCCCATGACTTTCATATTGAAGTTATCTTTGAGCTTTTTCTTCGTTTCTTCACCAGTTTCAGAATTATTGTAAAATAAGAGTAGGTCGTCGACATATACAGAGATAAATAAAATGTCATTTTTGCTCAATATACGAAAATAAATACAAGGATCAAGTTTTGATCGTTTCATGCCAATTTTTAACAAAACTGAGTTTAACTTTTTGTTCCATTGCCTGCTAGCTTGCTTGAGACCATATATAGCTTTATTTAAGTGGCATACTTTCTCTCCTTGATCAAAAGTGGGAGGTTGAGACATGTAAATATCTTCATCAACATCTCCTTGTAGAAATGCTGTAATGGCATCCATTTGATGAATTTCTAGATTATATTTTGCAGCTATGCCTATGAGATATCTAATCGACGTGTATCGTACAACAGGTGCGTATACCTCATTGTAATCTATTCCTTTTTTTTGCTTGTAACCTTTAATTACCAGTCTGGCCTTATAACGAGTGACTTCTCCAGTATGATCATATTTTCGTTTGAATATCCATTTGCATGGAATAGCCTTCTTCCCATCAGGTAAATCTACTAAAGACCAAGTATTATTTTGAACGAGAGACTCATACTCTTCTTTCATGGCCTGTTTCCATTCTTTAGATTCATTACTTTGGAAAGCTTCTTCTAGGCTCTGGGGATCATTATTTAGAAGGCTTGATGTAGACTCAACATTCATGCACATGTATAGAGATGAAGTCACATTATTTGTTTGCAATTTTCTTTGCTGACGTGTTGTAATACCTATTTTATTTGCAGGCGATATATCAACACTGACTTGGTAAGTATGTAACATCTAGTGGATCATCATAATCTGTGTTACCTGAAGTATCTGTGATGCTGTTACTCAGATAATTTGAGGAAGACTGCTCTTCCTCACTGGTATTTTCATCATCTTGTGCAATTGTATCAGATTTTTGTTCGTTTAATGGTAAGTATATTTGTGTTAATTTATGAATTTCATGTCCATCTTGATTAACATTATTTATTTTTGTTTCAGGTGCTGAAAAAGAAGATGATTCTACTATTTTGCTTTTAATGTTTTCTTCCAGAAAATGTACATCTCGACTAATCACTACTTTATTATTGTTTGGTTCTATAAAACGGTAGCCTTTTGTGCATTCACTGTACCCAACGAAGATTAGCTGACGATATTTCACATCTAATTTTTGGCGCTTTTCTTTGGGTATATGCACCATAGCAGGACAACCAAATATTCTCATATTACTCAAGTCTGGCTTTTGGCCGGTCCATACTTCATGAGGTGTAATGTCTGATAAAGCCTGTGTGGGCGAGCGGTTAATTATGTATGCAGCAGTTGTTACTGCTTCAGCCCAAAAATTCTTCGGTAAATCAGCATTAAACATCATGCATTTTGCTCGTTCAATCAATGTCCGGTTCATTCGTTCGCTTAGACCGTTCTGTTGTGGCGTATACGGATTGGAAGTCTGATGCAATATTCCATTTTTCTTTAAATAATTAGCAAAGTTTTTATTAACATACTCCAATCCATTATCGCTGCGTAAAATTTTGATCTTTTTATTTAACTCATTTTCTACTCTGTTTTTGTATTCAATGAATTTTTCAAACACTTCTGTTTTACTTTTAATTATGTATACATAGACTTTTCTAGAGAAATCATCAATAAAGGTTGTAAAATACCTGGCACCGCCAATCGAAGCAACTTGTATCGGGCCACATACGTCTGTGTGGACTAGCTCTAGCAACCCATTTGCCCTGGAGCCATTGCTTGGAAATGATTGCCTTGTTTGCTTACCCTCTAGGCAGCTTATACATACATACTTTTCTTTCTGTGATGATAGTTGTACACCAGTCGTGCAGTTAGGTAACTTGTGAACATCATTATAATTCAGATGGCCCAAACGTTGATGCCATAGATGTGTATTTGACTCTGCTTTTGCTGACATGGCAAATATTTTACTGTAATTTATGTTTAGTCTGTATGTGTCATTTATTAGGTCTGCTGTGGCTACTTTTTGATTCATTGAATTATATACTGAGCAGCCAGTTTTATCAAATTCCACTTTACAACCAGATTTTATTATTTTACTTACTGATAATAAATTTGTGGACAACTTTGGCACATATAAAACATTCTTTACTAATATTTCTCTGCTGCTGCCATCTTTATTAGGTATGTGCAGTATCACATTACCACAGCTTTCGACATGTAAAGTTTTATTATTTGCAATTTTGATTGTGGATATCGGTGGTATTGTTTCATTCTGTAATAATTCTTTATGCATTGTCATATGCATCGAAGCACCTGAATCTACATACCAATTCATACAATCATTCAGTTGCATGGCCGAAAAAGCTGCCACAAAACCTTTATTATTTTCTTTACTTTGTGATTTGTTTTTTAGGAACCAACAATTTTTACCAAGGTGTCCATATTTATTACAGTTGAAACATCTTGGACCTTTTGACTTTGACTGATGCTGAGTGTTTTTGAATTTAGCTTGAGTATTTTTATTACTTGTGTACAGAGCTGAATTACTTGGTGTGGCTTTTATTTCTTGCAAAAGTTTAGTTTTAATTATATCTGCACTTATTTTTACTCCTGAGCTTTCAATACCCATGATCATGGGTTTATATTCATCGGGCAAACCTGCCAGCATCAAGGTCCCGAGCCATTCATCATCAACACTGAATCCTATGTTCCTGAGCTTATGAGCTGAGCTCATGATTTTGTTGACATAATCTTCTACACTGGTGCTTGTTTCTAAATTAGTGTTAATCAAGTCTCGCAATAAACCAACTTTTCTCAGTAGACCAGAGTCTTGAAATGCTTGTGATAAATTTTCCCAAACCTGTTTTGACGTTGTCGCATCCTGTATATGTATAAAATTTATCGGATCGACTAATAATATTAGTTTTGATTTTGCCTTTTTTTCTTTCTTTGGATCAGTATTTGTTCCTTGGACACATTCCCATAAATCATCGAGTTCCAGATATGCTTGCACTGCGAAACTCCAGCTTGTCCAATTATCTCGGCCAGTAAGTTTCTCAATTTGTATCAAAGATCCGTTTGATGTCATTTTATTAAATAAATTATTGCTGAAATGCTGAAATATAGAAAACTTCGGCGACCGCGTGAACAATTTTTAGGTTATACGTATTTCTTATCAAAATCAACTAATTTACTGTAAATTTCCACTGTACTACACTAGCCAGGCAGGGAGAGGCCCATAACCTGATGAAATTAAACATTAAACAAGACTTTTAGCTATAGAAACTGTTTATTTTAGCTTAATTAACACACAGAGCAACACCATGAAATTATGAAAGACGTAGAAGAAGTAACTGTCGATCTTGACAAACAAGTATGCATCAGTTGACATTGCTATTAATTTATACTAGGAGCTGCGTATGTCTGCGTTTCTCCCAACACCTTTGATATAAATTCAGTGCCTTTGTCAGATTGTATATGGGTTGGGGTTATCTTGGATTCAAGAAATATACTTTCAAAACAATCCTTAACAGTTGATGAATTTTTCCTTTTCATAGGTCTAACATAGGCATATTTGCTGAATACATCAATAACACACAATATATAATTGTAACCATCATTGTATCTTGAGTAGGTCCTCATATCACTCAAGTCAGCTTGCCATAATTCATTGAGATTTGATAATATATATTTATTTCTAGAAAATTTTCTCTGTACTGGTTTGTGTACAGTGTAAGTTTCTTGTGCTTGTAACCATTTCTTTACCTCTTCTCTGCTCATTTTTCCTTTCATAGCTTTTGCCAATTTGTCGATACTACTATAACTTGCAGGGTGTGATGGATCATAATACAAGTTATGAATTTCTAGTAAGGTTCCCATTTCTCCCATTCCAGTTTATTCTTCAACTTCCTTTTGTATTTTGTGTCACTCGTTGGTGTAGCGAATTCTTCCTCGGGTGCAGAAATATCTGATTGTGTTTGCATGTCACTAATAAACTCACATCGTTTCGGATTGCCAATATATGTTAAAGGAACTCGAATATCTTTTAAAGCTTTAGCAAAAGACTCCCACCCAACTGGATCACTTTTTTTTAAGGGTCTCAATGAATCATTTACTAGATCTAAAATGTTACTTCCATCAATTTTTTTATCATCTATAATCACTGTACCATCAGTGTCCCACTTAATTTTATTTTCATTGGAAGTCAGCAATTTCATTAACAAGATGGCTTTTTTTGCATATGTTTTCGGGATAAGATCGAGAATTTGAGCGGTTGTATACAAACTTTTTTCAGAAATATTATCTTGTTTAATAGGTTCTTCTTTGTCTGATGTATCAATTGAGACTGCACTTTTATGATCCAAGTTTTTGTTTTTGTAACTCATTATTAAATCATCAAATGTATTTGTATTCTCAGAAATAATTGGTATATGGAAAGGTTGACGGTCTTCTTTGGTAATGTTAAGATATCTTCGGAGTGTTTGTAAATATAAAATACACTTTTCACGATCATCCATATTGCTTTTTAAAATACTATTCATATCAGAATCTAGTCGAGATAAGGGGGTGTCACTTGCACTTGGTTGTTTAAGTTTTTCTATCACATCTGGTTCAACGAGCAACATTTTTTTAGCATTCAGCATTTTTGATAAGGGAACTAACTAATCCACTAAGAACCGAACCTAATATAATAGGTAAAAAACCACAACCTTTTTGTATTATCAGATTTTTCCGAAACAAATTTGTGGCACCCTTTCGCACCAATTTCCGAAGTATATTTTTGTATTTACTTAATTTATTTTTTTCTTTCTCTTTCAGTTCAATTTTGCCTTGGAGAACGTTATGGATACACTCGCAAATACAGTTTATTTCTTTTTCATTACACGATTTTAAAAGAGCTCTTTGATATTTCGGTTTAAGTGCATGTAAGGCAGTAAGTAGTTCTTTGTGCGTCTTTAGTCGTCGATGCATCATTTATGAATGACAGTAATTTGTTGGTTTCTACCATACTTAAAGCCCTTCAACGGAATATAAACTACACAGTATCCATCAGATGGAAATATTTTAGTTTTAAAACGACATATATCATTTGTGTCCTGTTTCAAATCTATCAATAAATATCCATGTGGTTCATTTGTTGCATCCTTGTAGGAATCTTCTATGAACTTTGGATTTTCCGGTGATACTTGTCGTGCTAAATATTTTATTTGCGTCTTATCTCGTGGATTTTTGAAATATATTATATAAGAGGAATTTAAAGATATATCTCTTTGGCCTTTTCCTTGATGAAATAAATTTTGTGTTATATAAAATACACTTAAATTTCTGTGATGACTACCTTTTGTAAAGATATCAACAATGCGTCCATCTGACTCTCTCATTAAGTCATCAATAATAATTAGATGAGGTTCTTTTCCGTCAAACATACTAAGATCCGGGATTCCTTGATAGTAGTAAACACTTTTTAAATTATACAAAGGTTGCATTTCATCATAGCACCAAGTTATTTTACTAAAATGTGTATCACATATTTCTTGTGCATATTTAATGAAGTTTGTAACAAAAATAGATTTTCCGCATCCACTTGGACCGGCGACTATTGCAGTAAATGGATGTGTTAAATGAATCATTGTAACTTGACGTGTATTTGGTATAAGGATTAGGAAAAGACTAAAATTTTTTGCTGGAATGGTAAACATATATTTCAAATTTTTAAAACATTATTCAGGTATTTACAATTTACAAAATAATATAAAAATATATTTAAAAAAAACCTTAATCATAATTTATTACATATTTTGCAGAGCATTGACATATAACTTACAATCATAATTACAAATAGACATTTTACACGTTTACATACATTGGTTAAAAAATTTACAATAAAAAGATTACAATTTATTCCTAAATAGGTACATACAGACTATTTTACTCATCCACATGAATCGTTACATATTTTGAAGTGACCCCAGGCGAATGTATCAACATTATTAGGTGCTATGTATCGTTTGGTATCGTTGTGGGAAAGGCACTTTTTATTAATTTGTTGTGTAAAAATATTATGTTTGATAGATCTAAACCTTAACATACTACGGTATTCAACATTTTGATTAAATAGACAAGACTTATAATCTTCCATTTTAAAACTTTTCGTAACACTTTTATTAACACCTTTAGCTTTTGCCAAAAAATTATCTTCAATTTTCAAAGCATATGTTACAAGTTCTACTTCCGGCACTCCGATAGAACCCAACATTAATTATTAATTACAATAACTATATCATTGTGTGTATAATAATTCTGTGTATAATAATTTATACCTACGATTTATTAATAAATTCATTTATTGTTTGAGATTATATAAGTGTTATTGACTTCCGATTTAATTGTAAAGTGGGGTTGAGAGTAGGATATAAATATGGCGGACTAAGGTAGTGCAGGTCATTAATTTTGTAACGGTTCTAAGGGGAAGTTCTGCCCGAATGTATACTTGTAAAGATAATTGGTAATTAAATGTAATAATGTACAATTAAATGTAAAGTGTAGAGAATAATGTGTATATGCTGTAATAAACTACGTGAAAAGATGTTGCTGAAGTTTATTTTTGTGAAATAACTCATCGATAGGGAAGTTCATCGTCCTTGCTGCAGCCAGTGTGATAGCCATCATCACACTTCAGAAGTGGGGATATTTTCCTTTACAGCCCATATTATCTTGGTCAAAGGAACGGAGATTTTTTTTTGACACGCCATCCATATCTACCAAAGTACTCGCTGGCATGCGGCGGGGACTTCTTGTGATCGAAGGAACAAAGAAACGAACAGGTACGTCATATTCATTTTGTCTTAATCGAAGGAAGTGGTGTCTTTCTTAGGTTATAAAACCTTATGACAGTTCTTAAATATTGAATGTTTTGGTTAGTGGTTGCTGACCCGTTTCAGATTATTATTTCACAAAACTTTAAGATAAAATTACCTAACGATAGGTATATCTACACGACAACACAAAGCACTTATACAATCGTTCGCAAACATAATACTTAACACATTATAATGAATACAGTATACATATTACCCGTAAAGATAATTTAAACATGATTCTCAATAATGTACTGACTTAATTGTCTTTTGAAATCTTTCCACTTTGTTATTTTTTTTTACAACTGAGGGTATTTTGTTGTAAAGTTGTGCTCCTTCAAAAGTAATTGTTTTTTTGCCGTAGTTTGTTCTTATTCGGGGTAGAACTAAATAACTCAATATCACACAGAGATTAGTGCAACAGGCGGCCTTATCACTAAATAGCGATCTCTTCTAGACAACCTATTAAGCTGAATACATAAATAACTTTGGAAACAGGGTAGGGTGTACAATTGAGCTATAGAAATTTATTTGTTTGTCAGCATTAGAACAGAATAGTATTTTCAAAAGTAAATGCAGAAAGGAAATAAATAACAAAATAACAATAAGACTGTGTGGTTAGAATAAAAACAATCGATTTAATAATATCAAGCCGTTATCTTGCATAATAAATAAATCTGTGTGACTACTATATAAAAAAGTGACTACATGGCAGATCTGTGTGACCACTATGAAAATTCTGTGCGTCTACTTGGCAGATTTTTACGGCTACTATAAAAATACTGTGTGTTTACATGGTGAATCTGTGTGGCTTGTATGAAAATGCTGTAGAACTGCATGGAAATCTATGTGGCTACTAAAGAAATGCTGTGTGTCCCCATAGTTAGGTTGTAGGACTATTGGCAGATCTGTGTGACTTCTATGAGAATTCTGTGCGTCTACTTGGCAAATTTGTATGGCTACAATGAAAATACTGTATGCTTACATAGTGGATCTGTGTGGCTACTATGAAAATGCTGTAGAACTGCATGATAAATCAATGAGGTTACTAAAGAAATGCTGTGTCCCCACAACCAGGTTGTAGGGCTATTATGAAAAAGTAGTAAAACCTTTATCATGTTCCCAAAGGTACTCTGGAAGAAATCGCAATTTTGCTATAGCCTTTTCTGCACAAGTAATATAAATTGCAATATTTTTATTCCAATTTGTTGTTATGGTGTGCAATAAATTGTAATAAATAAACCAATAAAAATAAAATGCGAAATAGATTAACCTAAGTAGGTATAAAGGAATTAAAAGAAACAAGCGCTCAATAGTAAGTTGCAATAAGTTTTTATTGAACATGCGATAATGTTTTTGTTTGTTATAATGATTTTGCGAATTAGATTGGACCTCTTTCTGTAATGGTCGACGATGGAGTTGAAATAAGAACACTTATTTTGGTTTGAGGGCACTATTATATTTAGTCTTGTAATTATTTTACACACGTCTTTAGTATTTAGTATTAGTCTCTTACAGCAAAAATATGGTCGCTCCGTCTCACAAGCGAGAGAGAGAGAGAGGGCAGCACCACAGACAGTGCAGATATTTTATACCAAATCAATGACAATATTGCTACAGATAATACATCTTCCCCCTCTCAAAAAAAAAAACGAAAAAAAAAAAGCTTTTCACAACTAGGTAGTTTAAAATTACAGTACTTTACATCGAGATGGAGTATACATTCAGTCCAGTAAAAGATCACCAGATTATTGAGACCGTATGTGATACGAGGTTCTAGTGTAAATACATCCATTGGTATCTCTTATATCATAAGATCTGTAATTATTATTCTTAACAATGCGACCTGAACTCCACTTATTTATTTGAGGATTTTTCTTAAACCATACATGTTCATGTAACTTAAAACTATGTTTTGATCTCGTATTTCTATTATAATTTCTTATATTTCTATCTATTACTTTGCTAAACTCAGTCTTTACATTTACATCCCACCAAAAACATTTTCATGTAAAGTGTTGCCAAGACGACTGCGTACGGTTTACCTTGTGAAAAAGATATCAGATCTCATGTAGAGCCAAGCTTCTGAATCTACAGCTCTAACTCTACAAACCCTAACTTCACTAACTCTACATCTCAGTAAAAATGTATGGCTCGGCTGTTTCGCTACCGTCACGAAAGCGTAACGAATGCCTTCGAATTCTTCTCACTGCTAAGCGAATATTTAGTTTATAAAGTCGAAACAGCCAAGCCATACATTTTTACTGAGATGTAGAGTTAGTGAAGTTAGGGTTTGTAGAGTTAGAGCTGTAGATTCAGAAGCTTGGCTCTACATGAGATCTGATATCTTTTTCACAAGGTAAACCGTACGCAGTCGTCTTGGCAACACTTTACATGAAAATGTTTTTGGTGGGATTTCATTCCTTTTTGTAAGTTGCAATGGCAGTTTTTTTTTGTTTATGATTAATGTGTTTCTGAGGCTACTCGTAGCGACGTTTGAAAGTTGTCCCATATATGAATTAGCGATTAGCGTCGAATGTTATAGTTAACTAGAGAACTGCCCGCGCTTCACTTCGGGACCCGTAGGTAACAGCCGCGTAGGTCCCGCTCCATAGTCGCATATGACTTCAGTACCAAAGCCAAGGCCACTCATCGTAGGGATTTGTGAAAGCGATGGCGTATGTCACTCACATTCGAAAAGTGTTTGTAATAACCAACAAAGTTCGAAATAAATCATTTCATTTTCAGTAAATTACATGTAGTATTTGACAGCGTGATTCAGAACTTGCAAATGAATTTTACTAACGCCATCTATTAACAGCATCCGGAACTAAATATCTAGCAACTAACAAAACATCGATCTTCCCATGGGAATGAGATGTTTTTGCGCGGTAAAAAGTAGCCTACGTCACTCTCCACCCTCCTAACTATCCCCACACACATAAACCATACCATATAATAGCCATACTGCGACGTGAAAGAGTCACAAACAAACACACTTTCATTTATAATATTAAAGTAAGGATTCGACCGTCTTAAGTACAATGAACGGTTCGACGGTTCTCCAACATTTTATTAGTAGCTTTCACCATATATAAGCAGGGGCGCCCTAAGGTGTGTCGGCGCCCGCGTGCTAACCCCATTTGCACCCCCCCCCCCCTGGTTGAATACGAATCTCATATACAGATTCATGATTATGTCCCTCCGCCGGGGTCCATTTGCCCTGAATTTGCCGCCCGCGTGCGCCGCACGCCTTGCACGCCCGGTTACGGCGCCCCTGTATATAAGGGGATAATAATACAACGGGTTTGAGAAACTGTTTATAATATTAAACATTATAATAGAAACAGTATTTTTAGACAGTGAAATAAAAGTGCAAGATATTATGTTATTCATTAATTATTTCCAACGACAGAATTAACGTAATATTGCATTTCTAGGAATATTTGAAAATCCCCATCTAATGAAGTAAAATTTTAATACCTGTGTCGCGGGTGGCATGGACTACACATATAACACATCACAATTACACCCATGACCCGAGTACAAATATTCATCTGCCACATAAATATCTGCGCCGGCCGGGAATCGAACCCGGGACCCCTCGCGTCGCAGGCAGGGTCGCTACCAACTAGGCTACAGGGTCAAAGATGCAAACTTTAAATATTGTAAGTAAATCAAAACCAAAGATTAGTTATTTTGGTATTTTATTGGCACGGTGCGCGATGACAGCGCCAACTAGCGGTTGCAATTACAGTGGACTTTGAAATATCAAATAGCTTACTATCATTACGTAAAATAATAAACAAACAATTACTTATTTCCAATTATATCGTAATTAATTAGTTTTCTACCTAAATCTATAACAATGTTTATCAATAAAAATAATATATTTATCTTTTTTATACGTACATACATACATGCCACAATCAATAAAGTTTAGTAGTAGGTACCTATAGCTATAGATACATGGGCTTTACAAATCGTCCGTCGTAAGATTTTTAGCCACCATGCGTACTGCGATCGATTCAGGGTCCTCCCACTTCCTACTTTGAACCTATTTATATACTACTTATATGTTAATAAATTATATAGGTATAAATAACATCTTAAATGTTATAAATTTAATGTTAATATACCTAATATAAATTAATGTTCACGAGACGGTATAGTGCCATCTAGTGACAACTCGTTCGAACTACTTTCAACTTCGATTAAGTTAGTAAACATTCTAGTTGCCAAGTATTCTCTAGATGGCGTTACTTACTTGGCGATCTACATTTTTCAAAAATTATTTTTATGGGGTCCCCATACAAGCAACCATTAAAATCTAAATAATAATAATTAGTAGGTATTAATGTTATTAGTTTTAGTAGGTATTAATTAGTAGTATTGATGGTAAATATTTTTTTAATTTAATTGGTGTCCAACGCCATCTGTTGTTAGATATATGATATATAATTTCGATTATCATACATGAATCAGTTAGCGAAATAGGCTATTTTAGATATCCATAAAATCTTAAGTTTCAGAGCTATGTAATTGAAACTTTGTGCGTTTAATTAGTCTATCACTGTCATCATATCCTGAGAATTTGAGCGATCGGGTATATCGTAAACCGAAGTTATGAGGGTTCAAAAATACGACGAAGCACTTCGAGAAAAGGTAGGTAGTGCCCGAGTGCTTCGCACGTCTTGGCCAGGGGGCACTACTGTGCCCCCAGATTTAACTTTGGTTCCAAATATTGATGTGTTACAGGTAACTTAGTTTTAATATTTCTAGACATTAACAATTGTGATGGAGTGAACTTTGTACCCGACACTGGAGATGACCTATATTGAAGCAGAGCTAACCTGTAATCAGTCTTATCTTCAAAACATTTAATGAGCATCTTCTTTGCGATTTGAACTCCCCGTTCTGCCATACCGTTTGATTGAGCATATCTAGGACTAGAAAAAGTAAATTTGAAATTCCACTCAGAAGCAAATTTCTTACATTCTGCTGAATCAAATGGAACGTGATCAGCCACAATCTCAGATGGTATGCCAAAACAGGAAAATATATCTATCAATGCATTTATGACATTTTGTGCAGATTTACTGGGGATTAATTTTATCTCAAGCCATTTTGACATATAATCATATACAATTAAATAGTTTTTTCTCTTAAGTTCCATAATATCTATTCCTAACTTAGAAAAAGGTTTGGATTAAAGATTTATTCTCATACAAAACAAAGTTTCACTTACAATGAGATTCTTAAAACTATAAATTAAAAGTAAACCTGTTTCCTCTGGCGCCATAATAATATTAAGTAATAATAATAGTAGGTATATAATTTTTGATAGTCATAACATGATTAGTTTAGTAATTGTACATATTCTTTAAGTGCTTTCTTAAACTTATTGACAATTTTACATTTTTTTATATTGTTAGGTAAGTCATTGTATAGCTTTACCCCCTCAAACAATATCGTTTTTTTACCGTAGTTTGTTCTAACATTTGGTAATATAATTTTATACTTATTTCTTAAATTATGTGTAGGAATCTTTTTATTTAATTTTAAATTAGACCGGATGGATTTAGTTGTAATCTTTTTTATAAGTGTGCACGTACAATAAATATATAGCTGTCGTAAGTTAAAAAGTTTAGTTTTTTTTATATAATTGTTTCGTTGGTGTATAATACGGATAGCGGTATAGAACTTTTATTATTTTATTTTGAGCTCTTTGTAAAGGTTTTAAGTTAGTTGCTGCAGCCGATCCCCATATTTCTATCAAGTATTCTAAGTGTGGTTTAACTAACGAATTGTATATAATAGGACGCACTTTGTTAGGAATACAATTTGATATTTTTCGTAGCATGCCTAGTATGGATGTGAGTTTGGTTTGGATCTGCTCAATATGTGGCTTCCAAGTCAGTTTATTATCTACCCACAGTCCTAGATATTTTTCACAGTCTGTCATTTTTATCGTTTCGTTGTTTATTCTAAGAGGTGTGAAGTCCGGTATGTGTTTGTTTTTCGCAGAAAAGATCATGAAAGATGTTTTTTTAGTATTAATTGTTAACAAGTTGTATTTCAGCCATTCATTTAGCCTATCGAGATCTTCTTGAGCGTCTGTTATAATGTGATCAATTGATCTATCGAAGTAAAATAGGGATGTGTCGTCGGCATACAGTGTTAAGTGTCCTTTTAGTCCTATGTTATTTATATTATTTATATAGATTAGAAACATTAAAGGCCCGATTATGGAACCTTGCGGAATACCGTAAGACGTCAATTTTCGAGATGAACTAGTGAAGCTACCCATTTTTACAGCTTGGCTTCGATTTTCTAAATATGATGCGAACATATGTAACGCTGTGCCTGTAACTCCTATGTTTTGTAGTTTCTGTAAAAGCTTCCTGTGGCTTACCGTGTCGAAGGCTTTTTTCATATCAATTAGGATTCCCAACGCAATATTTTTTTGATCTATGTGAGTTTTAATTTTCGTAACTAAGTCAATTGCGGCTGTAAGAGTACTAGATTGTGGTCGAAACCCGTATTGCTGTTCAATTAATACATTTTTTCTGCTTAAATAGTCGTTTAAACGGTTGTACAAGACTCTTTCAAATATTTTTGACATAACTGGTAAGACTGATACCGGTCTGTAATTGCTAGGATCAGTTTTTGTTCCTGATTTGTAAATAGGACTAACTTTTGCTAATTTTAGTGTATCGGGAAATATCCCGCGTGATAGGCATGCGTTAATACAGTCTGTTAAATGTTTAATAAATATATTTTTTACGCACTTTATTGCTTTGGTACTAATTCCATCCAAACCTGTGCTCGTATTAGTATCTAAATTGTCGATAATTATTGAAATCTCATTTAAAGTACACGGCGTTAGTTCCTCTAATGTTATCTCATGAGTATAATTTTCGTGGTACATTAAGATATTGCCGGAGGTTTGATGGTAGACATTAGGTATTTTATTCGCTAGGTCTGCACCGATAGATGAAAAATATGTATTAAACAAGTCACACACTGCATATCCGTCTGTGATCAATTCCGCATTCGACATTAGTTTTGGAGGGGTAATGCTATCTTTAAATTTATTTACAGCTAAACTATTAATCACTTCCCAAGTTTTCTTAGAATTTTTCCGAGTGTTATAAAATAGACAATAATAGTAGTCTTCCTTGTGAGTCTTGATCAGAAAATTTGCATGGTTTTGTTCGCGTATAAAATCCTTCTGTAGGTCTTTGTCTGTAGGGTTAGCTTTTGTAAGATGATATAGATTATTTCTTGAATTTATGGAGGTAATAATATCTTTGTTGATCCAGTCTTTTTGTGGTGGGTTTAATATTTTAGTTTTGTCTATCTTGTTATCTTTTATTAGTTTTAATATAATTTTTTCAAGGTATTCGTAGCTGTTGTCCTCGTTTATGTAATTTATTTTTAGAGCGGAACTGTATAATCTTTCGTAATCTAGGGCTTTATATTGTATTTTTTTATTTATATTAGGTGCTAAGCTACTAATTTCTAGAAACATTTGCTTATGATCTGAGAGTGATGAATCAATTAACGAGATACTGAATGAGTGGTTATTTATATTTGTACATATATGATCTATTATGGTACTTGTTGTGCTGGTCACTCGGGTGCTATACTCACGGTTAATTTTATTTAATAATTCATAACCGTTTTCTTTCAAGATATTCGTGTAATTTAAAGTATGGCTGTTTTTGCTTAATAAATCTATATTAAAATCACCAAAGACTATAGTTCTTTTACGTCGTTCTAGCTGCTGTGAGTATATGTCCAAGAAATTGCTTAAATTAGTCTCACCAGGTTTGTAAATCGCTCCAATATTTAACGATAACTTCTCGCTGTATATCCACAAGTAGTGATTACCACTCTCGCACAACTCTTCAGTTACTTCATATTTAATGCTGTCGTGTACATAAATTGAGACACCACCTCCTTTGCTGTTTTTCCTGAAGTTGTAAATATGTGTATAATTTTGTAGGTAATACAATTTTGCGTCTTCTTCTGATGTTATCCACGTTTCCGTAAATATTAATAAATGAATGATCTTAGGTATTGCTTTTAATATGCATTTTATTTCATCGAACTTGCCAACTTTTCGTATACTTCTCAAGTTTGCATAGAATAATCGCAAAGATGATGAGTGTAGTGGAATATTCTCGTATTTCTGTACTCGATGATGGTTTAATCTACTTAATCTATTCGTAAATATTCCCTTTTGTGGAACCACTGTTTCTAGTTTTTTTGACTCGCTTTATATGTAATTATTGTCGGCTTGCCTTAAAGGTAAGATTGGTATTTCATGAGCTAATAAAGGTTCTTTTATGTTGTTATTTTGGTAAGTCTGACATATAGTACATCTTTTGACATAACTCTCTATGTGTGAATCAATGTGGGGCCAATAATATAACATTCTACATGTTTGTTTCATTTTCGATATTCCCAAGTGTCCTTCATGAAGTTTATTCAAAATATCTGTTCTTAGTGCCTTAGGAATAACGAGTCTATGATTCATGAATATTAATTTTTGATCAGTGGACAAATCTTGCCTAAATTTATAATAACATTTAAGAGCATCTGGAACATTTTTAATGTGAACAGGCCAACCCATTTCAATGTATTCTAACAGTTTACATAGTTCCACATCCTGTGATGTTTCTGAAATTAATTTATTTTTCTGTTCATCTGTACATTGTAAATGTGTGGCCAGTCCAATACAATGAATCACTTCATGCATGTATGACTTATCCTCTTCATAATCTTTTAAGTAAGAGCGTGATAACAAATCAGCAATATGCATTAACTTGCCCTTTAGATATTTAAATTGAATGTCATATTTAAGAAGCTTTAATTTGAGTCTCTGAAGTCTGACAGAGGGGATTTCATGTAAACCTCTTTTTAATATGGTCTCTAAAGGTTTGTGGTCATTTAATATTATACATTTTCTTCCATAAATGTAGTAATGAAACTTTTTAGTAGCCCACACTACACTAAGCAATTCTTTTTCAATTTGGGAAAAATTTTTTTCAGCCTCTGATAGACTTCGTGACGCAAATGTCACCGGTAGATTATTTTGCATTAGACAACATCCTAATCCATCTTTGCTCGCATCACACTGTATGGTTATTGGTAAGGAGCTATTGAAATTTTGCAAAACCGGAGCATTAGAAATGCATTTTTTGATTTTATTAAAACTACTTTCTTGTAAATCAGTCCACAGCCAGGTTACATCTTTCTTTAACAATATTTGTAAAGGGGCTACTATTTCAGCCAAATTACTAACAAACTTTCTTAAGTAATTAACCATTCCTAAAAATATTTGTAATTCCTTTTTATTAGTTGGACTCTTAATATTTAATATTGCTTTTATACGATCTGGATCAATTTTCATTCCTTCCTTGGAAAAGATATGACCAAAGAATTTTACCTCTTGTAATTTATACTGAAATTTTCGTTTGTTGAATCTCACATTATGTAGATGAGCCCGCTCAAAAACTTGTTTTAATATTTTATCATGCTCATCCTCATTCTGCGCACAAATTAACAAATCATCACAGTAAATGACAACACCCGGTATGTCTCCAAAGGTTTTTTCACTATACTTTTGAAATATTTCCGGTGCTACTGATAGGCCAAACGGTAATCTTAGGAATTTATAGCAACCTAAAGGGCTACTAAAAGTGCACAGGTCTGTGGAGTCTTCTGATAGACGTATGTTATAAAAGCCATCTGACAGATCGAGAACTGAGAATATTGATTTATTACTTAACTTAGCAATTAACTCTTCCAAGGTAGGAATAAGATGATACTCCCTAATTAATACATTATTAAGTTCTTTGGGATCTAAACAGATTCTTAAACTTCTATCAGCTTTTTCTATAATAACAAGGTTACTCACAAACGATTTTGGATGTACTACTTTCTCAATAATCTGGTGCTCCTCCAGCATCTTTAGTTTAGCCGCCAGACGATCCATTAATGCAAGCGGCACTCGTCGTGGTGGCTTTACAATTGGTTGAGCCCCGGACTGAATGCGTAGCTCCAATGGCTCTTTGAATTCACCAATTCCCTGAAACAGTTTTGCATTTTGATTAATAATTAGGTTTTTTCCTTTAACATCCTGACTGTGACTTATGCTACAGATATTATTAGTATTAATATTAATATTATTAAGCAAATTTAGTTTTAATAACGAATCTAAACCTAAAATTGGTTTGACATGTTCTTTAATAATTACGAAATCAGTCTGAAATTTTTCCCCATTTTTGTAAACACTTAGCATTTTCTTGCCTAATGGCTTAATTTTAGTGCCCCCAAATGCCTCTAATATGATATTAGTCTCAGACCAATTAGGACTTTCATCATCGACTATTTTTCTTAAGTCCCTCAATGATAAAACATTTATCTGTGACCCAGTGTCACATTTAAAATCAACCAATTTCCTCTCAACTTGCAAGGTATGTAGCCACTCATTATTCTCAAACTTAATATATTTTCCTAAGGTGTGACAAACTTTTACTAGTCATAAATCTTGAACTGAATTGTTCTTGCCCCCCTCATTAATATTCTCTAACGCATCTACACTTTTATTCCGACACCCCGATGCAAAATGATTTAACTTCTTACAATTAGAACAAATCTTTCCAAATGCAGGACACTGCCTGGGACCATGTTCGTGGTTACATTTTAAACAATGATAATATTTTTTATTAAAGTTATTATTTTGCCTATTTCTATTCGAATAATTATTATACTTAGCTTCTGTTTTGTTGTGACTGTGTTCCTGATGATTATATACTGTATCTACAGCTACCGAAGGCTTGTCGTTCTCCTGGATCCTCTTCATATGTTCACCTGACAATTCTGCCGCTCGGCACTTGTCCACTGCCATGTCTAAAGTGAGATCCTTGATTCCCAGTAGTTTTTTCTGTAAACTTCTATCTCTGATGCCCATGACTATTCTGTCTCGGAGCATTCTGTCTTCCAGATCCTTATAGTTGCAATTTTTTACTAGTTGTTTAATATTTGAGTAAAAACTGTCGAAGTTTTCCCCGTCCTCTTGTCTACGATTGTTGAAGTTAAAAGTATTCATCACCTCATTTTGTTTCGGAGCAAAGTAATCATCAAATATTTTTAAAATATGTTCATATTTGTCAATTTCCTCATTTTTCTTCAATACGTTAAGGTATAAATCTTGAGCTTCAGTGCCTATGCAATTTAAAAGCAAAGCTGCTTTCCTTGATTCCGAAATCCTGTCAAAGCCAGCCGCCGTAACAAAGATTTGAAATTGTTGTTTGAATCTTTTCCATCTAGGAAGTAAGTCTTCTATAGTATCCAGGGATAGCGCCTCCGGAACACGATAATCAAAGTGAGCCATACCAACGTGTTGCTTGTCTTCTTCCGCCATGCGATGCAATTTATTAATTTCAATCACGGTGATCTTCTGACGTAGATTCGTAAATCGGCTGCGCCATGTAATGGTCGACGATGGAGTTGAAATAAGAACACTTATTTTGGTTTGAGGGCACTATTATATTTAGTCTTGTAATTATTTTACACACGTCTTTAGTATTTAGTATTAGTCTCTTACAGCAAAAATATGGTCGCTCCGTCTCACAAGCGAGAGAGAGAGAGAGGGCAGCACCACAGACAGTACAGATATTTTATACCAAATCAATGACAATATTGCTACAGATAATACACTTTCAACATACATTCTGGTGTGACAACATACCTACATAATACACTTTTGACATAAACATGATCTGGTAACACGCTCAGGATTGACTGCAGCCAAATCCTCATTTACCGACTTGCTTTACAATAACATATACGCTGAGTATTGTAAATAAGTTATAGGTCAATATCATCACTGTTGTAGAGTGATATGTTTAACGTATCTATGTATTATACGTATGTATCTTATATTTAATATTTGGTATCTATTGACGACAGCTAGAGCATAGCTATAATAGCATAGCTATAGCTATGGCTAATTGACTCTTTCTCATGAAAGAGGGAATTTGACAAAATAGTCTATAATATAGACTCTATATTATTTATTGTTACATGGGTCATGAATACTTAATGAGTAATTCAAATCAAATAATTACGTAACAACGTGCTATGTGTGCCGAAATAAAATTAATAGACTGTATATTTCATGGTCTTAATTATAGTCACCATATTTATTGAAGGAAATTTTGGGTTCAATCCAATTATGCTCTTGATTTATTAATTTATGTATCGTTATTCACAATAATATACAATACGCAAACTCGAGCCACCTAATACATTTATTTTGTGATATACCTACCTACTTACATTACATTTTCAATTAATTGGTATATTACTTACAACGCATGTTAAAATTATTCAACACAATTATTTTCATCACGTATTCTCTTAAATTATGCCAATTAATAATTTTGTCAAGTAAATACGTCAATTCGTTTCGTCATAATCATTCTGTAATAATGATTTACTAAGATATGATTATTACTCTATTTATTAAGAAATTTATATGAAATACACTTAATGCAGTAATGTTAATGATAATAATTTGTAATAAATAAAAAGTAAGTAATTATATACGCAATTGAAGGTGTTACTTTATGTGTTAATGCTGTAAACATTATTTCAATAAAATAATTGCTTATGTTCCTATATTCATTCAAACATTATATTTACAACACAATGAAACAAAAAATTAAAACAAACAAGATTTATTTTAGCTTTATTTTCAATAGATATTAAGTACTGGTTATTTAAGTACTCCACTTATATCACCTTATATTATTCATTTGTTAAGGTCCTTCAACAATATATTATTAGAATTTAATTTATAGGAGATTAAAACTTAGGTATTGATTATATTAGTGCAGTGTGATCATGTCCCTTACCTACAGCAGTACACATCACTCATTAGTCATAAATAAAATTATTACATGTATATAGAATAAATAGATGCTGCTATTTATGCTTATTAAACATACGTAAAACAAAAAAAAAAACAAATAAATATAATATAATCAGTTCTTGACGATTTCATTATTACTATAAGACACGAAGGATAAAAAAAATACTTCCTCATGGGCATTTATTAATCAATTATTACTTATCATAAGAGAAAAAAAAAACCAACTCCAATTTTATAATTTTATTTGATAAGGCCTTTACGCCTTGTTATACCATTAAACTCCATAATTATATTTGCCATAGGATTATAGCATAAATATCTTTCACCAATCATCACATGACCAACCACACGTTCACATTTATTACACACACGTTAATATTTACTATTATTACTAGTTCACATATATAGTACAGCCATCGTATATAACGTCACAGATAATTATATTTTTTTGAAAATGTTTAAAAATATTTTGTATATGTTTGTGTCCTTGTATATGTTTGTGCCCTTTGACGTCCTAGTATTTATGAGAAAACGGAGTCGGTTCGCATAAGAGTTTGAATTTGCCTCTAAAATGGTCGCTCCCAGTTTTTAACCTACGTGTTATTGCATAAAGCAACTCACAATATTGCACAACAAAATTAAAACATTACATACTTTCGTCTGTAACAACAAGAATAAAATACTTATCATGTACCTATATGTACCATAATTTAAATAAAAAGAAAGCACTTCAACACACTTCAACATATTAATATTTATTTTGTAATCTGTAGTGTAAAGCGAATTATTTTTTGTTATTTATTTAGTTAATCTACCCTCAAAAGTTCGTGGAATTATTTCTGACTAATAACGAGAAACAAAACCGCTCTCTTGATAAGTCCATGTCAGAAGAGTATATTTAGACATTTTTATTTTATGGTGTTCATTTAAAATTGGTAATTGTGCCTGATTGCTGTATGTGTGTGTGATTGCTACTCTGATTCGTGATGGACAAGCATAAGGAAAAATTTATTGATGAAATACAACCCTTTAGGTAGTGTTTATATCAAAATAATATGAACTAAATAATTATTATTACTCTTTGTGCGATCCAGATTATAAACAAAAAAATTACACAAAGGGAATTCGGTTGCTAAGTGCGCGCTCTCTATTCTGGTGCTTAATTCTTATACAATTACGAACTAGATTAACTGGGTTTAACTAATACTTACAGTATTTGTAATATGTACTGTTTAAAGTCATACGTGGAAATAATAAGTTTTAGAAAAACAGGATAAATTGTAAACAATGTTAGATGGTGTGTAAATGAAATTAAGAGCTGTGTGAATGAACTGTGTAAATGAAATTAAAAGCTGTCTGAATAGAATTAAAAGCTGTTTGAATGGAATTAAAGGCTGTGTGAATGGAATTTAAACCTGTGTGAATGGAATTGAAAGCTATGTGAATTATATTAAAATCTGTGCGAATTAAATTGAAAGCTGTGTGAATCAATTAAAGCTGTCAAAATAAATCAAATTTGTGTAAGTTACATTATTAGCAATGGGATGAAATAAATAAATATAGTTTGACTTTCTATCCTGTACGTAATAAAACTATAACTGATCGGTGTCTGTACATGGCAACAAATTTAAAAATTCATAATATGAGGTCTTTATTTAATCAAGAGAACCCAAAACAATGTTTTACCATTTTGTCTATTTGTCTGTAGGTTTGTGCACATTAATCCTCTAGAATTGCTTCTCCGATTTGAATGCACTTTTCAGATTTCTATTTTGATGGGCTTTCACTTAACGTTAGACTGAAAAAAATTCAAGTTCTGTGTTGGAAGAAAATATGCAATTGAGAATACAAACGTCAACTTTTATTGACAAAAAAAGCCCGATTATTATTTAAAGATGTTCATTCTATCTCCATTAAATTTGCAGTAATTATAAGAACCAGTTACTCGTCTGGTGTTTCAATTTCAGGAGCCGCCGTAGACCGGTGACAAATCGGGACGCGAGCATGATGACCTAATGATGACCGCCGTGAGACACGACAGCTGCAGGATGGCCGAGTGTTACAAGTTCTACTTCCGGCACTCCGATAGAACCCAACATTAATTATTAATTACAATAACTATATCATTGTGTGTATAATAATTCTGTGTATAATAATTTATACCTACGATTTATTAATAAATTCATTTATTGTTTGAGATTATATAAGTGTTATTGACTTCCGATTTAATTGTAAAGTGGGGTTGAGAGTAGGATATAAATATGGCGGACTAAGGTAGTGCAGGTCATTAATTTTGTAACGGTTCTAAGGGGAAGTTCTGCCCGAATGTATACTTGTAAAGATAATTGGTAATTAAATGTAATAATGTACAATTAAATGTAAAGTGTAGAGAATAATGTGTATATGCTGTAATAAACTACGTGAAAAGATGTTGCTGAAGTTTATTTTTGTGAAATAACTCATCGATAGGGAAGTTCATCGTCCTTGCTGCAGCCAGTGTGATAGCCATCATCACACATACATTTTAGATCGCAATCCTACAAACTCTCTTAATATTTTACCAGCATTTTCATCTTTAAAGACTCCTAATTTTTTTTTATTCATACTTTGATATTCATATACGTTATTTAATGGGTAATCGGATGTATCAAATCGTTCCGGTAAATCGGGCTTAATGTCTTCATAAAAATTGCTAGTAAAAATTTCATAGATTAAACTGTCAGTATCAGTGTATATGTATAGTAATTGAATTCTGTTCGGGAACTTACTTAGCATGTAATTATAATGAAAATCATACATAAGGGTTTTAGAAATATCTAATATACAAAAACCTAAGTATATGGGCTTGTTATGAAGGGCTTTGGTTTTTTTTAGTTGAATTGCTACTAAGTTTTCTGAAAATACTGATAAACTATGAAACTCTGGTTTTGCAATAAAATCCTGAGCACCAAGACTTTTACCTACATTTTCATTTTCATATATTTGTTTATATCTATATGTACTTAGTAAATCCACATTAGTTATTTATGTATAGCACTTCTCTTTTTTCTATTTTCTCTTTATTGCTACCGCCTCTTCGTTCTCCCACTGCCCTAAGGTTGACTGGTAGAGAATGCTTTTAGCATTAAGTCCGCCTTTTGTTCCTTTACTTTTGTAAGGTTCAATAAAGAATAAATAAATAAAAATAAAAAATTTTCCCAGTGAGTTAATAATTTTACATTAACTCGTTTCTCGACATTCTCCATTGTTTTTCCAAATACAGAATTGTTCATTAATTTATAAAAATCTTTTTCAAAATCTATTTTAGCTTGCGTACGTAAATTTGTATTTAAATCTATATATTTTTTTAACCATAAACTTTGATTGAACTTCAATATTCTATGTGACGGGGAACCGTCTTCGGTGGGTCGCGGCATCAGAAATAATACTCACAAAACCTTCGTTACACTTTTAATTATTTGCTAACACACTCTGATTACAAAAATAATTAAGGATGCACAAGATATGGCTCGATTAGAAAAGTGCGGTTAGGAACGCGGGAAGTGTAGCGTGGAGTGACAACCGTCCACTCGCTCTGCCGGCTCGATCCAGACTGTTCGCTCCATCGACCAAACATGGCCTCCATGCCTACGTGACAGGTTAGCTCCCCCTACATGTCAATGTCACAAAACAGAATACGTCCGAATGACATATTCCATTACTCGCTCAGTGCTGCCATCACTCCACGCTAACCATCCCCAAGTTAATACTTGACGTTCCTAAAATTTAATTGTCAAATCACATCTAACTATCGATTTAATTAGATCCTCAAACGAAAAATAGATGGCGTCGATACTAATGTGCGTCGGCGCTGCGACATATGAATTTTTTTCAACTTCATACCTAGATTAATACATTGTTGTAAATTTTTATAGTGAATGATATATTTAGTTTTATTGTATAAATTTGGGACAAGTTTAACGTCTTTGGAATCCCCAACAGATATTTTTTCAGGACATAAGGGTAAGTCAGAATGTAAGTCATGAATATCTATGGGGTACTCTAAATCTACTTCTAGAATAAAACCATATTCTGTATTGTTCGATGCACTATAATCTGTTTTTATATCAACCCACTCAAACTCCCCTGATGGTAAATATTGAGACATTGCCCACCCGTATAGATTATTAGCATCGAAGTACATAAGATATGAAGTAGATACATTTTTATCAAAATCTTCCATAAATGGATTGTTAGCCTTTGCGTGCCGTTTGCTGCATTGAGATATCCCACCCCTTATACCCCTTGTAATAAATGATATTTTTTCTATATCTGTAAGCAATTCAAGTTCTATTTTTGTAATTTTTAGCATTGCATCCCAACTTAGTCCTGGAGCAGTATAATAATGAGTTGGATCTAAACCATAGGTTTGTAAGCATAACATTCTAAAGTTTTCAAATATGTCAGTTAGAAGTAATACATCAGTTTTAAGATACAAGTTGGAATAATCGAACATATTTTTGCAGTTAAAGTTTTGCCAAACATTTTTAGCGTGGTTGTAATCATTATCTGATATATGAGAATCTGACAGCGAACTGTAAAACTGATTTTTGTCTGGAAGTGATGTTAGGTTTAAGCACTCAAAAGATGTCATAAATTCATAAGGATAAATACCCTTCTTTCTCACAAGATTGAAGTCTTCATTAATAGGAAATTTACGTTTTAAAGAAATAAATTCTTTATCAATCAAATTATTAGCTAATTGACTAAGGCCACATGGTAAAATTTTTATAGAATCTATAAACCTCAATTGAACAATTTTATTATTTATTTGTAATGTTTTCGAAAATGAAATATATTTTTCTTTCGTCTGCGGTATAACTTCGATATCACCATCAACAAAATTAAGAGCATGAACAATAAAATGAGAATCATAATGGCTAAGATTATGTAAAATTACAGGAATATAATTCGGTATACGAAACTTCGAGTTACATATATTATGTACAACGCCTCTAAAATGTCCGGTTTGTGGATTGTAATTAAATTCACGTTCACCGTTTAAATGAGTTTCACATATGAAACAAGTGTCCGATGTTGAAACCTTAATATAATCATCGTTTGATAATGCTTTAGGAGCTACCTCAGTACTGTTTTTGGTACATATAAATTTTAAGTCTTTATGCAAACGAATCATAAATTCTTGTGTACTGTTTGGGCCACAATATGTTTCGTACTTTGACAAGTTATCATCATAGGAGCATTTTATGTAGTAACCGAAACTATACACTTCATGTTTTTGGACATTACTTGTGTAAGATTTTAATGGATCGTTAGAACATGATTCGATTGGTGTTAGAAAAGCTTCAAAATCTGCATATACAACAAATGGTGTTTTAAGTTTTTTGTTAAACTTGTCAAATTTTAACTTATCATTAGAAACTGACTGTCCAAACCAATTTTTTGATGTTTTTTGAGAATTAGGTAGTTCTGTTTTAATATGAAAGCAATCATGCTGTTGGTGTTCTGTCAACTTTACTTGACTAGGAAAATGTAATAAACATCCATCACAAATATAAATAGCATGTTCATGACTTGAAATTTGATTACTGACTAAACGCGACATATTTTTTATATAACAACTAGCGAACCGCCCTCGCTTCGCTTCGGGACCCGTAAGTATCAACCGCGTAGGTCCCGCTCCCGTAGGAATTTCGGGAAGATAATAAACTATCACCAAAATTAATTGAGGTTAAATTAAATTAAACTTAGAAATAAAGCTTACGACAAAATAATAGCAAAGTAGCAAAGGATCACAGCAAGATTAATTCAGATTAAACTTGGAAACGCGGCAAATTTGATTACCATAAAAACGGTTCTAGTGTGTTAATCTTAAAAGATAGACATATACTGTCGTGGACATTTTTTTAGATCATTTCAAGAGGAATAATTCTTTCATACATATATTTTTGGTATCTTGAATCGTTTTCGCAACGCATGCAACGAAAGCCCTCGAGAATGAATAATTTTCCCCGTTTTTTCCACATTTTCCATTATTTCTTCGCTCCTAATTGTTGCAGCGTGATGTTATATAGCCTATAGCCTTCCTCGATAAAAGGTCTATTCAACACAAAAAAAAAATTCAATTCGAACCAGTAGTTCCTGAGATTAGCGCGTTCAACCAAACAAACTCTTCAGCTTTATAATATTAGTATAGATAATGATTATTTTTTCCGTTTGAAAGCAATAATAAATTAACATGGATACCCTTACGACATTTTGTAAAATATAAAGGGCCTACAACAGAATGAGTTTTATTGATTTTATCAAATTCTAAACCGAAAACGTTGATACTAATATTATTTAACTTTTCCACTTTTGAGATATCGGATAATTTAACTGGAAAAGAGACACCGTCAAACTTCAGTTTATTACAATGCATGCTATAAGATGAAATGCGATCAGGATTTTTATTTACTGGATACAAAGCAGAAAGCAAAGCCCATTTTAAACATAAAACATCTACGTTTTTAACATTAATAATTGCTCTTTTTACCATAATGTCTCTGGGTAAATCAATATATGACGAACCTCGTAGGGGATTAAATTTGTTAACATTCATGTCTAATGACTTAATAAAATTCAGAGTCCAACCGCTATCTTTTTTTTCAAATGTATTAATTTTATTAATAAAAGTGTCACGTAAAGACGAAAAAAATATATTTAAATCATCGCCTTGAAATATAATGTAATTGCTTGTTTGAAAATCGAAGGAATTGGAAATATTTTTTGTTTGTTGAATAAAATCAGCATGCAATACAAAATTTACTTTGAATACGGTATGTTTTAGAATAGATTCTTCAATTAATGATTGAATGTCATTATGAATTGAATTTAAAAATATCTCTGGTGTTTCAAAAGATCCATCACTTTTACTATTTATTTTATACGATATTATTCTCTGTCCGAACGCTGATTCAACAACATAAACGTTTTGCAAATTATCGTGTAATTTTGATGCTTTAGTTTTATGCCGATTACTTTTTAAATGATTTGTAAAATACTTCTTACATACTAAAATTTCACATACATCACAATGTACCTTATCAGATTGTGCAGCAGAAGGATGAGACGAAGTAGAAGCTTCATGTTTTACTCTTTTAGTTTTGTGGGTATTATTTTCGATGTTTTTGGTTCTTTTTCGGGATCCTAGACCTAACTGACTGTAACAATACAATTTAAGAGCTATAAAAATATACAAAACCACATCATAATTATTTTACGTTATACTTCTTTTCTAAAGACCAAAAAAATTACATATATGTAAAGTTTGTTTATACTTACATTATATTTGTTTCAATCTCACAACAAATTTTCACTAGTTCTTCATCATTGTCATTGTTTGCGCAGGCACGGTGTCTTCGTGGTTTTTGCGAAAAAAATTCCAACTCGGTGTACAGTTTTATGCGTTTAATTTGAAGAAAGATCGGTTACAATGTTGCACGTATAGAGAACGGATTGCGAATGGAATTATGGAAAAATTTTAGTTCGTTATAGTTCAAAAGTCTATACATAAAAAATAGTAGACGTTGCCGGACCACCAATCACGAAAGAGTCTCCGCCACAGACTACACTAAACCACAGACACACGCACAGATACACTAGCGCAGCGCCACAGTGTAACGCCGCAACATGCCCCCGGCCTTGGAGCTACTGTCCTCCAACATCTTCGTCGCCATCCATCGTACCAGGTAATTGACAGATTCGTGAGAACGCGCGTTTGATGACTCCGGACGTAGTTTGGATGTCAGCTACCCTGGACACATCATCTTTACCAGGTTTCGTGGAAATGATGCGACCCAGGCTCCACTTCAGCGGGGGAGAGTTGTCTTCCTTGATCACCACGAGAGTGTTGGGCTGAAGATCCGGTTTGTTCTCTCTCCATTTGGTTCTAGTCTGCATTTCCGAAATATATTCTTTGCTCCATCGATTCCAGAAGTGTTGCTTGATCTGTTCGAGCCTTTGATAGCGCGTCAACCGATGAGCAGGAATATCAGTCAGCTGTTCTGTAACGGGCGCTGTTAGGGAACGACCAACCAAAAAGTGAGCAGGACATAAGGGTAGGAGATCATTAGGATCTGTGGACATGGGACTAATGGGACGGGAATTAAGAATTGCTTCTATCTGTGCTAACACCGTGCTCATCTCTTCAAAAGTTAGGTGTGCGTTTCCAACTACTCTGAGAAGGTGATGCTTGCAAGATCGAACCCCGGACTCCCATAGACCACCAAAATGAGCCGCGTATGGAGGGATGAATGTGAATTTTATATTTTGGCTGGTTGCATACTCTTTTATGTCGCTAGAGCAAGTTGATAAAAATTTTGAAAATTCATTTGCTAGGCCTACAAAATTTCTTCCATTGTCGGACATTATTTCGGTTGGTTTGCCTCGGCGAGAAATAAATCTCTTTAATGCGAGCAAGTAACATTCAGAAGACAGGTCACTAACAAGTTCTATATGTACCGCGCGAGTTACAAAGCAAATGAATATACATATATAACTTTTGACTAATTTCGAGCCCCTGCCCTTACGGTTCAAGGTGAATACTGGACCAGCGTAATCAACTCCGCAACGCAAAAATGGAAAGCTTGGAGTAATTCTACCTTGAGGTAGGTTTCCCATTATAGGGGACAAAGTTTTACCTTTGTGACGCACACAAGTGACACACTGATGCACGGTGCGTCTGGCAAGGTTTCTGCCGCCCACAGGCCAGTAGGACTCGCGGATGTTGTACAAAAGCGATTGCGGAGCCGCGTGATATAGTCGGCGATGCTCATCACGAAACAGCAGTATCGTGTACTGATGCTTGGATGATAATAACATCGGATGTTTTTTATCAAAGTTAAATTCTGAAGAATAGGTTAATCTTCCGCCAACACGTATAATTTTATCATTATCCAAAAATAAATTTAATTTATTAATATTTTTAGTAGATTTTAAATTGCGATTG
Organism: Hesperia comma; assembly: GCA_905404135.1. NCBI lineage: Eukaryota > Metazoa > Arthropoda > Insecta > Lepidoptera > Hesperiidae > Hesperia > Hesperia comma. The sequence goes on along the minus strand of FR990013.1, from coordinate 13,947,141 downwards.
TTAGACAATAAATTTAATTCCTGAGCGTAAGATTCTCTTTGCGATAATTTAATTAAAGTACGATCTGCGTCAATCAGTTCATCGACAGAAAGGTCACCTGTATAGCGGCTATTTTTATTACGTGTATTGTGTATAAATCGTAACATATATGCACAGGTCCGTTTCATGCGATTAAATTGTGAAAATCTCTCAAAGGGAAAGAAACAGTTGCTCGACTCGGTAACAAACGAATGTAATGGCCTTTGCTTTACTTCGGGAAGATCCACCGTCTGTTTTATGTGAGATTGCTTAGAAATGGCTAAATTACAGTCAAAGTTCGGATCGTTCAAAAATGCGGGGCCATTCCACCACAGGTGACAGGATTGCAAATCCTCCAGCTTGACGCCACGGGACACTAAATCCGCTGGATTCTCTTTCCCACGCACGTGACACCATGGTAAGTCCTTCGCGATATCATGAATCTCACAAACTCTATTTTGAACAAACGTTTTTAACAAATTCGGAGCCATGCGGAGCCATCCTAACACAATCGTGGAGTCACTCCAAAACACTATGTTACTGAAATTGCAATTTATAGAATTACGTAATTTATCAAATAATTTTACGCTTATTAATGCTCCTAGGAGCTCGAGGCGTGGTGTACTTACAGGCCGGATCGGTGCAACTTTGCTCTTAGAACAATACAAGCGAACAGTTACTGATGAATCATGACTAATTGTGCGTACGTATATGCATGTGCCATAAGCGGCCTCAGAGGCATCCGAGAAGACATGCAATTCTATTTGCTGTGGGTCAATGCCTATGACATGTCGCGGTATGCGTAGCTCTTTGAGGAGGGAAAGAGAAGTCGCGAAGTGATGCCAAATGTTAGCTATGTCGGCAGGAACCTCATCATCGAAACCTGTTTTTAATAACCACAATTTTTGCAATAAAATTTTGATAACAATAATCATAGGACTTAACAACCCCAGCGGATCAAATATTTGTGAAACATTAGATAAAATAAAACGTTTAGTAATTAATTTATTTTGAGATTTAAATTTCGTATTAAAATAAAATTCATCTTTAATATTAAACCAACCTACACCGAATGTATTTGAGTTGCAGTTCTCACCAAGAGTTAGTTCCTTACCCAAATCTGATGCGTTATCTGTATTGTTAAATTCAAAATTAAACATCCATTTACGGAGTATGAAACAACCTGATTTTAATAAATTTGATACACCTTGACAATCCTACTAATATTATAAATGTGAAAGTTTGTGTATTTGTTTGTTTGTTTGTTTGTTACTCCTTCACGCAAAAACTACTGAACCGATTTTCATGAAATTTGGCACACACATAGAGGGCAACTTAGATTAACATATAGGATATTTTTTATCCCGGAATTCCCGCGGGATCAGGATTCACGCGGAAAAAACTCCAATACGCGAAGTCGCGGGCTTAGATTTTTATGGGACTTTCACTGGGGTTAGAGAAGGTTCTAGAGCAACACATAGGCTACTTATTATCCCGGAATTCCAGCGGGATCAGGATTCACGCGGGAAAAACTCCAATGCGCCACGTCGCGTCGCGAGCTTAGATTTTTATGGGACTTTCATTGGGAGATAGAGGAAGTTGTGAAGTAACAATATATAGGTTACTTTTTATCCCGGAATTCCCACAGGATCAGGATTCACGCAGGAAAAACTCCTATGCGCGAAAGCGCGGGCTTAAATTTTTATGCGACTTTCACTAAGAAATAGAGGAGGTTCTGGAACAACACATAGGCTACTTATTATCCCGGAATTTCGGCGGGATCAGGATTCACGCGGGAAAAACTCCTAGTGTGAACGCGCGGGCTTGAATTTTTATGCTACTTTTATTGCTTTTAGAGGAGGTTCTGGAGCAATGTATTAGGCTACTTTTTCTTCCGGACTTCCCGTGGGATCATGATTCACACGGGAAAATCGCCTATGCGCCAAGTCGCAGGCTAACATTTTTATGGGACTTTCACTTGGAGATAGAGGAAGTTGTATGCCTATATGTTATTTTATCCCGGAATTCCCGCGAGATCAGGATTCACGAGGTTCAGGATTCACGCGGTAAAAACTCATCCCCGGGAACGAGGTCGTGGGTTCAGATGTTTATGGGATTTCAGAGGGACGTAGAGGAGGTATGGAGCATTATATAAGCTACTTTTTGTTCTGGACCGCCCGCGGGATCGACATTTACGCGGGAAAAACTCCCTTGAACGAATGAAGTCGCGGGCTCATTAATATCTATATATCGGGATATCTACATATCGGGAATCGAACCGGCTCTATTTCTCATGACCAACTTTAAGTTGTTTTCTCGAGGGTCAGCATCACTTCTGGTCTTTATGTCTTGGCACCCGAATGAAAAACTCCCAATATAGTTTAAAAATATATATTTTTTAATTATCGTGGTTAAACTTATGCCTAAAGTTTGGAATTAAAAAACTCGACGTTTATATCTTAGTCTTTTTATCGATTTTCTCAAGATCTAGGTAGGTACATAACGGATTTTTGTGCGGTATGACTAAAAAATCAACTGTTCTTAATTTGTGTGGAGCAATATATTTTATATGCCACTATTTATCTTAGAATTCTCGCGGGGTCGGGATTCACGCAGGAAAAACTTTGTGACACACTGAGTTCCACGCGGGCGGAGCCGCGGGCAACAGCTAGTTTTTTAATAATTCATCTTTATTATCACTTCCCGTGATCATATCATCGACGTAGAAATCTTCATTCACTATTCTCGCAACGCTATGATCCGAGCAGTCAGCTGCGAGCTGCTTGAGACACCTACAGCTCAAATATGGTGCAGATGCGGTTCCGTATGTAACTGTGTTTAATTGATAAACGGATATAGGTTGAGATGGGTCATCGCGCCACAAGATTAACTGCAACTGACGTTGATCTGCGTAACCAATACCTGCCGATACATTTTTTCTATATCGGCACAGGCCGTGTATTTATGTTGCCTAAATCTAAGTAAAATAGATAACAGGTCGCCTTGAATAGGTGGCCCTACCATCTGTAAATCGTTTAGTGAGCGGCCACTGGTGGACGCAGCGCTAGCGTCGAATACCACACGCAACTTGGTGGTGGTGCTGTGTTCGCGAAATACTCCGTGATGCGGCATGACGTAGTGAGGCGTCCCGTAGGTATCGATACGCGTCATGTGCCCTAAGCGTATATATTCATTTATAAAATCCCCATATAGTTGTCTATAATTAGGGTTCTTTAACAACCGCCTTTCCAATGCTAGGAAACGACGTTCCGCTTGTGCGTAGCTGTCACCCAGTACCTCGGGGGGAGTATTAAGAGGAATGCGTACACAGAACCTTCCGTCAATGTTGCGCGTAGTATTTTCAACGAAATGTTGTTCACAGGCACGCTCCTCGTCCGTGCGCGAATCCCGGGGCACAGGTGTCTCTTCCAGCTCCCAAAACTGTCTTAATTGCGTTTCAATTGTATGCGAAAAACTACACTGAATAGGGCTGGAAGAACGCGAAATGGAACAAATAGGTCCAGACAGGATCCAACCTAACTTTGTATCTAATAAGAAAGGCCCATTCGGTAGCCTCATTTTATTATTATTCATTAAATCCCAGAACTTATCAGCTCCGATTAATAAATCTATGTGTTTCGATTCAGTAAACTGCGGATCAGCTAATATAATGTGTTCAGGAATATTAAACTGTGCGCTTTGTTCGGTAATTGCTGGCAACGCCGACGTAATAGTATTTAAAACAAAACATTGCAATCGTGTGGTGTAGGTGTTGCTGCGTGATTTAATCTCGACATCACATATTTGTGTACAATTTGTGATCGAGTTACCGACACCTCTTATTTCATGTGTGGACTGTATTATAGGCGCTTGAAGTAAATCGCATAATGATTTTGTTATGAAACACCGCTGACTCCCGCTGTCGAGAAGCGCGTTAACTAAATGATAATTGTTATGAATATCGGCTATCTCGACCAGCGCGGTGGATAATAAAACGGGTGTGACAGGAGCGGCAATAGGAGCGCAATGCATATTTTTTACGTGTTGTTTATTCGCTCGACCGGTGGGCACCTGCACTGATAAGGCTGAAGATGTACCTGGCTGCTGCGCGGGCGCGGGGGAGAAGGGACGGAGCGACCTTTCACCGCACGGGACCGTCATTTGATTGTTTGCCACATTAGCGTGCGACGAAGGAAGCGTAGTGGACCGGTTATTGCTACTCGTGTTATCGTGATCATACGGATGCACTAAAGAATTATGTTTTTTGTTACACATACGGCACGGCCCAAACCTGCAATTGTCGACAGTGTGACCCGGACGCAAACAGTTTATACACAACCTCATATCGTTAATGAATTTAAGCTTTGATTGTAAATTATAGTCGAGGAATTTTTGACACGAATATAGTGGATGATCTGTGTGGCATAGTAAACAAAGTTTTTTAGTGGGATTGCGTGAAGTACGTTCCGGTGCCTTGTTGACAGAAACATTGCAATGATGTTTAGTGTGGTTATTTTGTGTGCTCTGTTGTTTACGCTCAAGAATATGCCTATTGTAGGAATTGTGTGACACTTGCAATGTTTCTAACATGTCGGCCCGATTTTTTAAGAATGACATTAGGTCGTCAACAGTTAGGTTAAACTTGGAGTCACAGTGATTTGTATATAAATTACCTTTATGTTGCTCCCACTCGCGTTCAGTGATGTGATCTAATTTAGACACCATTATGTAAATAATTAATGTATCCCAGTAGTCTGTGGGCTCGCCGAGTATTTTTAATGCGCGTAGATTTTTTAAAACAGTTTCGATTAATCGCCTAAGTAACACTGGTGACTCCTTGCTTAAGCCAGGCATAGTAAACAAGGCTTTAACATGGTTATGCACTAATAACCTACTATTATCATAGCGACTAAGAAGTAATTCCCAAGCAACAGCATAATTATTACCAGAAAATTCCACGGAATCAATTACTAGCTCAGCACCTTTCTTAAGCGAAGACTTCAAATAGTGAAACTTTTCTATATTACTTAGATCATTACAATTATGCACTAATGATGTGAACGTGTCTCTAAATTCTAACCACTGATCGTATGAACCGTCGAACGTGGGCATAGAAATAGTAGGCAATTTAATTGAATTTCGTTGATGACTATTAAGTTTAGCGGAACTGTCAGTGACCTGGTTTTGCTGTAGTAAACATTCAGCTTGAGAAAGAATGTTATAATAACTATCCTCAAACTGTTCTCTGTGTGTTAATTGCTCCTCGACGTCATAGGCCGATTCCTCGAGCTTAGCTTGGATTTCATTAAATTCGTTATATAATGAAGCGGCTTCCGTAATACGCAATTTAAGATCAACACACATTTGATTAGATAGCGATACACTTTCAATGGAAGAAATATAATTTGCAAACCTAGTCAATCTGCCCTTAATTATGCCCCGTTTTTTCACTAACTCCTTAATTACGTTACTCTCGTTAAAATTAGGAGAAGGATCGCGAGATTTTGAAGACGTTTCTGCGAGTTTTAGGCTCATTTTGGTGTAGGTACGTCTACTCATGTTTACGTCGCAACGTAAACACGCGAATTTAGTGTGCTCTTTGTTTTAATTCTAATAAAATTACAAAAGTAAACCTATTAATACAATATATGTGTTAATTACTTACAAAGTCCATCTGCACTCACTGCCTATCAAGTTACCATAAATTAACTCATTTATCACCATAAGAATGGATTCACAATTGGCAAACAGTATGGAAGAGCTAGCAAAATTAGTCACTTCACGAATTAGCAGCTATGAGGACAAGCTGCAGAAGTTTATTGCTGGAAGTAGCACCATTCACCCAGACATCACATCTTTAGCACGTGAGTTCTCTGAATTCCAGGCATATGTTTGGGGTACACTCAATGCACTAAAGTCCCAGGTAGACCTTATAACACGCGGTCTGGACAGACATGAGACCTTAATGAGGAAAAAGGTCTTACTATTCCACGGTGTTCCTGAAAAGCAGAATGAGAAGCTGCATGAGACAGTTACGGCAGTCATAACCAACCAATTAAAGTTGTCTGATATAACTATCAATAACATACAGGTCTGCCATCGTCTAGGATCTTCTAGTGGCAAGAATAGACCTATTCTTGTACGGTTCTATGATTTAGAGCATCGGCAGGAGGTTTGGGAGCATAAAACTAATCTGAAAGGTAGTGGAATCACAGTCACCGAGTTCCTCACACAGACTAGGCACAAAGTTTTCACTGCTGCAAGGAAGCATTTTGGCATTAAACAATCCTGGACAGTGGAAGGCAGGGTGGTTATTCTTCTCCCGGACAAAACTCGGCGGAAAATTGACTCTATGACTGAACTTGAATCGCTGATTGCTGCATATCCCATGGTCACTACAGAAAGCGTTGTAGATTCCCGACAACAAGAAGAGCGGTCCTCCCCAAAAACAGGCGCTTCGAAAACCGTAAATGCACCACGGAAAACACGCAGACGTTAATAATTCTATTAAGTTTTCTGTCGGCCGAAGTCTCGATATGCCTTTTCAAATTTGTCGCATTGTAGCACTTCATCAAACTGTTTATTGTCGGTACCTCGTAAACTTTTAATTGACGTAGTACATTATTTGAAACGATAAATACGTTAATGGTAGATAAAGGTGAATTTTGTTTACAGAGCGATTTCTCAATCCTTCATTTTATAATGCAAGCAATGCACGCACATTGACTTCGACATTACATTGTCACGCTGACGTTTGTCAATGTTGCGTTCCGTTTACCGGTTCTGCGAAGGCGAATCTTAATTTTTATCTACCATTTAGCTCCATAGACTTGTTAGAAGTGTTGTCATAGTTTTAATTCTGATTAATTTGTTTTTTTTTTTGTTAGCTTCTCCACTGTTATTTATTTTTTTTCTCACTTTTCTTGTTATGTTTCATGATTCTTTTGTTTTTATTTTAATGTTACTGTAAAATCTTTTCCATCACACTGGGCAGTGGTGAGTGTTGTGGGCTTGAATCCATTTTAGATTGTTTATAGTTATATTTTTGTCAACATTATATATTTTTTTAATATTTATATATATAATAATATATTATTTGTGTTTTATTTTTATTTATAATGATAAATATGGATGTTGTTAGCAATATGGATGATAGTTTTTTCTCTTGCTCTTCTTCCACGTGCAGCTTTGACAGTGCAGGTAGTGACTTATCACCACCTATACTTCTGCAGGACCAGATCTCCTCTGTTTTTTCACCTTACCGCAACAATTTTAATGTAGCGCACATTAATGCACAAAGTATTCCTGCACACTATTCTGATTTTCTGGTGTCTTTTAGCATTGCCCATCTTGACGCGTTACTGATTTCGGAATCCTTTCTTAAACCTTCTCTACATTCTGCCCAGTTCTCATTGCCGGGATATATACTTGTCCGTAACGATAGAACAGGTAAAGGTGGTGGAGGTGTCTGTATTTACCTGCGAGCTGACTTATCTCATAAGGTGGTCAGAACTTCTCCTTCGCTTTACTCAGAATCTGCCGAATTCCTGTTCATCGAAGTTGTCGTTGGTAGCCGTAAAGTTTTACTCGGTATTGTTTACAGTCCCAATCTGAACATCGATTACTTTAATGAATTTGACGATCTACTAACAGATTTGTGCCCCATTTATGATCATGTGATCATAATGGGTGATTTTAACACTTGCCTAATTAAAAACGACTCACGGTCAACTAAATTAAATTCTCTTGTAGCTTCTTTTAATTTGCATATTCTCCCCCTAGGTCCTACTCATCATTTTCCCAACTGTACCCCGTCATTACTTGACCTCATGTTCGTCTCATCACCCGGTAATGTTGATACTCATGGGCAACTCACATGTTCCTTTTCTTACCATGACCTTATTTATTTGTCCTACCGCATTCGTTCACCGAAGCGTAATATGCAATACCTCTCGCTTCGTAGTTTTGGAGGTATTAATCTGGAAGCGTTGGAGCGTGATGCTGACACTATCGATTGGATGCAAGTGGTGCATAGGGACAGTATTGATGAAAAGGTATGTCTCTTCAACAATAATATTCTTAACCTGTTTAATCAACATGCTCCGGTTAAGCGTGTTAAGGTTAAACACGCACCTGCTCCATGGATTACATCTGTCATCAAGGATATTATGGGTCGGAGGGATAGAGCCAAGAGAAAGTATAAACGCTCTCCCACGGACAAGAACCTTGCTGAATACAAATATTTACGCAATCGTTGCAGTCGTCTATGTAGAGACGCCAAGAGACGCTACTTCCATGATTCCCTAGTCAACCGTAGCACCGCTGAGGTGTGGCGATTCCTCAAATCTGTGGGAATAGGCAAAACGTCGGAATTTGTTGGTGGTGCGGTAGATCCCAATGACTTAAACCAAAATTTCTCTAAATCACCCAACTTATTGGACTATCGCACCAAAAACAATACACTGCGTGACCTGTCGGATACGCCCACACCACACTGTAGGCCATTTAGCCTCACCGCTGTTACGGTAGAAGACGTAAAGAAAGCTATTGCTTCCATTACTTCGACCGCGGCTGGATATGACGGAATATGTCCCAGAATGATTAAATTAATTCTTCCTAAGATCCTTCCTGCTCTTACCCATATTTATAACTTTTCCTTAACCTCAGGTACTTATCCTTCATCCTGGAAATTTGCGCACATAATCCCTTTACCCAAAGTCACCAATCCCGCTTCCTTGTCAGATTATCGTCCTATTTCCATTTTACCGTTCCTTTCGAAAGTGCTGGAACATATAGTTCATCAACAATTTTCAACTTTCCTCCTTTCGAATAATCTCCTAAATCATTTTCAGTCTGGTTTCCGGCCCGGTCATAGCACTGTTACTGCACTGCTGAATGTCACAGATGATATTCGCTTAGCCATTGAGAACAAACAACTCACATTAATGGTCTTGCTGGACTTTAGCAGTGCTTTCACATCAGTAGATTTTGATATCCTAATTGGAATTCTCAGGTCCATTAACGTCTCAACTTCAGCCGTTACATGGTTTAATTCGTATCTTCGGGGGCGTTCACAGCGTATTAACCATAACGAAGTAATCTCGGATTGGTGCGATCTTGCTGCTGGCGTGCCTCAGGGTGGCGTTCTCTCTCCATTACTTTTCTCTATTTTTATTAACTCTGTTACCAATGCTATTGGTTCCAATTTCCATCTCTACGCAGACGATTTGCAACTATATCGCCATTTTGCTATATCTGACGTTGATGTGGCTATCAGCGCCATGAATAACGATTTACGTCACATCAGTGAGTGGGCTCGATCATTTGGGCTTCTAATTAACCCAAAAAAGTCTCAGGCAATAATTATTGGTTCGAAATACTATCAAAAATCTTTAGACTTATCTAAATTACCATCATTATGTCTGGATAACACACCTTTACAATATGCTACTACTGTTAAAAACCTTGGCTTAACTCTGGATATGAATTTATCTTGGAGGATGCATGTTGGGGAGGTCAGTCGTAAGGTTTTTCATACCATGCACTCGCTTCGACGCTTTCAGAGTTTCTTGCCGCTTAAAACAAAAATCTCTCTGTGTCACACTCTAGTTCTCCCGATTTTAGATTACGCTGATGTATGCTATTTGGATGCCACAGAGGAGCTTTTAAATAAACTTGAGCGCTTGCAAAACTTATGTATAAGGTTCATATTTGGGTTACGAAAATTTGATCGTGTGTCACAGCTTCGCAAGAATCTCAAGTGGCTCCCAATCCGTTTTCGCAGGAATACTCGTATACTGTGCCTCCTGTATAATATTTTGAATAACCCTTCCTCTCCCTCATACCTCCGTAACCGTTTCACCCATGCACGCCCGTCTGGCGTAGCTTGCAGAACCCACATTAAATCCCTCCTACACTTTCCCAGTCACAAAACCTCGTCTTATTCCCGCTCCTTCACAGTACATGGTGTTAGGCTGTGGAACTCACTGCCACCTAGCATTCGACAGTCTAAAACTCTGTACTCGTTTAAGAAAAAAGTCAAAGAGCACTATCTTTCCTTATGTTGACTTCATCAATTCATAAACTTAATATCACTATCCAACTCTTATTTGTTCCTTGTTATGTATTAATATTTCTTTATATTTTTACGTCTATATTTATATATATATGTATATATTATAATGCAATAGATATTGTAGTATGTATTTATTTATGTATTTATTGTATGTATTTATTATTGGTATAGTTATAATATATATATTTTTTATTATGTATATTATTTAAGACAAGTGTACGCTAAATTCTATTCTACATCACTTTTCCATTCCTAGGTCTGCTGGAAGAGATTTCTTTTAGAAATAAGCAGTACCTTTGTACAAAATATCTTCTTTTAACTGACTGTATGTGTTTTTCCGTGTACATGAATTATAAAATAAAAAAAAATAGGTACTATATAGATGGAGTACTTACGCGAATATACACTCCCTGATCGTTGCACACACACCAAGCAGAGCAGCTGGAAGCGCACAGAAGCATGCACACCGCGTTGCAACTGAAATTATGCGAAGACACCGGTATTAGCAACTTGGAGGAGGAAAGGAAGTATTTAGGCAGGATGGCTGGCCGTACCTTTTTGCGCGTATTCAAGCACGACTGGCTTATCCCAAAGCTTGCGTTTAGCTATTCCTGTTGTACTTCTGCTTCTCCTTATCCTTTTTGCTGCGGTCAGTCTCCAGGTGAAGATCCAACGTACAAATTCCAACGTTCGATGCTGCGATTGCTGGTTCCGATTTTTATTGTATTCGGCTACGAAGGTCCAAATTATGTTTGCGCAGGCACGGTGTCTTCGTGGTTTTTGCGAAAAAATTTCCAACTCGGTGTACAGTTTTATGCGTTTAATTTGAAGAAAGATCGGTTACAATGTTGCACGTATAGAGAACGGATTGCGAATGGAATTATGGAAAATTTTTAGTTCGTTATAGTTCAAAAGTCTATACATAAAAAAAAAGTAGACGTTGCCAGACCACCAATCACGAAAGAGTCTCCGCCACAGACTACACTAAACCACAGACACACGCACAGATACACTAGTGCAGCGCCACAGTGTAACGCCGCAATAGTCATCATTAAACATAATGCTTGACTCTATATCACCACATAACTTATAAAGTTCAGACTCAATTTGATCGTTGGAATCCATTACGGCTAACTTGGAACACATTCGTTAGGTATCTTATGAAATAGTTTCTGGTTGTTAGCTTCTAGTTATTTATATGCCCAATGCTGTGGGTGGGGGCGCGATACTTCTAGTTAATGTTATCTCTTCTTTTGCTTTTACTTAAATAAATTTTTATAAGATGAGTCACGGTGGGAGCGTTACATTCCTTGGAGTTTGTCCTCGATAAAATATTTTGAACAATTGTGCTTCCCGGCGAGTGTCTTTGTAATGTTGTAGATGATGTCCCGCGTACTTTGATAACGTTTATCATCTTCTGATTGCACATAATATTTTACTCGAGCATCGGAGTATTTCCAATAATTAATAGGTTCGATGTTGCGTATTTTATTCATATCATAGACATCGATTTTTATGAGATGAGTAGCGGTGAGAGCGTCATCTTCCTTGGAGGAAATATAAGAGACTCCGTCGTCACGTGCTGCTGATAATATGAAGATTGTACTCCGAGTTTTTTCTTCTTTTTGGGCTTCTCAAAGAACATGTCTATGTCATTTATTCTTTTGATATTATTGTTTTTCTTCATATTAACAACTAATGAATCGTCAGGTTCCTCGGGCGTGTCCGGAAAATAGTAGCTTTTGAATGTGTCTTGCTGAAAGAGAACATAATACAGGTTAATTTTATACTACGACACTTTATTATTAGGTTATCGAGAGCTGGTTCATTATACATGGACAATTAATACAAAAAATATGGAAATACCTACAGATATCACATAGGAAATGAAAAGATGTCACTAGATAATTAGCAAATTGATTTCTAGTCGTAATAAAAATTATCACTCTCGAAGTTGACGCGAGCGAAAGCGAATTCGCTCTGAGCTTTGCGACTCGCAACTCTCCGGGTTTGGGTTAGTGTGTATGCACCTTTCCGAAAGCATTTTCCAGAGCAATCGGAGTATCGCACGCGATACGTCGGCTTCCTGCGTATAATTACATGGTTAGCGTCCGGCCGCCAGCCGCCGTATTTATAGGGTGCAAAGGTCAGGGGCGACCCCTTGCGTAAGGGATAACACGGTCTTGCAGCGCGGAATCTTATAGAAAGTGTAGAGGTATTTTAGTCTAGAAACGAACGATCTGGCTATAATTAGGTACCAATCTTTATTCAATTTAAACGCTCAAATTGCTCTGAAAATACGAGACAATGTATGATAATAATGTTATGTGATATGGTCCAAATACTTTTTACCAAAAAATAATAGACTTCAACATTGGCAAGTACAAATAACTCAAAAGTCACTCGCCAGACGTCGCTCAAATACCAGTAAAATCACCAACAGAAAGTACTAGCTTTCGAATAATAAATAATTATAAAAATCGGATCACCAATAGGTACATATAAAGTTATGAGATAACGACCACAAATTAAATACACATATAAGGATAACTCAAAAACTACCCGGTAGATTTGGTACCCGTCCGTAAAAGATCTGTTACCCACGACTATCCATTACCTTGACCGGTATTATTTAACAGTAGGTTTACTGAAGCTGGTTAGTGCAATCCGTTGCGTAATATTACAGCCTAGCACAATTATAAAGTCAAGCGATTAATCTAATTTATCCATGTCTACAGAGTATTGCATGTACTATATGGACAGTAGTACCTATTTTTGCATAGCGTGTCCAATGTGTACTTATCGTAGTTTTTGCACCATAAATAGTGAGTCGCTCTTGCTTAGCTTCAGGATATTATGGCTTATGTATCGGTGTAGGATTGTGTTATTAATTTGTGTTTTCACTAATGTGTGGTTTGGAGAAAACTCTGGATATCGAGTAAAGACATTCGTATTAAAAATTGCAGCCACAGAATGAAGCAACTATTTAGCTTCGTTTCGTGGCGGGACTTTTTTTGTTTTTATTCAGTTAAAGCCTTACTTATTGCTATTCATCATTTTTGATTCTGAAGTTTTAAGACCTTTTGTATGTTGTTCGAAATTCCGATTGCCCCGCCCCCCTCCCCTGATAAGAGACTCTTTCCCCCTGGATCAGGAGGTGGGCACGCCTTAATAGTTACATAGCTTAATAGTTTTCTTGTTTCTCTCTTTTTTAGGGTTCCGTACCCAAAGGGTAAAACGGGACCCTATTACTGAGACTTTGCTGTCCGTCCGTCCGTCCGTCCGTCCGTCCGTCCGTCTGTCACCAAGCTGTATCTCATGAACCGTAATAGTTACACAGTTGAAATTTTCACAGATGATGTATTTCTGTTGCCGCTACAACAACAAATACTAAAAAACAGAATAAAATAAATATTTAAGTGCTTTCAAGTAGTTTTAGAATCTAGTAGAATGTTTAGTTACCTTTCGGTCCAAGAGATGGCGTTGTGCGTAAGATGTGGCTACAATAAAACAATTAAATATTTAAGTGAGGCTTTCATACAACAGACCAAATTTTTTTGGCGTTTTTATACATAATGGTACGGAACCCTTCGTGCGCGAGTCCGACTCGCACTTGGCCGATTTTTAACAGACTTAATTGGCGTCTAAGTGAATTGAACAAATGAAAGAGAGATATTGAGCAAAGACAATATTATTTGTACACGTTAGTAATGCACAAGCGGTTAGTAAACATGGTATGGGTGCATGTAAACATGAGCTTGACACGGCAGTGGCCGATCAATCAAACCACCTCGACTGGGATGGTTGCCACTCACGCACCGCTCGGGGTAGCAAGGTGACATCTCGTGGGGTTTTGTATGTTATGCGAATTTGACATGTTTATGATAATGATATGATATGTGGGAGGATTCTACAAAGAATATATATTAATGGATTTTTTTAATAGGTAGGTAGGTAAGATTCAGTTCAAAAATAACACGTAGTAAGGTGTTTTCGGTTCAGCCGCGTCATAGAAAACTTTCAACAAAAGTTATACGGTTTCGCAATGGGTCTTTGAGTTGATTAACGAGGATGAAGTGTTTCTTGCAAAACATCAAAAAGAAACAAAACAATGTTCCCCCTCCGCCCCCACATCCCAACCCCCCTGCAGGGGCGAAGACGCTGAAACACCCCGCCACGTGCGTTAGTTGAATCACAAACACGCCCAAGGCTTCACGACCTGGTCTAGCACGAGACCAAATATACATATAAAAAGTAACGAAAAATTACACCACATTCCATGACCGATCATCAAAGACAACACATCAATAAACGACGCGACGTTAATTGCGAGTGTACCTTTTCGAATAGTGACGGTTGAAATAGTACCTAGTGAAGTGGAAAGTGTTATTGTAATGTACAGTCGCGTGGACAAATATTTCGGTCGGTGATAGCCACTTTGTTTATGCTGTATTTGATAGTGTTGCTGGTGTTGATCTTCCCGATGTCTAAGTACACGAAGGACAGAATGTTTTCGTTTTGAAAAAAAAACGGAATTTTTACGCCAAGAAAATATTTTTTACCTTAGTAAAAGGCCAAGTTGGACGTAGAACATAAAATAACGGTTTTACAGCTCTGTTTGTAAACAATACGTACGATGTTATACACTACTAGAATTTAACTACCGAAAAAAATTTAACGGGCGATGAAGAATAGGTAAGGTATCATAAATGTTCAATCAGATTTTTTTTTTACTTCTAAATAACGAAGTTATTACAAGTTAAATTCCCGCTAGTAAATTCCCGGGCGTATTTAGTAAACATTGAGCACGTATCTCTCAATTCGGAAAAATACTAAAAGTGTACGTACAAGTGAAAAGTAATAAACAACATGTAAATAAAACTGTAAATACCAAGTGGAAGTGTTATCTCACAAAAACTCTCATAAATTAAGTTAAAAACAAAATTAATATAATGTAGTACTTTATGTGTCGTGAAAAAATTAAACATAACAGTTTGGTGATCATAAAAGTGATAAAATTGCGTGTGGGATACAGAATTATAGTGCACAAATGCTGAACCATCTTTAATTAACATATTTAAGACTTTGAGTACTGTGACGAAGATAGTGATCATCGTGGAAAAATTTTAAAAATTCAAAATCAGCCGTTATGTCGACCTATATATAACTACTCAACAACAGATGGCGTTATCCTGCAATAAAAATCTAATTATATAATATAAAATCCCAATATCTTCCATAGATGGCGTAAAATTTTACATGACCGTATCATAGATGTCGCTGATTGCCATCAAAATTTGATTTTTCTATTCGCTAATAGAGGGCATAATCCAGGAAGTCAAATAACCCGCACAAGTAAGAAGGACCTACTTATTCTAGTTTTACTACGCCACTATTCACTAGAGGACTCTCAGGCACTCAATAGAATTCCTGTGAAGTTTAGATTATCATAAACAGCCGTGATAAACAGCAATGACCAGTAAAATGAGTAAAATATCCTGTGCTAAATGCCTCCATGAAATTACAAACAGGCAATATTTAACATGCAGTGAATGCAAGCAAACGTTTGACCTAACTTGCGCGAAAATCCCAGACAAAAGATCCTACAACCTGATGTCAATGGAACTTAAAAAGAGATGGCGTTGCAAGGCTTGCACTACACAAAACAGCCCTAACACGAGGATACGGTTGAAAATGACGGGTCAAGCAGCGACGAAGCCGCAAATGATACTGTAAGCATTCTCGGGGATACAATGCACACACCTACCAGTGCTCCACAAACAGATAAAGCTCCTAGCGAATTACTGCAACATATAAGCGACTTACTGGACCAAAAATTAGAAAAAAACAAACAAGAAATCCTCTCCTACATAAAAAATGACATACAATCAACAATTCATCAAGAAATTAAGCAGACGTTATTATTATTTAAAAATGATATTATGGCCCATATAGACAGCATAACATTAGAGCAGAAGAAATTGGAAAAACAATCGAAACACTGGCATCTAAAATAAAACAAATCCAAACAGAATGCAATCAGCTTAGATCCAAGCTTGAAAACTCTGGAAACATTTCTGATTCGCGGAATATAGAAAATGCTAAAAAAATTGTACTATACGGACTAGAAGAACCAAGACGAGAAAATAACACTGATCTTTATGACAAAATAACTGCTATTTTTTTATAAGACGATGAACGTAAACATAGAAGGTTACATCGAAGAGATTACCAGAGTTGGAAGAAAGGGCTACCGGAGGCCGATAGTTATTGAGCTCATGAGCAAAAGAGTGACTAATTATTTGCTACAAAACCGATCCGTCTTTTCAAGATCTGGGTTGGCAATATCGGAATATCTGGATGCCTCCTCCCTGCAAAAAAGAAAAGAGCTTAGGAATATACTACAAAAAGCAAGAAGAGAAGGAAACCATGCTATAATCAAAGGCGACAAATTATTTATAAATGGTAGAGCGTACGAACATAGGGCTACACTCGAAAATGAAAAGAAATCTTCAGACGAACATCAAAACAACAATAACGAACATCGTACAAAAGATTCCTTTCGTGAACAACTTTAAAATTATGATACAAAACGTACAGAGCATAAAAAATAAAATCGATCTTCTAGAGACTATACTGTGTAATCAAAAGTACCATGCTATATGTCTAACCGAGACATGGTTAATGGAGAATCAGCAGCAATATATACAGTTTGATGGGTATGACAGTTCAGTAGCCTTTTGCAGGCGCACACGTAGAGGAGGCGGTGTGGCAATACTCCTAAAAAAGGATATAAAATTTAAGATACGGCAAGATATACTCAATTTGTCTATAGAATATGTAGTTGAATGTTGTGCGGTCGAAATATCTAACCTACTTTTAATTACAATATATAGAACGGATCGTGACATAGAAAATTTTTTTGAATTCTTAACAAATTTATTATTGAAGATAGGTCCGTGTTGTTATAAAAAACAATGCATAATAACCGGTGACTTCAATATATGCGCTATAAAAAACAATAATAACTACAAAAAGATTGTGAACATTATGTTAGAATACAACCTACGCCAAATAGTCAATACACCGACTAGAGTCACGGAAAATAGCTCATCTTGCATTGACTTACTATTTACAAATAATAATAACCATAATATATCCGTACAAGACCTAGGTCTCTCTGATCATAAATCACTCGTATTTAATTTAAAGTTACCATCGCAATCGTGTGCCAAGGAAAAATATATAAGAAAGAGAGTATTCAGTCTAAAAAACATGAAACTTTTCAAAGAAGCCCTTGGAAAAATAAATTGGACCGACTTGTTAACCTCTGAATGCGTAAACAATAATTTTAATACATTCCACTCTACTTTAATACAGATTCTAAACGCAAAAATTCCTAAAATAACTATTAAAATCCGCAACACTTCTATAAATACATGGATAACTAAGGGACTAAAAATATCGTGTAAACATAAGAGAAATCTTCGTACCCTAACCAATCACTCCAAAAATAAAATTTTAAAACGTCACTTTAAACTATTTTCAAAAACATTAAAAAGAAGTATAAAACTATCTAAACGAATATCGCACTCTAACAGGATGAGATCTGCCACAAACAAAGTCAAAGCAATGTGGTCAATAATAAATAAAGTAGTTTCCAAGCAAAAGTACAAACAGCACGAAAATATAGTCATTAAATACAACAACAGGCTAATAAATTGTCCTTTCCAAGTTACAAATACATTAAATGATTATTTTATCTCTGTAGGAAATACTACTCTGCAACGAACTGATCAAACAGTATCAATTGAACCCCAAGGCTACCCAGTAATAACGCCAATTGAAAACTCTCTCTATCTTAGCCCAGTAAATGTAAATGAAGTCAAGACAATCATCAGCAGGATGCCAAATAAATTTAGTAGTGGAATAGATGAAATCCCATTAACTTTAATCAAGACTTCCATGCACGAGCTTACCCCCCCTTTGACGAAACTAATAAACCAATCATTTGACGAAGGAATATTCCCTGACAAGCTTAAGATTGCAAAAATAAAACCCGTTCTAAAAAAAGGAGGTACCCCTAATGACCCAGGACAGTACCGCCCTATAGCCCTTCTACCAGTTATATCCAAAGTTTATGAGAAGGCCATGACAAATAGACTCTACAATTTCCTTGAAAAATATAAAATTCTTGACCCAAACCAATTCGGCTTCCGGAGGAACAGGTCTACGACATTGGCGGTATATAACTACATTCAGGAAATTTTGAACTACATCCATGATAGACATTATGCAATTGGTATTATGCTAGATATGTCCAAAGCGTATGATAGAGTAGCCCATAAAATACTCTTAGACAAATTGTACGGAGTTGGGATTCGTGGCAATGCACACAAATGGATCAAGTCATATCTCACAGATCGTAAGCAATTAGTACAAATAGATCATGTAGATGAAACAACTGGTGAGCTAAGTACACCATGCTCCGACCTAAAAACAGTCAATTGTTCCATTCCTCAGGGAAGTGTGATAGGTTGCTTGCTATTTCTCGTCTACATCAATGATCTGCCCAAAATCATTGATACCCATTGTGTCGTGTTTGCCGACGATATATCCCTCCTCTTCAAATGTAAGGAACTTGACAACAATAATACAGATAAAATTATAAATACATTCAACGTAGCAACAAAATGGCTCAATGATCATAATCTAGTTGTAAATGAAAATAAGACTAAAATAATACAATTCAAACCTTATAATAAACACCTACTTAACTTGACCCATATAAAAAATAAATTGAAAATAGAAGAGACACCTACATTCAAATTATTAGGTATTACGCTTGACACACACCTAAACTGGAAAAAACATGTTGAGGAAGTTTCGACCAAGTTATCAAAATTCACATACGCACTAACTCTGCTCAAAAGAAACACAGACATCCGTTGCGCATTAGCCGCATACTATGCATACGCATTTGCCTGGTTGCGGTACGGAGTATTGATGTGGGGAAATAGTACCGATACGAACGATTTGGTCATCAAACAGAAAAAAATTATCCGCATTATATTTAATATAAAACCAAGAGAATCGTGTAGACAGTATTACGTAAAACATAATATACTTACCCTTCCTTCAATTCATATTCTTGAATTAGCGATGTTTGTTAGACATAATCATCATCTATTTCAATTAGTACAAAGCAACCGAAGAAATAATAATTTAGTTATTCCGCCAGCCCGATTAACCATGTTCCAAAATAGCCCGTATTACAAATGTCTCCAAGTATATAATAAGCTACCAAAAACGATAAAAACTGAAGAATCTGATAATAAATTTAAGGGTAAATTAAAATCCATACTATTAAAAAAATCTTATTATTCACATAAAGAATTTACAGAAGATAGAGACATCATGTAGGTTATAAATAAACAAGCTGAGTAATGTTTCAGTTTTGTAATGTATATATTTAGACTTAAGTTTTTTTTTTTTTTTTTAATGGATTGACATCGATTTTTAAATTATAATGTAACATTGACGAATTATATAGTAATTAATTTAAAATATCAATATTTGGGTAGTATAATGTAATGCACTTAATAATTATTTGTTATCTATTGTTTAAAATTTATTGTAATGTACTCTATCACAATTTTTGTACTTATTGACTGTGCCCTCTAGCACTGCGACGCCCTACCAGGGTATCACTTTTTATTAATTATGTAAGTCATTTATATAATATTAATGTGTAATGTGCAATGGAGTAAATAAAGAAATAAAGTTTCATGAAGTCCTGCATAAAATGATGGACACCGATACTACTTTACTACGACCGGTTCAGTTCATCAATGAAAGCGCGTAGCGTCTAAGTTCGCTTGCCACCGCGCACCACTACGCGAGCGGTTGTCGGCCTGTGATCAGCTGTTACTAATAACCTACATCGGATGTATTACTTAAACATAATTTACTTATTTATTGTTTTTCTTTCATATTTTTATGGGCTTAGGACCGACATATTCCTTATTAATAATAATTGCATTTACCGATTGGAAAGAAGAGTGATTTTAATAAATGTAAAATACTGACGCGTACCTCTTTAAAACATCACAATCGACGACTTGTGGTTATTTTTACTTTCACTATGAGGTTAATTATTAAAATTTAACCTACTTAGTTATTTAAATTTTACTTACAATGGGGATCTGTGTTCCAGCAGAGTCACTAATCCACCTTCAAGCACATAACATTTTTTTTATAACCGACAGCAGCACATGTGATTCTTTCACTTTACAAAAAGTTTTACGGTTTTTTGGATCACTCTCACGGACACACGATGTTTGATAACAATTAAAGTGGCAGATAAAAATGTAAAGTCACAGTAAGGAAAAGGGTAACACACAGTTAACACAAATGTCGTTAAATGAGTACGGAAGTTATAAATGACCTTCAAAGAAAAATAATTTAATTTAATTTTAATTTAATTGCGAGCGGCACACGTAATACGAAAACACTAGATACTTTTTATTACGAAAGCTCCGACGCAACTGTGTGTTTTTTCCAATTTCGTCTAGCGCGTGCGACATCAAAGGAGCCGCAGCACAGGGCACGGCTAGTGTTGGCTCCACAGTCTTTAATTCTATCGATTTTCAATCTTAAGAATCGATTATTTTCTTTCAAATCCGTACTTTGGTTTGATTTTAAATATCTCAATAAATAAGTAGGTATTACCTTACTTATGTTAGCGAGAATTGCAAGTAGGTATGTGATGCATCGTATCAGCGACTGATAATCAGCTCTTAGTTAGCATATCGATTAAATAAAAAATTAAACATTTGAGATGGAAGATTTTTAATCGATTATGTAACATTTCCAGTTCCAAAGTACAAACAATTTATTGATGTATTAAGTAGTATGAGGTACTGCAAATTTACGGCGGCTTACGTAAATGCGATAAACTACTACAAAATAAAAATACTTTTTATGGAAAATAATGAAGCAAACCAGGATGCAGCATCACCCTTTCACTGCCGCCCATGACAACTGTGACCGACTTTGAACAAGACTCAAATTAGGGACTAGGATGGTTAGTCCAGATGGTTTTAAAATATTAAATGA
Organism: Hesperia comma; assembly: GCA_905404135.1. Classification (NCBI taxonomy): domain Eukaryota; kingdom Metazoa; phylum Arthropoda; class Insecta; order Lepidoptera; family Hesperiidae; genus Hesperia; species Hesperia comma. The sequence goes on along the minus strand of FR990013.1, from coordinate 13,925,930 downwards.
CTATTTATTTAATTAGGTATTCAATAACAAATATCTAATAAACATACACTAGTACCTACTGAATTTGATACTTTGTTAGAGTAGTTTATTTCGTAGGTAACGTTGCTTGTCCCTCGTAGGTATCCCATTTCTCGTAACCTAATCGTAAATAGGTTGTGTACTATTACTAAACAAGTTTATTAAGTTATCGATTAATTGATTACTTACATCATGAAAAATGAAAATAAATTTATCGATTACAACAAACGCTCGGGAACTAGGAAGCGCTTTTCCTATATCGCAAGTCGAAGCGAATAATGGCGGCCGGCGCGCGCGGTGGCGGCGTAGATACGCGCCGGCGCGGCTTCTTCTATGTATGTTGGCGGCAAAGCGGGAACAAACATAGACGTTATGTACAATACATTGAGTGTGTGTGTGAATTTGTGTCTGTATTGGTTTTTGCCATGTTTTTATTTTTAAACTTGTACCGCGACCAAACGATTTTGATATTTCGATGTACAATTACCTATTTAGTATTATTTTATTAGAAGTGTAGTTATGTAGGTGTTATCTTTCATTTCTAATACTTTAGATTATTATGGACGAATCCTTTAATACTGATGTAATTCAGTATTTTCTCTATTTGATGTAGGTATGATAATTCGCTATTGGTAGGTATAATCTTTTTTATTAATGTAGGGAGGTACTTACTGCCAACCTGCATTCTGTCAATGTACAAAACTAATACATTTGCTGTCAGCTGACATAATATGAGTTGAGCAGCGTTTCGTTTTATGTATTCTGTGTTACATGGGGCCATGTGGCAAATAATAAAATTATCATTATTAAATTCTATCACAACTTAAGTTTATTGTTGTAGACATTACGTACGAAAATAAATTACGTACGTTAGGTATAATCGCAGAATACGATTTATTAAAATCAAGTATCAAGATAACACAATCCCACCAAAAACATTTTCATGTAAAGTGTTGCCAAGACGACTGCATACGGTTTACCTTGTGAAAAAGATATCAGATCTCATGTAGAGCCAAGCTTCTGAATCTACAGCTCTAACTCTACAAACCCTAACTTCACTAACTCTACATCTCAGTAAAAATGTATGGCTTGGCTGTTTCGCTACCGTCACGAAAGCGTAACGAATGCCTTCGAATTCTTCTCACTGCTAAGCGAATATTTAGTTTATAAAGTCGAAACAGCCAAGCCATACATTTTTACTGAGATGTAGAGTTAGTGAAGTTAGGATTTGTAGAGTTAGAGCTGTAGATTCAGAAGCTTGGCTCTACATGAGATCTGATATCTTTTTCACAAGGTAAACCGTACGCAGTCGTCTTGGCAACACTTTACATGAAAATGTTTTTGGTGGGATTTCATTCCTTTTTGTAAGTTCCAATGGCAGTATTTTTTTTGTTTATGATTAATGTGTTTCTGAGGCTACTCGTAGCGACGTTTGAAAGTTGTCCCATATATGAATTAGCGATTAGCGTCGAATGTTATAGTTAACTAGAGAACCGCCCGCGCTTCACTTCGGGACCCGTAGGTAACAGCCGCGTAGGTCCCGCTCCATAGTCGCATATGACTTCAGTACCAAAGCCAAGGCCACTCATCGTAGGGATTTGTGAAAGCGATGGCGTATGTCACTCACATTCGAAAAGTGTTTGTAATAGAGGTGGCCGATACAAATCGTATATAGATATTGAAACGTATGTATATTAGACTGATATCGTAATATCCTATATTGATGCGTGTAAAAACTATATATTTTTTGAAAGCCGATATTGGTGTATCGTAGCGATATGCTCGGTTCGGAAATAAACGATATCACGAATATCACGATATCACAGAGTAGAAAAGATTTCAACCGATGCAGGCCGATGCGCGAGCGCGTCTTAGCCGAAAGGATTGTGGATGAGTGAAATAGCAATAATTAGTTATACTTCGTGCTTTGTCCTCGAGATTAGTAACCTGAAATAGAAACTTATCAACACACATATGTAGTAACGCATAGCGATCACCACTCTTTGCACTACGTTGAGAAAAAAAAGAGGGTAGAAACATTATAATTTTATAAATGTTACTGATATTGGGGGTAGGCAGACTACCTCACTTACTTTACCTGTTACCTGTCGTCGTCTCGGAGCTTCATTCGCATTTTAGTGCTTCACCACTCAACACAGTTCCAACCGACGTGGAACGTATTTTTATTTCGTTTTATTATAATAGTTTTTTCTTGTATTGAACCCAAGTACACCTTTTATTTAGTGATTAAAAGTAGTTAAAATGTTAAAACATAAAAATTCTGAAGTGGAAGAGTTACAAATATAAAGAAACCGCGAAGTCGCCGACGCATACACGTGATTGAGGATTCATCTTCATCATCAGATGAAGCACTCAGGATCAATCATCTTGCCTTCAGCGAATAACCTTCAAATAACACGTGTTTTTTTTACGGTGCCTTGCATTATAACAAGGATAGCTGCTTATTCTAAATGCACTCTGAGCAGTTTCTGGGACTGTCTCGCCGCATTTGTGACAGTTGGTTTGCGTTCTTTTCATTGGGAACTGAATCTTACCGACTATAAGCAAGCGTAATAAACTCATACCAATAACTGAGCAGTATCCGGGACTGTCTCGCCATTGGTGAAATAGTTTTCGTATAATTTTACAAAAACAAATCTTAACATGGCTTCATGTATTACGCAGCTACTGAGCTTCCTTATTATGTGCTTACGCAGCTCATGTCTTTCAGACGGAGGAATTTTGGATTTTAAGAACAAGGATAGCTGCTTATTCTAAATGCACTCTGAGCAGTTTCTGGGACTGTCTCGCCGCATTTGTGACAGTTGGTTTGCGTTCTTTTCATTGGGAACTGAATCTTACCGACTATAAGCAAGCGTAACAAACTCATACCAATAACTGAGCAGTTTTTGGAACTGTCTCGCCATTGGTGAAATAGTTTTCGTATAATTTTACAAAAACAAATCTTAACATGGCTTCATGTATGACGCAGCTACTGAGCTTCCTTATTATGTGCTTACGCAGCTCATGTCTTTCAGACGGAGGAATTTTTGATTGTAAGAACAAGGATAGCTGCTTATTGAAGTTATACTTCTTTTGGCGCGTTATGGAAATTTGATGAGGGTGAATTTGCGCTCTCCGACTCCTAATTTTAACAGCATGAAATTCGTTTTGCGATGCGCGCGCAGCTGTATGAAGTTGCCGGCTAACCACTCATACTGATTGGTCTATTTGCATTTTCAATGTAAAGTAGCGTCATCTGACAACAAAATTAAATAGAAGTACTATTTCAACACGTTACAAACAGTACCTCGTAGAAGTTATCCTAATGTTTCATAGATGGCGTTAGTATGAAACATTTTCATGAGTTCACGGCTATTTCAACACGTTACAAACAGTACCTCGTAGAAGTTATCCTAATGTTTCATAGATGGCGTTAGTTTCCATACGCTAAAGAATTATAACTTCTAACGCGTGTACATAAGTACACACACTCTTTTTTCTAAATGCACTCTGAGCAGTTTCTGGGACTGTCTCGCCGCATTTGTGACAGTTGGTTTGCGTTCTTTTCATTGGGAACTGAATCTTACCGACTATAAGCAAGCGTAACAAACTCATACCAATAACTGAGCAGTTTTTGGAACTGTCTCGCCATTGGTGAAATAGTTTTCGTATAATTTTACAAAAACAAATCTTAACATGGCTTCATGTATTCCTCTTCGCTGCGTGGACCCGTCACGAGCGGACGTGTGTCTTATTCCGTGATTCCGTGCTAAACAAATACAAACAGTGCAACAAATTGACGGCCCATAATTGCCATCCCGCTCGCGCACATTACTAGAGGATCGCGGCATCGCACTAAGTTACGAGTATAGACTACAGCTACGACAAAACGAGACAGGTGATCATTGCATTTTACTCTCTCATCTTAAGATTAACGACGCACGTCAGCCGAATACAATCACTAAGATCTACGTGATATGGTCGATTATTTACTGACGGATATTGGCTACATAGTCTCGAAACTTCTAAGATTGTGAATAACAAGTTGTTATTCATTAACAAGATTGCTGGAATTGTTCTGCTCACTCCGTTACGAGAAAATTTAAAAAACGATAAACACAATTAAAACCGAGCGTAATGGAGTCGATGTATTCTCCAAATAAATCTAACTCTGTCCCTGCCACCCCGACTTTTGACATTGCCTCGCCGGACATGCCTTCCGTGGATAAGACGGCCTGCGATAGAACATCTCCTCTGAAATACATAACGACTAGAAACAAGAGAAAGAGATCTAATGAATTCAACACGCTTAATATGGATGAAATATCAAAGATTGTAAAACAAGAAATGCAAGAATTTTTGAACAAATTTACGGAAACACAAAGTATGCAGACTTCAAATATTACATCTACTTTAAGAGAAATACAACAAACAAATAACATGGTACAGAGCACATTACAACAACTGTTTGAAGAAAATAAAGAACTCAAGAACAAAATAGAAAAATTAGAAAATCAGGAAAAACTAGACAAGGAACAAATAGCTATACTAGAAAAAAAATTAGAAGTCACAACGAAGCGAATGAAAAACTTGTATCGAAATAAAAAATGTTCCTTTGGAAGGGGGAGAAAACAAAAAAGATCTGTTACAGATGTTAATTAAACTGTGTGAGAACCTCCAAGTTAAGATTGAACAGTTTAGAGGTATCGTGGGCTATTAACTGATACAACGGAATGTGAAACGTCATTTATTGAGTCTCAGATACACAGTACAAACATTAATTATATTCACTGGGTACTTAAGTTACTTGCCCTACAATACACCCTATTTTACATTTATACCACGCCACGCCCCGATGACGACTGGCGACGCGCCACCGCGCCGTGCCTCGTGACGAGCCGAAAACTGCATTGTGTGCAACTTACTGCTACAACAACCCCTCCCTTTTTGAAAAAAAAAAATTTACGTTGTTACAAAATTTTAAAACTTGAACGAACTACATAATAGAGCTACAAGTGTGCACAAAACGCAGCTGCGCGCTAAGCGGAATGCTGACAGCGCAGTAGGTTGCGACTCGATCGTCGGAATTACACCTGATACGTAATAACAAAGTTATTTTTAGAACCATGGGCGTGGATTCTATTCGAAATAAAATGAAATGAAAGTTATATAATATCAAACCATTAGTAAGTATGTTAACGAATGTAAAAATTAAGTTAACTCTAGTTACATGTTGCAAATAAATGAGGCTTCAAGAAACAAACGGAAGTCATGACGCAACAACGCAAAAAAAATAAAAATTAAAAATTAAACACACACATTAGAAAACGTGTAAGTAAGGTTAAGTATACGTGGAGATGGGGTGCGCGGGGGTTGGAACGCATCCCGGCGCGGTCGCGGCCGGCTGCACCTGGACCTGCGCGAGCGACGGCGGCGGCGGCGGCGGCGGCGGGGCGCGCGGGCACGCGGCTATCTGTCGCTGCAGCCATCTCCTGCCTCGGTTGCGGCAATACCGCCACAATATGTACAGGAATACTAACACGACGACACCAGCCATGGCCATCATGAACACGCTCTGTCGTGATATGTGGGCCTCCACCGCGCTGCTGTTCTGCGCTATAACCACTTGCTCCTTAGACTGGTTCTTTCCCATAGTGATTATCATGAGATGATGCTAATAGAACGAGAGACAAAGTCTGAATGATAATAACGTTAAATTTTTATTTTAATGTTAACTACTGATTTGCGTCATAGCCTCAATTTGTTACTTGATTACAAAATACAATTTCATAAATTGCAACTAATCGAATAAATGAATGTGCAAAATAAAATTAAACAAACATCGAAAATGCACATAGACGAAAGTCAAGAAAACAATTGTGTAACATTGTTACAAATAAATGATGAATAGTTATTGTTGTACATAAGGTACTAGTTACAACAAAAGCGATACTATGTCAAGCTATATTTTATTTTCAAATGCACCAAACTTTAAAATGTAATAAACTTCTTACAAAGTATCAGATCTGTTAGTTGTTATTTGACGCACAGTTACGTCCTAAGATAAAATCATTACAACAACTATATGCGTAAATCATAATGAAATCAAGCATTACATTACCAGATATCATTAACTAACTCGTACTTGTATAATTATAATAAAGTTTGTATATAACATAATGTAGTATATAGTGTGTATATTGTATATTGTATAATCTAAAGTGTATGTAAAAAGGTAACATAAAATGAATTCAACGTAATTATATATAGCTTCATAAGAATAGGTACAGGCTTCGAACCTGGGACGTTCATACAAACTATATATTAAAACGAACAGGAGGGCGTACTATCCGTCCGCTCCTAGTCTTTTTGCAAGAAGTAAGGTTGTCTGAATATTTCTCACCGGTTACATCGCTAGACTGAGTTCTAGGAGTGTCATCGGATATGTTACGTTCCGTATACTACTCGTTCAGCACATAAGCAGGTTTCAACCGATCAATAGAAACTCTAACGCGTCTTCGCGGTAATTGCACATTGTATACCTTATTACTTCTACTTAAGACTTTGAATGGTCCGTCGTAAGGAGGTTGTAACGGCTTACGAACGGCGTCATTTCGGATAAAAACGAATTCGCATGATTTAAGATCCGGATGGATGAATAAAGTACGTGAATTCCTCTGTCTATCCGGTACTGACTTTAATTTACGTATATGATCACGTATCTCATTGACTAAGGTATGAGGATCTGACGGTTCTGATTTTTTTGAATCAAACAATTCGCCTGGTAGCTTTAAGGTACATCCATACGTTAACTCAGCAGCCGAAATTCCGGTATCACTACGTAACGTGGATCTGAGCCCTAATAAAATTGTCGACAGTTCATCCTGCCAGGATGTAGAGTCTAAGCGAGCCATAAGGGCGACCTTAAGCGACCTATGGAACCTTTCCACCGCGCCATTACTTTGCGGGTGGTAAGGGGTGCTTCTGATCCTATGTATTCCCATACACTTCATCAACTCAGAAAACAGGTTGCTTTCGAATTGCCGTCCTTGATCGGATGTTAATAATAATAATAATAATAATACACTTTATTGTACACCATAGCAACAAAAACAACAGAATAAGACATTTGTACAAAATGTGATACAAAAGGCGGTCTTATCGCTAAAAAGCGATTTCTTCCAGACAACCTTAGGGTAAGAAGTAAAAGACAGTGAGTATAGTAATAGGGGGCAGGGTGTACTGAACTAAAAAGATTTATAACTAATCAAGAATTAAGAAGACATAAAATTAACACTGGATAATAATAATGGAAAATATATAATTGTGTTTGAATAGTAAATAAATGGCAGCATGAGGTAACTGAGCGATAGCGAAAAGTGAGAAGGGTTGAAGGAAGTCAGAAGAGTCCTACTGACAGAGTTGCAGATAGTGATCTGTAAGTAGTTTTTTGAAGGAGTTTAAAGTGGCAGCAAGACGGATTGGTTAAATACTGACAAACGCCAAATCTAGTAAACCATCCGTCATATAGCGCTTTAGCTACGTTTTCTGCGGTTATGTCGCGAAGTGGGAAAGCTTCAGGCCAGTGTGTACAACGGTCTACCACCGTGAGTAAATATCTATAACCGTCTGACGTGGTCGGTAACGGACCCACAATGTCAGTGTGTATGTGTTCAAAACGTCCAGCCGGTGGGAATTGACCCAATAATGAAACGGTATGACGCTGAACCTTAGCTCTCTGACATTTGATACAAGCCTTAGCCCATGAATTTATATTCTTATTCATACCTGGCCAGAAATAACGCTGGCCCACCAATTTACGTGAAGCGTTAATACCTGGGTGACTCAAATTATGAACTAAGTTAAAAGCTAATTTTCTAAATTTACTTGGCAAATAAGGTCTGATATTCCCAGTGGATATATCGCAATAAATTTGAGTCTCACTGTTAGGTAAAAATATTTTTTTCATAACGACATTGCTATCGCGGTTATTACCTACAATGTATTGTGCAAGGTCTGCATCCTCGCCCTGAGCGGTCGCGATTTCTTCGAAATCTAATGAAAGAAAGAAAGAAAGAAAGAAAGAAAATGTTTATTTACGGCCATAATAAGCAGCACAATACAGAAAAAATTAAGTACAAACTTAACAATTTAATACTACTTACACAATATTTAAATCATAAACAACTAAAAGGCATAAACATTACCAAATCTAAAAAAAAAAAAAAAAACAAAAAATTAAAATGAGAAAAAAAAATAAAAGAAAAAGGAAAAACATGCAAACAACTAGGTACTACAACACGCCCAATCTGTGCTACGGTATAAAGCCGTAAAACGGACAAAACTCAGTATAAGCCGCGATAAGAACGGCACTGATTTTCAGTTCGGCCCTGCAAGTTTTAGAAGAGTAGCTCGGCCAACTACACAGCTCATGTGCCCATGTAATAAATTTTGCCACACCCACCCAATTAAGAGGAATGACGTTGCCTACCCCGACCCCTAAGGCTCAACTAGCAAGCACCACAAAAATAATAAATGTACCTAAATATCAACCGACCAATAAATCAATACAGCTATATCTACAAAAAAAAAAAAAAATTTATATATATATATATTAAAATCTAATTAATCTACGCGACCAGAGAATTTATTTTTTTGCTCTTGCATCAGCAATATTTTAAATCGCGTTCTAAAGCTACCTACTGTTTTAAGGTTACGCAGCGGAGGAGGTATGTTATTCCAACACCTAGTTGCACTGTATTTATAGCTTCCTCTAAAAGCGGCTGAGCAATAGGAACTATATAACAATCTGTCTGGAGGTAGTCTGATACTATATCTAAGATTTGGCATGCGACTGGGCATGTTATTGTCTCAATTCTACTAAGTGAGTCTGCGATAATATTATTATGTCCAGCTATGTATTGAATATCCGTAGTGAACTCACTAATATACATAAGTTGTCGAGTTCTTCTCGGCGTTTCTTTGTCACTAGCTAATTTGGAAAATGCAAAGGTTAATGGTTTATGGTCTGTATAGACCGTCAAATGTCTACCTTCAAATAATTTACGAAAGTGGATGATTGCCAAATAAATTCCTAGCAGCTCACGATCGTACGTGCTATACTTTACCTGCGTATCTGAAAGTTTACGAGAAAAATAACCTAAGGGTTGCCAATGCCCATCGACAAACTGCTGTAAAACGGCTCCAACAGCAATGTTAGAAGCATCTGTCATTAACCCTAGGGGTGCGTCAGGTATAGGATATGACAAGGTAGCTGCGGACTGGAGACGTTCCTTACACTTAATAAAAGCGTTATTAGCCTCATCGGTCCATTCGATTTTGGTCTTGTCATTTTTCTTAGCTTTAGGTAAACATTTAATAAGCTCCGCCTGATACGTCATCGCGCTAGGCGTATGTGGGCGGTAAAAATTAACCATACCAATAAACCGACGGAGTTCACATACCGTTTCCGGTCTAGGAAAGTCCAAAATTGCTTGTATTTTATCGTTAGAGGGCCTGATACCTTCTACACTAATGTCGTGACCTAAAAATTCGAGTTTATTTTGCCCGAAAGAACATTTTGATAAATTTATAGTTATGCCGAACTCATTTAAACGTCGGAACAAAACCTCGAGGTGCTGTTCGTGCCTCGCAGCTGACTCGCTTGCGATCAGTATGTCGTCAATATAGCAGAAAATAAAATCAGAACTACTTTCGAAAGTTCCATCCTCTCGCTGTATACCTAAACCTTGTAATACCGTGTTGTTCATGAAGCGTTGATAAGTTTGAGCAGCGTTAACGAGTCCAAAGCTCATTCTAGGGAACTCAAATAAACCGAAACTCGTAATGATAGCGGTCTTTTCAACGTCTTCAGGAGCAACAGGAATGCAATGATACGCCCTATTTACATCAATTTTGCTAAAAATACATTTACCAGTTAAAATGTAAGTAAAATCATGTAATCTGGGTATCGGGTATCTATCCGGTTTCGTGATAGCATTGAGCGCCCTGTAATCCCCACAAGGTCGGATTTCCCCGTTCTTTTTGGGAACCACATGTAATGGACTCGACCAGGGGCTCTTCGAAGGCCGGCAAATTCCCAATTCCTGCATATTACGAAATTCTTCACTAACCTTTTTGTATCTATCGGGAGGCAGAGGGCGGGCGCGCGCATGCACGGGCGGCCCTGTCGTCTCTATATGGTGAAACACATTATGCTTGGGTGTATCCTTGAAAGAAAGGGGTTTGGTTATGTCAGGGTATTTTAACAAGAGGTTAGAATATGGATGTGATTCGTCCACAGTGCTTAAACTGGGCTGAGTACAAGAAACTATTGAACCAACAATATTTACATTTGTTATTTCATCTACCAATCGGCGCTTGCTGAGATCTACTAACAATTTATGATGTACTAAAAAATCTGCACCAATAATAGGCTGATTTACTGCTGCTAACACAAATGTCCAACGGTAAGGTCTACGTAATTTTAAATCTAATATTAAAGTCTTTAAACCAAAAGTTTTAATTTCGGTGCCGTTCGCGGCATACAGTTTATAATTTAAATTATCACTTTTTAAAGTTTTGTTACGAGCAGGAAGCACGGAAATGTTCGCTCCAGTATCAACTAAAAATCTAAGGCCGGAATTAAAGTCTGTGACACATAGCCTATTGCTACTTACGCTGTGAGTACAGTCAACCGACACTGGCTGTACTTCACCTAGTTTTCCGTTTTCCAGCTGCACGGCTGGATGCACCTGTGGGCATTCTCTTTGTAACGATAATGGTAGAAACATTGCCAGTCGGGTCTCTTGCTTTTGCGACTAGCACTGGGTTGCGGCGCTCTGGTCCGGCTCTGGCTGCGCCCTCGCGTACGCTGCCTGGACCGCTCCAAACGACCAATCCGTTCGCTGATCTTCTTAATCTCGGCGATCATAATGGAGGTGTCGCTCGACGGTGCTGCTGAACTCCCAACTTCGGAGATGGAACCGCTCCGTGTGGTCTCCATGACCTTGTCGGCGATTCTGGGAAGAACGTCCAGCTCTGCTGACTCGGTCACCGATATTATGCCTCGTACTGCTGTGGGCAGATGGCCTTGCCACAGAATCTTCAAGGTATCGTCCGGTATTTTGGTTCTGGCTAGGTCCCTCATACGCCTTAATAGCTGCGACGGTCGCTGATCTCCCAGCTCCATTTCACTGATGAGCTTCTGTATCTGACGTGTCTCTGATTCCTCATAGACGGTCAAGAGGCGTTGTTTCAGTAAGTCGTACTTCTTGGTGTCTGGGGGCTGCATCAATATGTCCGTCACCTGCTGGATGGCTTCCTTGGACAGCTTGGTGATGACGAGGTTGAATTTCACTTCGTCGGCTAGCTTCTGTGGTGCTAGTATGGCCTCCACTTGGTAGAACCATAGCCTGGGCTGGTCCACCCAGAAATCTGGAACTCTGGACGTCACCGTGATTGCGGCCATATCGGACTTGGCCTCCTCTTTTACGGTTGCTGCCGCAGGTTGCTGCGCCACACCAGGGACCGGCGGGTTCATGTTGACGGCGAAAGTTCACTACGCGACACGAAGAATTTATTAAGTATAGAGTCCGAACGAATATGTGCGAGCGTGGGACGTGGCGGGTTAAAAAATGTGAGTCGTCACCTAATTAAATTTCCGTATTAAAGTTCACTAAAAAACGCGGGGTCACCACTTTAGAGGTATCGTGGGCTATTAACTGATACAACGGAATGTGAAACGTCATTTATTGAGTCTCAGATACACAGTACAAACATTAATTATATTCACTGGGTACTTAAGTTACTTGCCCTACAATACAACAATAAATCACGTCGGGGTCACCACTTTAGAGGTATCGTGGGCTATTAACTGATACAACGGAATGTGAAACGTCATTTATTGAGTCTCAGATACACAGTACAAACATTAATTATATTCACTGGGTACTTAAGTTACTTGCCCTACAATACACCCTATTTTACATTTATACCACGCCACGCCCCGATGACGACTGGCGACGCGCCACCGCGCCGTGCCTCGTGACGAGCCGAAAACTGCATTGTGTGCAACTTACTGCTACAACAGTTTGAAATTCGAGATATCATCAAAACGAAGAAACAAAATCAAGAAAGAAGCTCACTCATAGTGGAACTCAACAACACATTTATGAAAACGGACATATTAAAAGCGGCCAAAAAATATAACAGTACATATAAAACAAGTAAATTGAGTGCGAAACAATTGGGTATAAAATCAAACCCTGATACCCCAATCTTCGTGTCGGAGAACCTCACACCCCTCTCGTCGAGATTATTTTTCTTCGCCAGAGACTTTAAACAAGTAAATAACTTTAAATATTGTTGGACTAATTATGGAAAAGTATATATTCGTCGAGATGATGATTCGCCCATTATTCATGTAACCAGTGAAACACAACTACAGCGATTATCGAAGAAATGACTATCACTAAAACTTAAGAGTAAGATGAACATTGGTATTTTTACTTGTAATTTGAGTTATAACTATAAAGTTAGCATACATACAATTATTTCATTGTTTAAACATCATTCTCATATTGTAAATAAAACTTATTCACACACAATAATATGTGATACTAATATACACATAGTAATTACTAAATTATATTATACTAAATTTAAACTAAGTGCTATGATTACTACTTATTCACTATGTAATACTTACTCACACACAAGGATATTTATATTTCTCGGAGACACTCGTCAGGATGGTGGTATAATGCTCCGATCATCAGGTTGTAAGGTGTAAAATAAAACACAGTGGGCGTTCAATACGTGTCTTCATGATTTAAATTGGGTTACAGGTTACACAGCTTAACTTAATTTGATTAAAGCTTTTAGGTTATGTTAAAACGTGATACGACTGAAATACACTTAGAGAAACGTTATGCCGTCGGGCATAGGTACGACGCAGTATAGGATTTTATTACAAAGTACACTAGTTAACTTAATGCGACCGTTCAGCTCGACGTCTGCTCGAGAAGTCCCCGCTCTTCGTAGCCGACACCACAGGTGCCCTCTGTTGGGTTCCCCCTCCGATATCCCATCGAGACACGTTTACAATTCGTATAGTGTTGCCATTTAAATTACAGTTGCGGATTTACGTTTTATTCAAAGTTTAATGATTTATTTAGTTTGATTTTAATCTAATTTTATTTCCGTCTCCGACACGGCCATTCTGACTAGCACACGTCCTCGTGTGATGCCTTTTACTTTAGGTTACAACAAAGCTCTAATTTTATTTTATTCAGCAAAAGCTACTAATTTTAAACGAGACTACAAATTTAATTTGAGCAACAAGTTTTTAGATTACTTAAAATTTCTTTGATTGAACGCCAAGTTTTTGTTTAAAGTTTTTTTGCATTTATTTTTAGCCCTAACTACCTACACTCCCGCCGCGCCGTTTCCGGTGTCGTCGCTATGGAGAAGAAGACGGCTAAACAAACTCCATAACCACACTTGTTTAGAGCAAAATTACCAAATTTATTATTAACGCGGATTTGTTTTTAACTTTTTAACGCAATACGTTGTCGTACAATCGTCGTAAAACCGGATGACTCGATCGGCTGTGGTGTCGGAATTTACCTGTAACAATAAACACAAACGAAAGTATCTCTTAAAGCTCGGCCCTTCCTGACGTAAGTGGGCAGGGAATAAAAAAACAACTTTATCAAATCATTAGAAATTTTGAAAATCATAACAGATTATTTCTCTCAAAGGCCAAGGCTGACATGTCGATCAACACCCATACTCATTCAAATAAATAGGAAACTCATTGAAATATTGCAGTGCTCGCACCCTGACCTCCATCCGGTTCTGATCATCACCCTTATAACCTCCATCCGGTCATAAGCATCAACCCAATAGGCAACCTTTATCCAGTCACCTCCGCATGTAACATCCATCCGGTTACAAATACTACACCACCCCGATGATCATTTCGAACTTTTATCAAAAATAATCTTAAAAAGGTTTGTTCAACATGTCGCTTTATTTAGCCTATCACATTACAGATTAATCCACAACAAACTTTAGATTTCTCATAAAAGTTAACTTTTCTCAAAAGTTATCATTTCTCAAACAAGGTGACTTATCGAACGGTACTCAAGTACAATCAGTACTTCTGTCCAGAAATAACATTCAAACCGTATACAATAGCTAAGGGCTATACATTTTTTTCAAAGTAACAAAACCGTTAAAGTACAATTTCAAAAGTTCCGTTCGATAAGTTGACCGAAAACTAAACCTCTCAAAAATAGACTTTTACCAAGTGAACTACGTCTCGAAAAGAAAAGTTAATTTACTACTTCTTTAAGCTATCACAAAATAGACTGAACGATACAGATCACCTGTTATGTTGCGTCCGATCTGAGGCTGCCAGTTGCCAGAGCTTCCTCCTTCAATGTCACACGAATGAACTCCATAGAACGCGCAAGCACGCAGCTGTCGTTGCGGCTCCAGACAACACATGTGTAACCTGCGTGTGCCGCCGCCTGTGCATCCTCGAAAACCTATCTGAAAACAGAACGATGCACATTGCATCGTCACATGTGAGATTACTTTTAAACTCATTGGTTTCACAAAGTAAACTAAAACCAATCGAAGTGTGCTGCACTTGTAACTAAAATAATTGGGGAACTGATTGTATCCAACTGCTACTTTAATTTAAAATTTCACTAAACTTCCACAAACTGCTATTGATTTTTTTTTTCAGCAAATAGAAAATGATGAAAGATGTTAATTGTTATCTTTTGTCACTGTTCATTAATTGCAAGACAAATTAAAAGGTCATATTTTCACAAGGAACGAAAATAAAATGGAAGTTATAAAACTCCAACACACCAGATGTAACCAAATAAAACTTTGTCATACCAAAAACGCCGTTTCACTTTTACCTCGTCTAGCCGTTACTATATCTAGGTAATGTCACCCTTGGTTGCAGACAGGAACCAGAAAAGGTCTTGGTCTCCAGTTCCTTATAACCTAGAAACGCTTCCCAAACGCATCATAAATCCGACGTAAACACTTACGCCGACTTTATTTATTTCGAAAATATAGTGACTAAAGCGGGTAAGAACCCAACCAATTCGTCTGTAATAACTCTAACGACAATGTTTTGGATCATTAGATAATGCTTACACAATATTTAAAATTAACAATGAACTACGCGGGTATTTAGAATATCGAAATTATTTTGTCACATAGTAAATAAAACTTTGAAAATTGTATTGTGTTTCACTTTTAAAACAACGTGAACTAATGAGTAACTAATTCGATCGACGTCACCAATGAAAAACCAAACCGTTCACTTTTTAAAAGCTAGCTTACGCTTTTATTGTTATTATTGTTGTAGGCTTTTATTATTGTTGTAGGTACTCGATAAATGGAATACTTCGTCAAGTTGAGCACAAATAAAGCAAACTATTTTGTGTGTGTTTCTTTTCCAATTAATCCTTTTCAGCGATAAGCGGCGCACCAAATAACCAAAAACCAAAATAACTATCACGAAAGGAAAGAACACGTTTGATAAAAGTCACTGCACTGTACGTCATATCTCGTTATCAATTAAAAATTGTACCAACACGGAATGCATAATAAAATACCCGACTTTAAAACGTTTGTTTTTCTTTTTCGACCAGACTACAAAATCTAATCTATGTACCCCCTTTATCTTTAACAATTTTATGAACGTAGATTAATTATTATTGTAACCAAATCACAAATGGATTGCAAAACAACATTGATAACAAAATCGCCACTAATTCATTACACGTAAATTCTACAGCCGTGAGCCAAGTACCATCGTCGTTATCATAACCAAAACTGTACGCATACTCTACCAAAATAACAAGTTACACTTGAGTTTATTGAAACTGAAACTTCCGAGTACGAATGACCTATCGCCACGGCTCTCCCGCCGAACAGCAAACACGTTGCTGTCTCTCAATACGCATATCCATCTCGTGGATCGCACGTGTACAGCACTCCTGCTGCTACACGATACGGTCTAAATAGACCACGACCTCGGCCAGAGTTAAACGCACACCGCGCACCCACGGACTACTCGAGTTTCCTCGAGAGACACCGATTTCTACCGGGCTACGACTACGAAATAACTACTGGTACGGTCGAACTCACTACGGCCGATAGAGTCATTCACGGGTCGCACGGATTTTCCGTGGTCTAACCTGGACCCGACCAACCGAACTTAGAATTCACGGGTCGCACGGATTTTCCGTGGTCTAACCTGGACCCGACCAACCGAACTCAAGATTCATCACCATTACTCGACTCAAATTCACTTTTTATATCACAACACTTCAAATGGTACTTAGCCCTTGGGCATTCTAACAAACTAACCACAAATCTACCCACATTAAACTTCAACAAAATGATCGCATGATAAAAGTGTGTTCCGATGTTGTACTTGGTTAAATTACACTAAAATCCAAGGGTGTAACTTTCCCTTCATAATAAAAACAGAGGTCATAATAAAAACGATTTCTTTTGTTTTTCAGCGATTAAACATCAAAATAAGATTACAATGAGGAGCGATTTGTTTTAATTACGGAGCTGCCTTAAATGATTTTATTGCCGGAAATCGATGTCTTTATTTTCACTCACGATTATCAAACAAACTACACACACAATATAGTTTACACAAAAATTAAAATTTAAGCAATGAAATTGTATCACCTCAGACGTAATGGAATAAAAATAATGCCATACCCAAACTCGCGGTCTTACTTCGAAGCTTTACCAAAGTTCGACGCCACATTCCATCCATGCCATGTGAGATGTAATGGCACATGGCAACTCGCTTGCCCTTTATGAATCCAGTTCTCACCTGAAAATTGCAACCTGTAAACCTGCAAATTGTAACTTGAAAACCCACAGTGAGTTCTTTATCCCAACTTCTGATCTCGGAGACACTCGTCAGGATGGTGGTATAATGCTCCGATCATCAGGTTGTAAGGTGTAAAATAAAACACAGTGGGCGTTCAATACGTGTCTTCATGATTTAAATTGGGTTACAGGTTACACAGCTTAACTTAATTTGATTAAAGCTTTTAGGTTATGTTAAAACGTGATACGACTGAAATACACTTAGAGAAACGTTATGCCGTCGGGCATAGGTACGACGCAGTATAGGATTTTATTACAAAGTACACTAGTTAACTTAATGCGACCGTTCAGCTCGACGTCTGCTCGAGAAGTCCCCGCTCTTCGTAGCCGACACCACAGGTGCCCTCTGTTGGGTTCCCCCTCCGATATCCCATCGAGACACGTTTACAATTCGTATAGTGTTGCCATTTAAATTACAGTTGCGGATTTACGTTTTATTCAAAGTTTAATGATTTATTTAGTTTGATTTTAATCTAATTTTATTTCCGTCTCCGACATATTTATTATTTATTTATTTACTATCACTACATAGTATAAAACAAAGTCGCTATTTTTGTCCGTCTGTTTGTTTGTCTGTTTGTCTGTTTGTCTGTATGCTTAAATCTTTAAAATTACGCAACGGATTTTGATGCGGTTTTTTGTAATAGGTAGAGTGATTCAAGAGGAAGGTTTTTATGTATAATACATGCATATATTCCCACGAGAACGGGATCCACGCGGGTGAAACCGCGGGCGGGCCGCTAGTATATTTATATTTTAGTAAAAACAGGCTTATTGTTAATTATTATTATTTTCCTACACCGGGACTCAAGACAATACAGTGCCTTGACTATAAAAACCCTATATTAGTTTGTGTAAACATAAACTATTATAATATTAGGATAAATTTGTCGAGGATATTTATACTTGCTAATCATTGCCATAGTTACCTTTCTAATGATAATGCTACCTATGCACTCACACATTGTATATTTCTAACTCATTGTAATGAATACAAAACACAATATAAAATATTTAATAGGACATATTTGTTGAAATATCTAGTGAGTGTTTGTAATACAGTTAAATTTAGTTATGTTCTCCTAACAATGAAACAATATTCGATTAATTTAATAGTATTATTATTATGTGTTACTTACATCTATATTTTATTACCTACTTATACATTACGCAGATACTTTTTAATTAACAATATTTATTATAATATTACCGCAATAAGTATGTACAATTTAATAGTTAAAACATTCCACCACCAATTATGCATACCTACAGCTATATATAAGACCTGCATTCCTAAACTGTTTGATAATGGATAGTAACAACACCGTGGTAATACATGAATTGGATACAATAAGCAACACAGTTTCATACAACTGTTCCATAGATGATTTGAAACAGAATCTGCCACAGGGCAATCCAGATCTCTCAATTTTATTACAAAACATTAGGAGCATTCATAAGCGGTCAAATCTTGACGACCTTGAAATTAATCTTCAATTATTAAATAAAGACATAGATATGATTATATTGACAGAATGTAGAATCGACCCGATTAAACCGCTCCCGATCAAAGATAATTATTCGACTTACAGTACCACCTACAAAATCAACCAAAATGACGGGGTGGTAGTCTTCATAAATAATCTAGTAGTGCACTCAGTTACAGAAATTCCTTTGATTGGTGCCTCCTGTCTCGAAATTTCTTCTCAGAATATGACAGTCATATGTATTTATCGCTCACCATCAGCTAACAATCCTACCAACTTCATTAATTCCCTTGATAAATATTTATTAACAAAAATGAACAAAAAAAATATCATTTTAGCAGGAGATATTAATATAAATATTATAGAGGACAATAAAGATAAATTTTCAGATAGTTACCTTGATATGTTGGCAACACACAGCTTGTTACCGGGACATAGATTTAACACTAGAATCAATAGTTGTCTAGACCACATATTTATCAACCTTGACATGACAAAATTCTCATCCGCGGTTGCAGTACTAGACACTACTATAACTGACCACAAAATGGTAATAACATACATATATAATAAAAATATGTCAATGAAAACACCAATGACAAAATCCTTTACTAACTATGGAGATGCTCTAAAATCACTACAATCCATCGATTTGTCCTATTTATTAGACACGGATGATGCTAATATACTCAGTCGAGAATTAATAAAATTATTAACCTATTGTCTTAACAAACACACAACGACTGTCAAAATAACTTTTATAATATAATTTCATACACACACACACACACACATACACACACACACACACACACACACACACACACACATACACACACACACACACACACACACACACACACACACACACACACTTACAAACACATACACCTTTAATCTACTTTATTCTACTAGAAAATACTTACCTACCTATTTGTCTACTTTGTAAAGAAACCTAGTAATAAGAAAGAGCGGGGTATCCTGACACAGGTATATATTTACTTAAAAGGATGCCCCTCTGTGTATAACATAAATAGAAATTGTAAAATGAGAGAAATAAAGTATTTGTTTTTTTTTTTTTTTTTTTTTTTTTTAACTGCCAACAAAAAAATACTAAAACCCTGGATTACCCCTGGCATTCTAAGATGTATTAGACATAGAAATAAGCTCCAAAAACAATTAAAACTTGATGAAAATAATGAAATTCTAAAAATTACTTATCGTAGGTATCGCAACTTTTGCAATAATTTATTAAAAAAACTAAAAAATAATTATGAAAGAAATTTACTTAACAATGCTAAAAACAATAATAAAACCCTATGGAATTGCATAAAAAATCTTACACATCTAAAACAAAATAACAGAAATCTTACTGAACTTTTAAATCTAGGCGATAACCCAAAAAAATCTGCAAATCTCGTTAATAATCACTTCATTAATACTGGTAAAAATTTAGCAAGCAAAATAGACGTAGACTTAAACGAAATTAGAGATTACTTAGCATCCCTTCCCGACCATATAAACTCTATTGGTATTATAGAGCCTGACGCTTCTGAAGTTGAGAATGTTATTAATAACCTTAACCCTGATTCTGCTCCAGGCTGGGATAACATCCCTGCCCACTTTATAAAAGCTGCGAAAAAAGAACTTACACCGATTATTTATTACTCACCTCAGCATTCTGTGTTTTCAACAGGGTATTTTCCCAACAGAATTAAAACGATCTATTATATATCCTATTCATAAAGGTGGGGACAGGGGTGATATCAACCATTATAGACCAATATCGATCCTTTCTGTCATTGCCAAAATAATTGAAAAATTGATAAACAGTCGACTCATTAACTTCTTAAATAAATTCAATTTGCTATCTAAATGTCAATATGGTTTTAGAAAAAATATTAGTACTGAAGATGCGATTTTGGATCTAACAACTCTGATTACTAAACACCTTGATAATAACCAGAAAGCTTTATGTATATTTCTAGACCTAAAAAAAGCTTTTGATACCGTGTCTATCTCCACTCTATTACGTAAATTAGAAAAAATGGGCATTAGAGGCACATTTCACTTATTATTAAATAACTATTTGTACAACAGAACGCAACGCGTTAAGTTAGAAAATACCACTCTTAGCGATGACCAAGTAACTTCAAACTATTCTGTCCCTCAAGGTAGTGTCCTCGGACCGACCCTATTTCTTACATATATAAATGATCTAACAAATATAGAAATTAAAAATGGTAAGGTTTTCTCTTATGCAGATGATACTGCAATACTGTTTCATGGTAAAGACTGGAACGAAGTCTACAAATTAGCAGAAGAAGGGTTACAAAAAGTAATTAATTGGTTAAAATTAAATACACTTACATTAAATATCACAAAAACAAATTACATAACTTTCTCATTTCGAAACTCGTCCCAACCGAATCCACCCTTAACAATAACACCATATTTTTGTAACAATAAAGTCAACAAAAATTGCAGTTGTACAAATATTGAAAAAGTTAATAGCACAAAGTATTTAGGTGTAGTTTTAGATAAAAATCTTTCATGGTATCCACAAATTGATTTAGTTGCGAATAGGGCAAGAAAACTTATTTGGTTATTCAAATACCTGAGAAACATAGCTGATAAAAAATTAATTACATACATTTACATAAGTCTTGTTCAGTCAATTCTTCTCTATTGCATATCGATATGGGGTGGGACTTATAAAACCAAATTCATAAGCATTGAACGAGCTCAACGATTTATATTAAAGGTAATGTTAAAGAAAACGAAATTATATAGCTCTGAAAAATTGTATAAAGAAGCAAATGTATTAACTGTTAGACAACTATTCATATTGCAATGTATACTTAAAACTCATAAAAATATATCAATTGACCCTAACATTCTTAAAAAGCGTAAACAATACACTGTTATTCCTCACATAAATACTAAGACAGTCTCAGCTTCTAAACAATTCAAAGCTCAATCTATAAAATTATATAATAAGATAAACAGAAAACTAAAAATTTACTCCAAGCCATTATTTCAATGCAAAAATAAAGTAACAGAATTTTTAAAATCTCTAAATTATCAACAAACTGAAGATCTTTTATATTTGTAGTCCAAGTACTAACTACAAAATAAATAAATAAAAATAAAATTAAATAAATAAATAGATTAATAAAACCAATAAAAGGGCAAATGGAAATATGTATTATAAATTATATAGCAATTAAATCTAAATATGTATGTATGTGTGTATGCATGTATGTATTTATATGCATATGTATGTATGTATTATGTATGTATGTATGTATATGTCCGAAATATATGTACATAAATTTATATATTATTATTAATATATCTGCGTGTGTGAGTAAACAAAAGAGTTATATATAGATCTTTAAAATAACAAAATTATAATAAAATGTTAGACATAAGTTTTCCTTGTAAACATATACCTAATTATGATAAATAATATTATTATACTGTACGGATGTCCACTCAGGAAGAGGGGTCTTCCCTAACACAGGTTTTGATTAACTTACCAGGGGAGTACCCACAACATGTAACTGTAAAATTATGGTATAATAAAGAATTTTTTTTTTTTTTTTTATGTATTACGCAGCTACTGAGCTTCCTTATTATGTGCTTACGCAGCTCATGTCTTTCAGACGGAGGAATTTTTGATTTTAAGAACAAGGATAGCTGCTTATTCTAAATGCACTCTGAGCAGTTTCTGGGACTGTCTCGCCGCATTTGTGACAGTTGGTTTGCGTTCTTTTCGTTGGGAACTGAATCTTACCGACTATAAGCAAGCGTAATAAACTCATACCAATAACTGAGCAGTTTTTGGAACTGTCTCGCCATTGGTGAAATAGTTTTCGTATAATTTTACAAAAACAAATCTTAACATGGCTTCATGTATTACGCAGCTACTGAGCTTCCTTATTATGTGCTTACGCAGCTCATGTCTTTCAGACGGAGGAGTTTTTTGATTTTAAGGAGCGCCCACTGTTGCCAGAGCCTGTTCAAGCCAGACAGCCACCCAGCTTATCGAAGCCCTCGCAACATCCGTACAGGACAACCCGCCGCCAGTAGACGAGGTAAAATATGCTGGTCAACTATCGTTGTATTACAAGCAATGGGCACTCTTAACATCCGATCGTAAAATTCGAGACTGGATAAAGGGGTATAAACTCGAACTTTTGCGTCCTGTGGTACAATATCAAGTCCCTTCTCCACCTAAACTTACAAGTAAAGAATGTCTACTTGTAGAGCAAGCTGTACATAATTTAACCGGTACTGGTATAAACAAAATGAGTATCAAAAAAGCTCCAGGATCTGATGGCTTCACTGCGGACATCTGCAAGCAAGCCTATATAGCGAAACCGGAAACCCTGCTTGCGATATACAACCAATGTTTAAATATTGGGCACTTCCCGACCATCTGGAAGGTGGCCACTATCAAGGTTATTCCCAAATCAGGACGGGACGATTACACGATACCAAAGGCGTACCGTCCCATCGGCCTCTTACCAATCATTGGGAAGATACTTGAAAAAATGTTTGCTAACAGGATAATGTGGCAACTGGGAAACTCTGGTAAGCTTCACGCCGGACAGTACGGGTTCATGCCACAGAAATCCACAGAAGATGCTCTATACGATGCCATTAACATGATCCGGGAAGCTATGGACACTAAAAGAATAGCAATTGCAGTGTCCCTCGATATAGAGGGCGCCTTTGATAATGCTTGGTGGCCTGCAATCATCGCTCAGCTAGCAGCTAAAGGAGTGGAACCTGGCATACTGAGGCTAGTCTCCAGTTATCTTTCGGACAGGAAGATCCGCCTACGATATGCCGGCGAAGAGGTCAGCATTAAAAACAACAAAGGCTGCATTCAGGGTTCAACTTGTGGCCCCCTATTGTGGAACACCCTGGTTGATGGGCTTCTCCAGAAAGTTAGCAATACAGACATCCACATACAGGCCTTCGCAGATGATGTCCTCCTGATTGCTACTGGAGAGTCCAGCGAGAAGCTTCAGACTATCATCAATAACACCCTGAGCAAGATCCTTGAGTGGGGCAACCTTAATAAACTCAAATTCGCTCCGAACAAAACTCAGGCGATTTTATTCACTAGGAAAATAAAATATGATGCTCCGAAGCTCACAATGGGAAATACAGAGTTGACATACAGCGACGACATCAAGCTACTAGGTTTTGTGCTCGATAAAAACCTAAGCTTTACCAAACACATCGACCACGTGGCCAAGAAAGCGGCAAACATCTATAAATCCGTCTCGAAAATGGCCCGAGCACATTGGGGACTCAATTCTGACGTAATAAAAACTATTTACACAGCTGTCATTGAGCCAACCGTACTGTACGCGTCAAATGTCTGGGCTGCGAACATTCACAGGAAACAACTACAGAAACGGTTGGATAGGATTACTCGCCTTTTCGCTCTGCTCATCTCCAAGTCGCATCGAACGGTATCTCTTGCGTCAAGTTGCATTCTTGCTGGAATACTACCCCTGGATCTACGCGCCGCTGAGAATAAGGAGCTCTATGAAATAAAGAGAGGTAAGCCCTGGTCAGAACTCCCCGATCAGCACCTTGAAATACCTGTGAGCCCCTTTGACCTCCAACACCCCGCACACAGACAAAACCTCTCCTTCGATCAGGTCAATAACATCCAAGACCTGAACATAACAGACGCTTCAACTGTTAATATCTACACCGACGGAAGCAAAATTGAAGGGAAGGTAGGGGCCGCTGCTTCAATATGGATAGAAGGGAAAGAAACTACGTATAGAAAGAAGTCCCTTGCGTCGTACTGCACGGTATACCAAGCAGAACTTCTAGCAATACAGGAGGGTATCAAAGCAATCATGAAGAGGTCCTGGCTCACGACCATCAACATTTTGAGCGACTCCAGATCGTCTCTTGAAAGCTTCACCGGAACTCTCAGCCTGCACCCACTCGCTACTAACATCAGGCAGCAAATTCAAGATTTAACCACTCAAGGTAGAAACGTTAACCTGTACTGGGTAAAGGCACATGTCGGAATACCTGGCAACGAGCGGGCTGACGAACTGGCGAAGGAGGCTGCACTGAAATCTAGAACTGCGCCAGCTTACGACGATTTTCCACTCTCCTTCGCAAAGAGAACCATAAGAGCAGCCACGCTCAGTAAATGGCAGAGCCGATACATGTCCTACACAGCAGGAGCCGTCACCAAACTGTTTTTCCCCGACGTAAACGATGCTTATAAGATCACTCGAAAAATAAAAATGACCAACTGCATCTCCCAGCTCTTCACCGGTCATGGAGGCTTCAAAGCCTATCTTCACAAGTTCGGGCTGCACAGCGACCCATCTTGCGTCTGTGATTCCATAACCAGTGAAACACTCCAGCACATTATACTGGATTGCCCAAGGTTCACTGCGAAGAGATGGGAGTGCGAAGGTAAACTGGGATTCCTCCTTGACTTGGATACCCTCAGAAGAACCATGGACGATGATGAGTGTCGCCGCCACTTCCTGGAGTTTGCTTTATACGCCGTCAAATTGGCTGGCAGAGCTAATGGCTCCAGAATCACCAGCTGATTGAATAGTGTAGTGATTATGTGAAGTGACAAATAAAGTGTGTGGGAAAATTCTTAAAGTGCGTAGTGGTGAAACCTCGTCAGTTGTGCAGTGAAAACCCGTAGTGATTGTGATACTGTGATATGGACACATACTGTTAAATTATGGACAATAGTTATTATACATTATAGAAGTAGAACTTAGAATTAGGTATAAAAAAAAAAAAAAAAAAAAAAAACACAGCCATAATAATCATTAGTCATATATAGTATAGGCGGAAATCACTGAATGAACAACATCAGTGAAAACACATAGCCATGAGTACATTTCGATCACGATCGGTGCCAGTGAAGGAAAACACAGAGAGAGAGGGCGCTGCAGTGTGCACGATAACATTGACTGCGTGTTATTTTAATTAAAAAAATAGTATTATCGCTAAAGTTTAATCGAAAGTGCTAAACTTTTAAAGTTTATGTTGCAACTCATCGATAAACACTGAAGTACATCACATCCATCAGAAAATAACGAACAAAAGTGAGATAAATATTATTACCGTGAAACGTTAGTTATTTGAAACTAAAAGTGAGAAGTGCTACAAAAATAACGAAGAAAAACGCATTCTGGGATAAGTGAGAGCCTAAAGGAAGAAAGTTAAAGTTAAGGTACAGAAAAATCCTGCTTAATATAAATAAAACATAATATAAGTAACGTTTGTGTTTTAAACAGAAAAACAAATCTATTGTACAAAGTTCAACGACCCTACCTACTGAGCCACCTGTTGACAAATAACTTAACTACATAAAAACTGTTACATAAAAGACACAGAGATGGCATTAGTATGTGCAGGCTGCCAACAGAAGATAACAGCCAAACAATACCTTACCTGCGTTAATTGCAAACAAAACTACGACTTGGAATGCGCTAATGTTTCTCTAGCACGATATAACAGCAAAACGTTTCTAGACATCAAAAATGCCTGGAAATGCCCAGCATGCTCCAGCAATACACCAAAAACCGGAAACTAAGACACACCAGTTCGATCACGTGACTCACCATCCGAGATAAACAACATAACGCTCCGCAGAACCAAGCAAATGTCAGTACATAATATTACTACAGACTCAGACAACAACAGTATATTAGGAGATACACAAAATCTAGAATCACAAGACACAACAATTTCTAAGCCTAAAACGTATACAGATTTAACGTTACAAAACCTTAACGATCTAATAATCCAACGGCTAAGAGAGAATAATAAAAGTATTGCTAACGACCTAAAAAATATATTAGAAACAGAAATAAAAAAAGCTGTAAGAAGCCTAAAACAGGAAATATCGCAAGACATTAATATGTTATATAAACAAAATGAAAGCAGGAAAAAAGAGATAGAAGAAATCAACGCTAAAATTGAGAGATTACAAAAAGAAAACGATGAAATTAAACAGGAAATATCAAATTTAAAGACACAGGACACAAATTTAGCAGCACAACCAAATATAGTCTCTGAAAATATAAGTAAAAAGTTTGTATTGTATGGATTTGACGAATATTATAAAGAACCGGACTTTCACCTACACAATAGACTAGTAGACCTATTCAGGAAAACCATGAACATAGATTTATTAGGTTGCATCGAAGAGACATATAGGATAGGCAAGTATACTGGAAACAACATAAAACGACCATTGGTTGTAGAGTTGATAAGTAAAAGAATGACAAAATATATCTTAAAAAATGGCAGCTACTTAAAAGATACAAGACTTGGTATTTCGGAGTTTTTAGACGACCAGTCAAGAAAAAGCAGGAAAATATTGCGAGAAAGAATGATGACAGCGAGAAGACAAGGATCACATGCTGTAATACGAGAGAACAACTTATATATTAACGGGAAAAAAGTAGATATTTTAGAAGAGCCTAAAGAAATGCCACCCAAAAAAGTAGACACAAGTACACCCCAAAGAGACCAGGAAACGCCAACACAGAAAAAAAGTAACGAGAAAAGCCCAGCGACAGAAAGAAGTAATTATTCCTTTCGTAAAAACAAACCAACATTTTAAAATATTATTCCAAAATTTCCAAAGTTTAAATAACAAGAAACACCTTCTCGAAGCCTTTTTAACTGATAACCCATCATTTCAAGCAATATGCATTTGTGAAACTTGGATGACAAAAGAAAAGTTAAATATGACATACCTGAGTGGCTACAAAATCGCGGCATCGTACTGCAGAAATTCCCGGAGCGGAGGCGGCGTTTGCATTCTATTAAAAGACCACTTCGAGCACACAGAAATCACCAAAATCACTAACATGTCTATAGAATATGTGCTTGAAACTTGTGCAGTTGAGTTACCGAAGGAAAAAATTGTAATTATAATTTTATACTGGAATAGAAGAGAGGAAGAACTATTCTATAAAAATTTGACATTAATTCTGGATTACTTAAACAAGAAATACAATAAATATAACGTTATCATAGGAGGCGACTTAAATATCGACATATTAATTAAAAATAAAAAAGCTGACGACTTATTAAACCTCATGTTAGAATACCAATTTCGCCAACAAATTAAATGCCCAACCAGAATAACCGAAACATCAGCAACATGTCTAGACCTTATTTTCACAAATTTTACAGATAAAAATGTACTTACTTCCGTGGAGGAACTAGGATTCTCAGATCACTCGGGCACAAATATAACATTTACTATACAAAAACATTCGAAACAAATAAACTGGTCACTAGAAAAAAGAATATTTACAAAAAGGAGCATACTTATCTTAAAAAAAGTATTAAAAACAATCAACTGGCAAGACATATTAATAAAACATAATATAAATGAGAACTATACATTATTCTCAAAAACATTAATAAAATTAATGAATAAATATATACCTAAAAGAAAAATTAAATTAAAAAGTAATAATAAAAATTGGATGTCTACAGGCATTAAAAAATCTTGTAAAAATAAAAGGCTTTTAAAAATCTTTATATGCAAATCAAAAAATCTAATACTTACAAAATACTATAAAAAATATGAAAAACTATTAAAACGAGCAGTCATTGCAGCAAAAAAATTACAATATATTAAAACGTTAAAAAAATCGAGCAATAAAATTAAAACAATGTGGAGAATGATTGATGAACGAACAAACAAAAAAAGGCTAAAAGAAAAAACCAATATAAAGCTACAAGTACACGAAACAACTTACACAGATCCAAAAAAAGTGGCAAACATATTTAATACTCATTTTACATCAATAGGTAACATATCAACGCCTTCAAAAAAGTCAAAAAATGACCAAAACCCAACGAACATTGCGAACAACAAAATGCATCTAGTAATTAACCCCACTGAAAATTCAATATTCCTTCAACCTGTGACACCACGCGAGGTTTACATACTATTAAAAAAATTAAAAAACAAGACTAGCTTCGGATACGATGAGATACCACCAATTGTTCTAAAAGAGTGTGCTGAAGAATTGACATTCCCGTTTTGTAAGCTCGTAAATCAATCATTTGACGAAGGTGTCTTCCCTAATGAACTGAAATGCGCTGTCGTAAAACCAATTCATAAAAAAAACTCAAAAACAGATCCTAGTAATTACCGTCCTATATCCCTACTACCGTCAGCATCAAAAATTTTCGAACGAGCCATGGGAAATCGCGTATACAATTTTTGCGAGAAGTATAATATTTTTGATGATAGCCAAAATGGTTTCCGTCTAAAACGATCGACAACATTGGCCGTGTTCAAATTTGTACAAGAAGCACTAAACATTATAAATAATAAAAAATATGCCTTAGGAATTCTCCTAGACATGACAAAAGCCTATGATAAAGTACAATTTAACATCTTGCTAGACAAATTATATGGTATCGGCATCCGCGGAATAGCCCACAAATGGTTCGCATCATATCTTAAAGACCGGCGACAATACGTAAGCATAGAATCCTTTAACTACCAAACCGAGACAATAAAAACCACCTTGTCTGACGATAAAATAATAAACGCGTCTATTCCGCAAGGAAGCGTCCTAGGATGCCTCCTATTCCTCGTTTACATCAACGACCTTCCTAAAATGATTAAAGAACCGTGTGTATTATTCGCTGACGATATCTCAATAATAGCCGCATGTGAAAACAATATAAACTTACAAAACGAACTCACCGCCATATTAAATAAAACATCCAATTGGTTACACACACACAATCTCGAAATAAACTTCACTAAAACTAAATTATTGTCATTACACCCGTATCAAAAAACACCACTCGACATTAATTTCACATACCAAGGCACTCACATAGAAACCGTCAGTGAATTTACTTTGCTAGGCATTGTTATAGATAGCCACATTAATTGGGAACCGCACATAAAAAAACTTAAGGGCAAACTTTCATCGTTTACGTATGCCCTTCGCGAGGTCAAGAAAACAACTAACCTTGACACTGCAAAAATGACATACTTCGCGTACGCAAACGCATGGCTCAGTTACGGTGTGATCCTATGGGGAAGCAGTACTGCTGCTCCCGCTCTGTTTACACTGCAAAAGAAACTGATTCGCATCTTGGCCAATATTGGTCAAATGGAAACCTGTAAGCCATACTTCAAATCGTACAGAATCCTAACACTAACAAGTATATATATATTAGAGATTAGCAAATTTGTGAGACACTACCCAAATTTTTACACAAAACGACAAGAATTATGCATAAATAGATCATTGCGCCACAAAAACCGGTTAGTAAACCCACCTTCCCGCCTAAAACTTTTTTCAATGAGCCCACTTGCCATGTCAGTGAAAATATATAATAGACTACCAGAATCACTACAAAATGAAACAAATAATACGAAATTCATTAAACAGTTAAAAGAATTTTTGATAAATAAAACTTACTACACAGTACAAGAATATTTAGAGGACAAAACCTAAATCAAATTTTAATCACGTATGTTTATAAATATATTTTTTTTTAATTTATCATTATTATTATTATAATTATTTAATTTTATTAAAATTATTAATTTAACCATTTGACATATATTATATTTTAATTATTATTTATTTAAATTATTTAATTAGTTAATTTGACCATATTTTGACTTATATTTTTTTATTCTTTTTATTATTATTTAATTTACTAACCTGACCACGAATTTGACTGACAATTTATTTAATGCTATTCAATCCATTTGATATTACTTTTATTATAATTGACTTCATAAATACATACAATGGACATGATATATATATAAAATAATAATAATAAATAATTTTACATCTGACACAACATAATATTCTTCAAAATTAAACTTTTCGTATCTCCACATTACTACTTTTAAATTTTATTATTTGACCGTTAAACTACATATATAATTTTAACCTTTAATAAATCATCTACTTAATTTTTAATATTTATTTAAAATCTTAATTCTTTTTTAATTGAGCAATTAACAAATTCAGCGTCTTCCTCTCTCCTACCACTAGCTGCTGTGCCCTACCGGGTCCATGACTAACAACATTGTTTGTAAATCATTGTTTGTAAATCATGGTATGCAATAAATAAATGAAATGAAATGAAATGAAAACACGTTAAAACCCTAGGAGTGAAGGAAAACACCGTACAACCAAACCCTCGCCCAACCAAACCATCGCAATGGACTCATGGAAAAAAAAAAAAAAAAAAAAAAACCGGTACTGGGGCAATTTCACAATGCCTTCCATGCGAAGGACAATTCATATCGAGTTCCTTTTTACGTCCAAAGCAAAACGGCAAGATGCGATTCATATTAAATTTAAAACCGTTAAACAAGTTTATCCATACGGATCATTTTAAGCAAGAAGACTTAAGGACGGTGTATTATTCCTGGTTAGGGCTAATCTTGGGATATTAACATAGAGGCATATTTATCTTCCAATCATTTATTAATAGAATGACAACGTCAGTTCCTACATACTTCCTTATCGAATGGCCATTCTTCTCAGTGGCCATACCACATACATCACAGACGGCTGTAAAGATAATTACAAAAAATTATCATATGGCTATTTTAGATCTTAAAGATGCCTATTTATTTATAACAATTCATCCTGATTTTAGAAAATATTTGCGGTTCATATGGGACAACAAAATTTACGAATTCAATGCTCTGCCTTTTGGACTAAATACAGCCCCGTACGTATTTACTAAGATAATGAAACCAGTCGTTAAACTCCTCAGGGCTGCAGGCTACTTGTCAACGATTTATCTTGATGATTTACTTTTAATAGGACGTTCTTATCAAGAATGTGATGGTAATATTAACATCACGAAAAAGCTACTCAGTTCTCTAGGTTTCATCATTAATAAGCAAAAGAGCAATCTTATACCATCTACCGTTTGTAAATTTCTCGGTTTTATTATTGACTCACAGAAAATGCGAGTTTCTCTACCGCATGACAAGAAAATACAAATTAAGTCTGAAATTAAGAATTTTATTAAAACGAAACGTACTAAGGTTCTTGGCTTGAACGGCAAAGATAACTATGATTTATTTATAACGATTCCTAGCGCTGTAATGCCTGATTTACAATGGTGGTTTAACGCAATTAATAAGTCGGGTAAAAGAATACTTAATGATAAATATGCTATTGAAATATACTCTGACGCCTCAACGACGGGATGGGGAGCGTCCTGCAATGGGGAAACGGCTAGCGGTCAATGGTCCACAAGCGAGCAGGGCTACCACATCAACTATCTTGAACATTTAGCAGCATTTTTAAGTTTAAAAATTTTTGCAAAACAACTTATAAACTGTCAAATACTGCTTAGAATAGATAATTCAACAGCTATTTCATATATCAACCGCATGGGTGGTATCAAATTTCCCCATCTCACTCAAGTAATTAAAGATATCTGGCAATGGGGTGAGCAAAGACAATTATTCATTTTCGCATCGTACATCAGATCTGTGGACAACAAAATTGCAAACGCGGAATCTAGAAAAGTACATCCAAATATCGAATGGGAATTATCAAATTCTACCAACGAAACCATAATTTCAAAATTTGGTAAACCTCACATAGACTTGTTTGCAAGCCGAATTAATCGTAAATGTGAAAAATTTATATCTTTTCCTATCCATAACAATAAAACAGCTAAAGGCATATTGCCGCCTTATAGACAAGTAGGTGTTGTTTAACTTATCTCCCATTGCATTGAGAATACTATTTCATATGAATTTGCATAACTTAAGAGTGGTTAACTTACAAACTATTTTTTAATACTGCTTTGTAGTCTTGTACGATCATCATTGTTTTTTATGAATCCTACAAAACTGGCGACTACTACTTTATTTATATTTATCTAATAAGTATCTATCTAAGAGTCAATAACTACTTCAATAATGGAGAAAATTGATGAAAAAATTAAGCCTATTATAGCAGAAAATAAAGAGTTAAAGGAAAAAATAACAAACCTCAAGACAGACATAGAATATTTGAAAAGAGATAAGAAGAAGAACAACATTATAATTTTTGGATTAGGAGAAGAAGAAGAATCTACGCTAGGATTAATTCAATTTGTGAAGAAGATATTTAGTGAAAATCTAAATATAAACATAGGAGATTTGGAAATAAACATAATTTATCGCATCGGAAAGAAAAGCCTAGATGGAAAGCCGAGGCCTGTTTTGCTTTCCTTTGTCAATTCATGGAAGAAAAATGAGATAATGAAAGTCCGGAAAAATCTGAAAGACATATATATTACAGAGGACTATTCTAAAGAAGTTCTGGAGAAGAGGAAAATGTTACAATCTAAATTGAAAGAGGAAAGAACAAAAGGAAATTTTGCGTATCTTAAATACGACAAGCTTATTGTAAAGGAAACTAATGCAAATAACGAAAAGAGAAAGCGAGAATTATCTTCTTCACCGCGGGACAATACACAAACTAAAAAACAACAACCCTGGACGTCATCATAAATAAATAGGCGCAACGCCTTTGATGTTATGAGAGGCAGATCCAATTCTCTCTCTTCCTATACGACGAATAATAGGCAATAACAATTAGTTATCGGCAACCGGAAAAAACAGCAACATAAAAATAAAGAAAATCAAATAACTGGAAACTACCAACCTCCCCCAAGCCGACTGGTCCTCGTGGGGGAAAATGACCAAGACCCTCTAAAGATAACAAATTACAGAAAAAACAAATATAACGATATATATATTGCAACGATCAACTGTCGATCATTAGGAACCGCCGAAAAACTGCAAGAACTAGAATTAGCATTGGATGAAATAAAATGGCACATAGTTGGTATTAGCGAAGTGAGAAGATTTGGGGAACAAATTGAAGACCATGGAAAATACATACTATACCATATCGGAGAGACGCCCGGATTATATGGAGTCGGAATTATAATTAAAAGAATCCTGGCTAAGAACATACAGGAATTAAGAGGAATTTCAGAAAGGATTGCACTTCTCAACATTAAATTACCCGTAGATGGAGAAGAAGAACAAGTATGGTCTATAATTCAGGCATATTCGCCGATAGAATCAAATAGAAAAGAGGATATAACAAAAATCGAAAAATTCTACGAAGACCTACAATTGACAGTTGCAAGTGCATCGAAAAACATAATAGTTATGGGAGACTTCAATGGACAGATCGGTAAACAAAAAAGTGGAGAAGAATATGCCATAGGAAGTCACGGAATTGGCAATAGAAGTAAAAACGGCTCACGATTAGTATCTTTTGCTATTGAAAATAAATTGAGCATTCTAAATAGTTTTTACAAAAAGAAACCATCAAAGAAATGGACATGGATCTCTCCTAATGGCCTGTATAAAAACGAGATCGACTATGTCATGTCTAATAATGTAAAACCCTTTAAAGATCTATCGATTTTAAACAATTTCAATTTTAACACAGATCATAGAATGGTTAGAGCGAAACTCTCAGGGGCACGGGTTAAAAGAGCACGACAATTTCACAACAAAATGAGAGCCATCGAATGCACTGGAAACACTGACTTACTTCTGGAAAACCTCAAAACATCAGTGCAAGGAAGAGAAAATGAAAAAGAAGATTTATCAGTTCAAGAAAAATACACCAGATTGCTTAAACAATTAAAATCAGAAACTAAAAAGGTAAACATGACCAGTAAGACAACGATATCACTTATAAGTAAAAAATTATTACAAGAACGGAAAGAACTTATACAACAAGGAAGAAAGAATGGTAAGAAAAATGGCCAAAATATAGCAGAATTAAGCAAGAAGATAAGTGAACAACTAAGAAAAGAACGAAAAGAGAAAAGATTTGCAACATTAAGAAAACACATAGAAAAAACAGGAGGAATAAAGAAGGCGCTAAAAGAAATGAATTACAAAAAAGACTGGATTCTTAATATGAAAAATAAAAATAGTACAAAGACCTGCAAAAGACCAGAAATACTACAAATTGCTACGGAATACTACCAAAATTTATACAAAAGTCGTAATGGGGAACAAATAATAAAGGAATATAATTTAGTAAACAACGAGAAGATTGAACCAATACTAAAAGAAGAAACAATACACTCAATTCAAACACAAAAGCTAGATAAGTCACCTGGATCAGATCTCATCACTAACGAACTACTAAAAACTACATTACCAGTGATAGCACCAAGACTAACAGAACTGTTTAATGAAATCCTCGAAACTGAAACCATCCCAGAAGACTGGACTAAGTCGACAATCATATTACTGCATAAAAAGGGAAACAAAGATGATATAGGAAACTATAGACCAATCAGTTTAATGTCCAATATTTATAAAGTATTTTCAAAAATTATACTAAAAAGAATAACTAATACACTGGATGAAAATCAACCTAAGGAACAAGCTGGTTTCCGAAGTAAATTCTCAACTATAGATCATATTCACACTCTCAGACAAATATTACAGAAATATAAAGAATACAACAAAACATATTACATAGGGTTTGTTGACTTTAACAAAGCGTTCGATACATTGGAACATGAGTATATATGGGACGCTCTAAATAAACAAGGGGTACAAGCAAAATACATACGAATAATTAAAAAAGTATACACAGCGAGCACCGCACAAGTTAAACTTGAATCTACGGGCAAAGAATTTCCTATTATGAGAGGTGTACGGCAAGGAGATCCTATATCACCTAAATTATTTTCAGCAGTGCTAGAGATGATATTCAGAAAACTCAACTGGACCAAAAAAGGCCTCAATATAAATGGCGAAAACCTCAACCATCTACGCTTCGCGGATGATCTGATTTTATTTTCAGAAGATGCTGGAACTCTGAAACAAATGTTGCAACAACTATCCGATGAAAGTGCTAAGGCCGGACTGACAATGAACCTTACTAAAACCAAAATTATGACGAACGCCCAACCGTCAGTAGCAAATGAACAAATAACAGTAAATAACGAAAAAATAGAATATGTAAAAGAATATATATATTTGGGCCAACTTATATCTACAGATGAATGCATGAAAAAAGAAATAGAAAGGAGAATAACAAATACTTGGAAACGGTTTTGGTCTCTTAGAGAAATAATGAAGGACAAAGACATGCCAATGAAAGAGAAAAAGAAAGTATACGAAGTATGTATTATGCCATGCTTACTATATGGGTGCCAGACATGGGCGTTAACGGAACTACAAGAAAATAAATTAAAAGTTTGCCAAAATGCAATAGAAAGGAGTATTCTGGGTATAAGAAGAAGGGATAGGGTAAAATTACAAGTAATTAAAAAGAAAACAAAATTCAAAAATGCACACAAAGTCTATAGACAGTTGAAATGGCGTTGGACGGGACATATGTTAAGGGATAATACAAACAAATGGACTAAGTTAGTAACAGAATGGTATCCAAGATACAGTAAAAGAAATAAAGGCAGACAAACAAAAAGATGGGAAGATGACATCAAAAAGATAGCTGGTCCGGTATGGACCCGTTTAGCAAGAGAGAGGAATACTTGGAAATCTTTAGAGGAGGCCTTTGTCGAAAGACAAGCTGTTCCAACAACTTCCAGTTGCCGATAATACCAATTCCAGATTGGATAAGATCTAATATAAACTAATGTAATTATAGAACAGAATAGATATTTAGGCATAGTTAGGTTAATAGTATTTAAATTTAAATTTATTGTAAACAAAGAAACAGCAATAAAGGCTATTTTATTTTTATTTTATTTTTTATTTTATTTATTTATTTATTTATTAATAAGTATGTAATTTATTGTAATAAATTTTTATAAAAGGGCAAAATAAATACGACTCGTGTTACAACTTCAGTTACATTTTATTGAATGATAAATGTATTGACAACAACAAAAATCTTCCTTTGCTGTCGTCGTTCCATTTTCAAATAGGTACCGGCCAGGTCGCTGGCCAGTAACATTTTATTAGAAAACCTGAAAAGAAATAACTCTCCTCTCCTCTAAAACACCTCTCCTCTCCATAAAAGCACACCCTAAAAGCACCGCTCCTCTGTATAGCACCTCTCCACTTCATATCTCGCATCACCAGTAGGTATGCCAAAACTGCCCTCGCTTCACCACATCTCATATCACCACCTCCTGCTGACCTTGCTCCTCACAGTTGTAATAGCCCAGGCATAAAACTCCTCCGTTACAATTTCTTTGTAAAAATACGTAAATTAAAACTTAGTAATGTGTAAGGATTTAGCACCACGCTTTTCACTCACGAGACATTGAAACAATAAATATTTAACTCAGTTTCAAATTGAATACCTAATCAAAATGACATATTAAATGAAGAAAGGAAATCTTAGCACTTACATAAAGTTAAATAAAAAATCTCGAATTGCGTAGCTACATTTAAATAGGTATTTGTACCTTACCTACTACAGATGAAAAGGATTAAATACTTTAAGTAAGTATCACTAATTTAAATATAAAAAAAAAAAACATCTTTACATAAACAAAACAATAACAAACTTTATAAAACGTAAACGTAAGTAAACGTAAAGTACTTCTAAAAATTCACCCCGTTTATTAGGAATTATTGCACTTATATAAAACTAAACAAGACAGAATAATATATGTTTTATAATCAAATATTAAAATCAGTATTGTGTTTTGGCAATACAATGAAATAAGAAATAAAAATAGTTGGTATTAAAATTGAATTGCTATTTTCATAGATACATATTACTTGGCAGATCCGCTGGCGATCTGTGTGTACCTTACTCATTGCTGGGCAGAAGCAATCGAGAGTAAAGGAGAAGCATTAGCTGTGAGTTTGGATGTGGCGAAGGCCTTCGTCAGGGTGTGGCATAACATAAGGCATTATTGTCTAAGCTGCCTTCCTACGGAGTACCCGAGAAGTTGTGCAAATGCGTCACCAGCTTTTTATCGGAGCGGAGCATCAAAGTCGTTTTTGATGATACATGCTCGGACACTATAAACGCTGGCGTTATGGCAGATTGAGGAGAGAAGGAATAAACTTGTGTCGGAAGTCGAAACATCTCTGGAGCGAGTCTCGGAATGAGGCAGACTAAATTTAGTCCAATTCAAGCCCGAGAAGACACAAGTTTGCGCGTTAACCGCTAAAAAAAACCCCATTCATCATAGCACCACAGTTTCAGAACATTCCCGTTAACATCTCCAAGAGTATTGGGATCCTAGGTGTTGATATTTCGAACGAAGTTCAGTTTCGGGACCACTTGGTGAGTAAGGCTAAACTGGCCTCAAAGAAGTTGGGAGTGCTCAACAGAGCTAAACGGTACTTCATGCCTGAGCATAGAATGTTGCTTTATAAAGCACAAGTCCGACCTAGCATGGAGTACTGCTCTTACCTTTGGGCCGGGCCCCGGCTAGCCAGGTGGACCCATTTAACCGAATCCAACAGCGAACTGTTCGACTTGTCGACGATCCTATGCTTGCAGACGGTTTGGAACCACTAGAACTACGGAGAGATGTGGGCTCACTCTGTGTGTTCTACCGTCTGTATAACTGGGAATGTTCTGAGGAACTGTTCAGTATAATACCTGCGGTTTACTTCCGCTACCGCACATCACGGGGTAAAGCCAGGTTCAACCAACATCATCTGGATTTCTGGCATTCGTCCGGTTTTCACGTCATTTTCTGCCACGTACGTGTAAACTGTGGAACGAACTTCTTCCCTCGGTATTCCCACAGTGCTATGACATGGGGTCCTTCAAGAAGCGGGTCCATCGCTTCCTTCTCGGCCAGCAACGCGCTGGTGACGCCCCTGGTGTTGCCAATGTCCATGTGCGACGGTAATCACTTACCATCAGGTGACCCGCCTGCTCGTTTGCAGTGCTTAGGCTATAAATAAAAAAAAATTAGCAAACTAATTTTATATAGTTCAATTTATAGCTGCTTTATAGTGATGTATTGCGGTTTAACTCCTTTTTAGTTGTGTAAACTACAAAAAAAATATTCTTCTTTGCTATGCATGCATACTAACATGGCTTTCTATTGAAGCTACTATGTTAGAAATATAATAACAATACAACGCTTAAAAGTGGTTAAAATATTTTAACGGTCTTGTAGCTAGGCTTGGACGTATGACCGCCTTTTACATAAGTATGTGATTGTCATTAAATTCTAAAAACCTAGATTACATAGCGGATAAGAAACTTCGACCGCCTTTTAGTGTAGTCCAAAATAATGACCGTTTTTAAGCCTGGCATTGACCGGGAAAATATCAAATTAATACAAACCTTAAAGTAC
This sequence comes from Hesperia comma, assembly GCA_905404135.1. NCBI lineage: Eukaryota > Metazoa > Arthropoda > Insecta > Lepidoptera > Hesperiidae > Hesperia > Hesperia comma. The sequence continues at coordinate 13,887,141 of FR990013.1, read as the reverse complement.
TTTAGTCACCTTTTAGTCTAGAATTGTTTACTAGCCGCTCTTTAGTCTTGTCAATATATTTTATATTGTAAATAACTGCCTTTTTAATAAATTTATTTTCGAAACGGTGAAAGATACAATAACCGTGCCTAGACACATCGAGAGAGGATTCAAAACATTATTTATTGGCATTAAAAAGTAAAAATTGGCCAGATGTCATTTAGCCGCCTTTTAGCTTGAGGACGGCAGTTATGCTAGTGGTAGTCAATTTGGCTCCCTTAATAGTTGTAAAGCCACATTGTACTAGGGCATGATATCATCGATAACGATAATATTCAAAGATTTTTCAAAGGGGTATATCGACTTCGACCACCGAATCCAAAGTACAATATTACTTGGGATACAAATTGCGTATTAAATTTTTTAAAAGCACAATACCCTAATGAAAACATTTCTCTCGAACAACTATCAAAGAAATGCTCTACTTTGATTGCTTTAACTACCGCGCATAGGGTACAGACCTTATCACAAATAAACATAAATAATATAGAGGTATTACAGACGCAGGTTGTTATTAAAATTCCCGAACTGATCAAAACTTCTCGTGTAGGATCTAAACAGCCTATATTATTTTTACCGTTTTTTCGTGAAAAACCAGAAATATGCCCCGCGAACACTTTAGTCTATTATATAAATAAAACTGCAGCAATACGTAGATCTGATTCTTTATTTATAAGCTATAAAAAACCTTATAAACCAGTAGCTTCCCAAACATTAAGTCGCTGGATCAAAGGAACCCTAAAGGACAGTGGAGTCGACGTATCAATATTTTCCGCGCACAGCACCAGACATGCGTCCACATCACGCGCATATTCGCGAGGAGTCAACATTGACCTTATCCGCAACACCGCCGGCTGGAGCGGAAGCTCCAATACTTTCGCCAAGTTCTACCACCGAACCATCATCGACACAAATGAAGTGTCTTTAGCGAGTGTAATTATAAATTAAATTATAAAATTTAAATTAACCAAGTTTTTCAAATTGTAAAAATTGTAAGTGTTAGTTTTGTATCTGGGTATACAGATGCTCATATTATTTCTGATTGTTTCCCTAATCTTATTACGCTAAATGAACAATTGATTATGAGTGGTTCGCCTTTTTGATTAATCCCCTTCTTGAAACCTTGCAACACTCTCAAGGTCTACATATGTGTGTTGATAAGTTTCTATTTCAGGTTACTAATCTCGAGGACGAAGCACGAAGTATAATTATTGATTAAACGAACTTACCAAGTGAAGTTCTATCATAATTATACGAGTGCTTCGTCCGAAGAGATTAGTAACACCCGCCCACCCTACCCCTATTGGTATGGGTTGCAGGTTTCATAAGGGACTCCAAACCAATGAAGCTCCGAGACGACGACAGGTAACAGGTAAAGTAAGTGAGGTAGTCTGCCTACCCCCAATATCAGTAACATTTATAAAATTATAATGTTTCTACCCTCTTTTTTTTCTCAACGTAGTGCAAAGAGTGGTGATCGCTATGCGTTACTACATATGTGTGTTGATAAGTTTCTATTTCAGGTTACTAATCTCTTCGGACGAAGCACTCGTATAATTATGATAGAATTTCACTTGGTAAGTTCGTTTAATCAATAATTATTTGTAGCATTCCGAACCTTAAACTTATGGCAATTAAGGTTACTTTAATACCTTCTTGTTTATTTTGACATATTTTTAACGGACCTTATTTTATCAATATTAGCAATTTTCACGTAACTCTCACAGAACATTGTCCTTGAAATTATAAATTCCCTTCGGTGATCCATTTCTTTTTATTCTATTTATAGACTCGGAAGTGTGAAGCGCAAACAAGTGTAAATAATATAGCGGATAAAATTTGTTTATATTTTTGTAGGAGTACTATAGGCTACAACTACAAGTATTTTATTAGGTTTAAATATCTAAATAATCCATTTAACGTTCATTAGTGAAAAACTTACTGAAACAAAGAACTAAAGTAAATATTACTTTTTTAAAATTAATTACTAAATATCTTTGATACACCAATTGTTATTGTGTATGTATGTAACTATATAAACTAGACAGATTTGAGAATAATAAACTACAATGATTCACAATGATAAATATCGTGTTAAAATTTGGTATATAGTTTCAGATAACATCGTTTAATAGATTCACTGTATCACCAATATATAGTTTCAAAAAATATATAGTTTCAGAATCCGATATTGAATATCGATATACTTATAGTTTCGATACGATATCGTAAAAACCCGATATTACCCACTCCTAGTTTGTAATAACCAACAAATTTCGAAATAAATCATTTCATTGCCTTTGTACAACTTCAATGTAAATGTCAATGTCTGTTATTTTCTTGATCTGGTGTACAATAAAGAGTATTGTATTGTATTGTATTGTATTCATTTTCAGTAAATTACATGTAGTATTTGACAGCGTGATTCAGAACTTGCAAATGAATTTTACTAACGCCATCTATTAACAGCATCCGGAACTAAATATCTAGCAACTAACAAAACATCGATCTTCCCATGGGAATGAGATGTTTTTGCTGGGTAAAAAGTAGCCTACGTCACTCTCCACCCTCCTAATTATCCCCACACACAAACCATACCATATAATAGCCATACTGCGACGTGAAAGAGTCACAAACAAACACACTTTCACATTTATAATATTACTAGCTTCTGCCCGAGGCTTCGCCCGCGTGGAATTCATTTATATCGCGAAACGGGATTTTTCATACAAATTTTCATCCCCTATTTCAAGCCTTTAGGGGTTGATTTTTGAAAAAAAAAAGTAGCCTATATGTGACTCTGGGCCTTCAACTATTTTCATTCCAAATTTCATCCAAATCGGACTGGTGGTTTAGCCGTGAAAACGTCACAGACAGACAGACAGACAGACAGACAGACAGACAGACTTTCGCATTTATAATATTAGTATGGAGTATGGACTAGAGAACCACCCGCGCTTCGCTTCGGGACCCGTAGGTAACAACCGCGTAGGTCTCGCTCCCGTAGGAATTTAGGCTAAAAAGTAGCCTACTACTCGCTCTCTTCACTCCACCCTATCTGAGGTGTGTGGAGCCCTCGGGACAGTTAGTTCCCCTTTGGGGGTGTCTCTCGTGGCCCGTTAAAACGGGCCGGTCCTTGGGTTGGGCCCTAAGGCCCTTGGTTGTCCATCTATGGTTAACCAATAGGTCAAGTCCGGTGAGTGGTGGCCTTTTTACAGGCCACAGAGTCTTAAACGGGATGGGGTTCATCTTCGCGCCGCCCAGGCGATCGAGGCCCTACTGTGAATCCCGCTGGTGGGAAGCCCAGCAGGAGCCGATCAGCGCCGGGCGACGACTTACGAAGCCCCAGTATCAGTCAGTGCTAGGCCCGTCCCGCGCAACCAGCAAGTCGCGCGGGAAGGCCCAGCAGTCCGGTGGACGGGTGTGGAGCGGCACCAGGTCCTGCAGATGCGGGAACCGCGACGCGTCGACACACCCGAACATGTTGCGTGCCAATCTCTCGATGAAGTCGTCCAGGCTCTCGACTCGAAGGTCCCTCTGGATGACGGCGTTCCTGACGTACCTCGGCGCACCAGTCAGCCGGCGGAGCGCAATCGCCTGAACCGCGCGCATCCTCTTGCGCTGCGGTTCGCTGGCGAGCGCGTACCACGCCGGTGCCGCGTACGTGAGGCGGGATCTGATGTAGGTATTGTAGACCCCGAGCTTCAGTCCGAGAGGGAGGCACTGGTTTCTGCCATCGCGCTTCTGGAATTCGCGACGGCTTTCGTAACCTGTGGCTTCATCCAAAGTCTTCCGTCGATTTTGCCCCCAGGTATTTGGCCTGTGGGGCCCATTGGATATCTTGTCCGTGAAGCTTCAGAGTAGGGTCCCGCCTGTTGAGGTATCCTCCTATGTTCACGGCCTGCGTCTTCCCGACATTCACCGACAGTCTCCACGCGGCGAGCCATTCGGGGAGGGCATCAAGCGCACGCTGCATCTTGACGATGGCGTGGGTTCTATTCAGCGACGTGGTGATGTACGCCACGTCATCGGCATACAGGGCAAGCGACGCCCCCCTGCCGCCGGGATGTCGTCGGTGTATCAGGCGTAGCAGACCGGGGACAGGCAACTCCCTTGCGGGACGCCGGCTGCGATCGGACGCTCGGTGGATTCGGCGTCTTCAACCACTACTCTGAAGCTTCTATTTTCGAGGAAACTGGAGATCACCTTAACGGCACTCCTCCGGGGCGCCGACGACTGCGAGATCTTGTAGAGAAAGCCGTCGTGCCAAACACGGTCGAACGCCTTTTCCATGTCGAGGAATACTGCACACACGCGTTCTCTCTTATTCAGAGCCGCGGTAACGGTGTGCAACACCCTCGACAGTGTAGCCGTGCTGTTCAGCGGCATCAAAAAGTAGCCTTCCACTTCTGTTGGCAGCTAGGCTATTCCACCCCGGATGCTTGCAGTTCCAGTCGCCCGCGTCCACCACCGGTGTCGGCGAGTCCAGCAACTTGCGGACATCAGCCAACAGGATAGTGCCAGCGGGCGGGCGGTACACTGAATACAGCCGGAGCGGGGAGTTCTCGAGGCAGAGCTAAAGTAGCCTATTACATTTGCCTATGACTTAAGTAAATTACATGTAGTATTTGATAGCGTAATTCAGAACTTGCAAATGAATTTTATTAACGCCATCTATTAACAACTCCGAAAATAAATATCTAGCAACTAACAAAACATCGATCTTCCCATGGGAATGGGATGTTTTTCCGCGGTAAAAAGTAGCCTACGTCACTCTCCACCCTCCTAACTATCCCCACACACATAAACCTTACCATATAATAGCTTTGTTGCGACGTGAAAGCGTCACAAACAAAGAAACAAACAAACAAACACACTTTCACATTTATAATATTAGTAAGGATTAGTAAGGATATTAAGTAAGGATTTGACCGTCTAAGTACAATGAACGGTTCGACGGTTCTTCAACATTTTATTGTTACTTTAATATAAGCTACTTAACTCTTAACAGTAAAGTAGCTTTCACCGTATATAAGCAGGGGCGCCGTAAGGTGTGTCGGCGCCCGCATCGTGCGAACCCGATTTGCACCCCCCCCCCCCCTGGTTGAATACGAATCTCATATACAGATTCATGATTATGTCCCTCCGCCGGGGTCCATTTGCCCTGAATTTGCCGCCCGCGTGCGCCGCACGCCTTGCACGCCCGGTTACGGCGCCCCTGTATATAAGGGGATAATAATACAACGGGTTTGAGAAACTGTTTATAATATTAAACATTATAATAGAAACAGTATTTTTAGACAGTGAAATAAAAGTGCAAGATATTATGTTATTCATTAATTATTTCCAACGACAGAATTAACGTAATATTGCATTTCTAGGAATATTTGAAAATCCCCATCTATAACTAAAATTTTAATAGTCAACTGTCGCTTAAATAATCAAACGCTAACACACTCATACCGCAGTAGTTTACTAGGTACCTGTGTCGCGGGTGGCATGGACTACACATTTATCACATCACAATTACATCCATGACCCGAGTACAAATATTCACCTGCCACATAAATATCTGCCCCGGCCGGGAATCGATCCCGGGACCCCTCGCGTCGCAGGCAGGGTCGCTACCAACTACGCTACAGGGTCAAAGATGCCAATTTTAAATATTGTAAGTAAATCAAAACCAAAGATTAGTTATTTTAGTATTTAATTGGCACGGTGCGCGATGACAGCGCCAACTAGCGGTTGCAATTACAGTGGACTTTGAAATCCTACTAATATTATAAATGCGAAAGTTTGTAAGGGTGTATGTGAGTGAGTGTGTGTGTGTGTTTGTTGCTCTTTCACGCAAAAACTACTGAACGGATTTTCATGAAACTTTGCAGTAATATAGCTTAGACATCGGAATAACATAATTTGTTAAAATTTATAGAGATTTTTGAAGGGACTGGTTTCCCGAAGCGAAGCGAGGGCGGATTTACTAGTATCAAATAGCTTAATATCATTACGAAAAATAATAAACAAACAATTACTTATTTCCTATTATATCGTAATATCGTAATTAATTAGGGTCCTTCCACTTCCTACTTTGCACCTATTTATATACTACTTATATGTTAAATTATATAGGTATAAATAACATCTTAAATGTTTTAAAAATGTTAATATACCTAATATAAATTAATGTCCACGAGACGGTATAGTGCCATCTAGTGACAACTCGTTCGAACTACTTTCAACTTCGAACAACAACACTTCTTAGTAAACATTGTAGTTGCCAAGTATTCTCTAGATGGCGGTACTTACTTGGCTTTACTTATCTTAAAACAACATTTTTCAAAAATTAATTTTATGGGGTCCCCATACAAGCAACCATTAAAATCTAAATAATAATAATTAGTAGGTATTAATATTATTAGTTTTAGTAGGTATTAATTAGTAGTATTGATGGTAAATATTTTTTTAATTTAATTGCTGTCCAACGCCATCTGTTGTTAGATATATGATATATAATTATGATTACCGTCAGTGACTAGGTTACCCAAATAGCCATATTTTAGATATCCATAAAATCTTAAGTATCAGAGCTATGTAATTGAAACTTTGTGCGTTTAATTAGTCTATCACTGTCATCATATCCTGAGAATTTGAACGATCGGGTATATCGTAAACCGAAGTTGTGAGGGTTCAAAAATACGACGAATCACTTCGAGAAAAGGTAGGTAGTGCCCTAGTGTGCTTCGCAGGTCTTGGCCAGGGGGCACTACTGTGCCCCCATTTCCTTTAAAATAATGCGACAGCGTTGAGGTAGTTTATGAATGAAATCATTATCGTATTTTGTCTAGTAGAATTTGGTATTCATGAATGGAACGTTGGTGTTTTTCTTTGACCAGAATTCACTTGTTTTGAAGGATAAATTTACGTCATTCGTTTTTAATTTTTTTTTAGACAGACGTGTTCAGTTTCACCAGTAGATATAGTGGAATTTTTTTTCCCGGTAATTAAAAACTAGCGGTGTATAATAAAAGTCTGAAACCAGCCTATATCATGGGATTGGGGCCTAAACCGGCGAAGGAACTGCCGACTCGGCATCATCGTGTTCGTGAGAATGGAAATGCTTGGTGTCAGCAGTTCGGACCGTGAGAAAGATAGACAGTTCCCACTAGAATGTAGAATAACATAGTCAGTTACTTAGAATTATTAATATAGATTTTAGTTCAAATCTGTAATATTCGGTTTGAAATAAAATAATTTTAATTAGATTTCGGTCTTTTATGTATCCCCCTGCAGCCGCACGTATATAATTGGCGCAGTCGGTAGGATACTCGCGGTCGGTTTCGCGCTGAAGATTTCCGAAAATTGGAAGATTTCCGAAAAACGCAAAGCCCGTGTGGCTGTCCAGTCACCAATAGGAGTATCCGCAACCTACCACGTCGTGCTGCAGGTATCCAGACATCGATAACGCAGGGAGGCCGAAAATAAGTTATGTAAGTACATTAGATTTCTTTCGTGTGATTTGCTCATTCCTTTTCCTATACTAATTGTAGCCGCCCCGTTGGTATTTTTCGAGGGCGACTATTCTTCTCCAAATTAATGGATTAAAATGAGTTATTACTGTGCTATATGTAACAGTTGAGTCTTTACCCTACTCTGTAATTAGTCTGTGGCTAGTCTATAGTCTATGTACAAGAGATTGCATCATTCAACATGGCTAGGTATTGTAATGTATCAAGAAATATTAAAGAGAGTAATAAAGTGATTAACAGCAGTAAAGGTTGTTTATTATAAATCTACAAGCTAGAACATGGTGTCAGGTGAAAAGGAACAAAGAAGAAAGTACCTTAGTGGTGAAATAAAGTTAACGCGTAATATCGGCAACGGCAACACGGGAAAAGAAACAAAATGGAGGGATTAAGACAACCGAATAAATTGATTCTTAGTGAAAATGCGGAAACAAACTGGATCAAGTTCAAACAGAGCTTTGAAATTTATTTAGAAGCGACAGATTTAAAATCAGCATCAGACTCAAGGAAAATAGCCTTGTTCCTGAACATCGCAGGCTCGGAGGCGTTAGACGTATACAACACACTGGAAAAAAAAGAAGTAAAAACCTATGATGCAGTAGTAGAAGCATTCCAGAACTACGCGGTACTACGAAAAAACGTAATTGTGAATAGTTACAAGTTCTTAACATGCGTCAGAATGACCTAAGTTTTGATCAATTTATAACTAACCTGAAAAATCAAGCGAAAATGTGCAAATTTGAGGAAGAAGATAGAATGATTAGGGATATGATCGTCATAGGTGTTAGAGAGAAAAGTTTGCAAGAAAGATTACTTCGAGAAGCAGATTTAACATTACAGGAAGCCATAAATATTTGCAGAGCAGCCGAAGCTGGGAAAAATCAATTGGAAAAAATGAGGGAAAAAGAAGTGTATGGTGTAAGGAGCACACATATCAAGAAAAAGGAACAGACAAATAAACAAGAAGAAAAAAGAAAATTTGCCCAACGTGAGTGTAATAGGTGTGGGAAACAACACAAGAAATTTGATTGTCCTGCCTTCGGAAAGAAATGTGCTATATGCCACAAGTATAATCATTTTGCTAACAAGTGTTTGAATAAACACTTTAAGAAGGACTTTAATAAACAAAAAATTCATAACTTAGAAGAGGATAGTGAAGAGGAAAAACACTACTTTAACATTGATAGCATGAATAATAAAACAGGTGAGAAAATAGAATGGACACAGTCATTAGCAATAAATGGTACATCGGTCACGTTCAAGTTAGACACTGGTGCAGACTGTAATACGTTAACTTTAAATATATTCAATAAGATTAATAAAAATCAAGAGTTGCAGTTAAGGGAAACAAAAACTGTACTTGTTGTTTACAGCGGGGAAAAAGTAATACCATTGGGATATTTAGAGTTAGAGTGTATGTATAAGGGGAACAAATATATTATTAAATTCAATGTTGTAGATTTGCCAGTAAAACCAGTAATAGGTCTAAAAGATTGTATAAGATTAGGCTTAGTATCAAGAATAGGAGAAATTAGGACAGAGGAGAGCAAGCAACTAGAAAAAGAGAAAGAAACATTTATAAAAAATAACGAGGAAGTCTTTAAAGGATTAGGCAGTATAGGTACATATAAAATAAAAATAAAAAGTGATGCTATTCCAGTAATAAAACCGATTAGAAGGGTTCCACTTAGTGTAAAAGATAGATTATTAGAAACTTTGAATAGTTACGAAAGTGCAGATATTATAGAAAAGGTAAAGGGACCTACAGCTTGGTGCAATAATTTGGTAATAGTAGAAAAACCGGATAAGTCATTAAGATTATGTTTAGATCCGCAACAGTTAAATAAAAATATAGAGAGGGAAACTTACCTTATTCCGTCACCCGAAGAAATCTGTAATAATTTAGCGGGGAAAAAAGTTTTTACAGTTCTAGATTTAAAAGATGGTTTTTTTCAGGTTTTATTAGATGATCCTGATAAATTATGCACATTTGGAACACCTTATGGGAGATATAGATTTAAAAGGATGCCTTTTGGTATATCTTCAGCGCCAGAGGTAATGCAAAGAATTAATTATGAAATTTTTGGTGATATAGTAGGTGTTGAGATATATTTTGATGACATTATAATAGCTGGGGAAGATGTTAAAACACATGATATGATATTAAAACAGGTAATAGAAAGAGCAAAAAAGTTTAATGTTAAGTTTAATAGGAACAAGTTACAGTATAAATGTCAACAAGTAAAATATGTAGGATTGATTTTTTCTAAAAATGGTATAAGGGTTGATAAAGATCATGTTAGAGCAATTTTAGAACTGAAAGAGCCTAAAAATGTCAAAGAATTACAAAAATTCTTAGGAATGTGTAATTATCTATCAAAATTTATTCCACAATACTCAAAATCAACTGATGCATTAAGAAATTTGTTAAGAAAAGATACAGAATGGCAATGGGGTGAATGTCAGCAAAACGCATTTCAGGAATTAAAGCAGAAAATAACTTGTGCACCTACGTTGTCTATTTTAAATAATAAGAGTTTAGTAACATTGCAAACTGATAGTTCTAAGTCTGGCATGGGTGCTTGTTTATTACAAGGGGGAAGACCAATTTCCTTTTATTCGCGTAGCTACACTGACTGTCAAATGCGATGGGCGCCTATAGAGAAAGAATTGTTTGCTATTTGTGCAGCTTTAGAAAAATACCATCAGTTTGTATATGGTCGCAGAATAGTAGTGGAAACAGATCATAAACCTCTTGTGGCAATAATAAATAAAGATATAAGTAAAATAAGTGCTAGATTGCAGCGTATGGTGTTAAAGTTGTTAAAATATGATTTAGAAATAAAATATGTACCAGGTAGTAAAATGTATGTAGCTGATTACTTATCCAGAAATTACTTAAGTGATAATGCAAAAATAGAACCTTCTTTACAGGAAGTAGTTCATAGTTTTGAGGAAGAATTGCCAATTAGTGATAGGAGAATGCAACAGTTGTCAAAAGAAAGTGTAAATGATGAGGTCTTGAGTAAAATAATAGATTGGTATAATACAGGTTGGCCTAAAAATAAGTGTATATTAAATAAAGAATTAAAAAATTTGTATAAGTTACGTGAGAATATAAATGTAAAAGACAATGTTATATATTTAAGAAATAAAATAATAATACCTAAAAGTTTAAGAACAGAAATGTTATCTATATTGCATACAGGTCATGTTGGAATAATTAAATGTAAAAAACGGGCAAGATCAACATTGTATTGGCCGGGTATCACTAGTGATATTGAGAATTATGTGTTAAAATGTAAAGCGTGTGAAAAATATAGACCAAACAATGTAAAGGAACCATTAATTTCACATGATATTCCGGACTTGCCATTTCACAAAATTGGTATGGATGTATGTCATTTTAGGGGAAATGATTACTTAGTAGTCATAGATTACTATTCTAAGTGGATTGAGTTAAGATCATTACAAAATAAAAATTCAGAAACTATAATTAATAAGTTAAAGAGAATATTTGCAATACATGGTATTCCTAAATATATAGTCAGTGATAATATGCCATTTAATAGCCTTACTTTTAAAAATTTTGCAACCGAGTTTGACATTGAATTAAAATTACTTCCAGCCCCAGGTATCCACAGTCAAATGGCATGAGTGAAAAAGCTGTTGGCATTGTTAAAAGCATGATGAAAAAATGTTCAGAAACTAATAGTGATCTCAGTTTAGCTTTGTTAAATTACAGAACAACGCCTTTAGCAAATTTAGAATATAGTCCAGCAGAATTGTTAATGTCAAGGAATTTAAGGACAACATTGCCATGCACTAAACAAGTTTTAAAACCTAATATTGTGCAAAATGTAAAACAAAAGTATGAGGTTATTAGAAACAAAAGTAAAGTTCAATATGATAAAAATTGTAAAATTAGAAAACCTTTCTCTTTAGGAAACAGCATTATGTATCAAAATAAACCAGATAGAGTATGGTATCCAGGCAAGATTGATAAAAATGTAGGACCAAGATCATTTGTTGTAAAAAGGGAGGATGGGTCTCTAGTGAGACGTAATCAAAGACATTTAAATCATTCTAAAAATTTATTCACTAAAAAAAGTGATTATACAGAGCCTAATGTAACAAGTTTCAGTGTACCTAATAGTAATGCTGTAAAAGTTAGTAGGTAGATCAGGAAGGAGTATTAGAAAACCTTCTTATTTGAGGGACTATGTTATGTAATGTTAATTAATTGTAAAAGGATAAAAAGGGGGGATGTGCTATATGTAACAGTTGAGTCTTTACCCTACTCTGTAATTAGTCTGTGGCTAGTCTATAGTCTATGTACAAGAGATTGCATCATTCAACATGGCTAGGTATTGTAATGTATCAAGAAATATTAAAGAGAGTAATAAAGTGATTAACAGCAGTAAAGGTTGTTTATTATAAATCTACAAGCTAGAACAATTACAACTTATGTAAAACTTTATTATTGTACAAGAAACTACCAATAAATGCTACAACTAAAGATACTACAAACAACAAAGATACTAACAAAACAATGAGCTTCACAAGACAATAGTGAGAGGTCAGATGTTCGGAGATGAATGAACCCCAATATCGCTCACTATCTTCACTCCACCCTGTCTGGGTGGGTGGAGCCCTCGGGACACTTAGTCCCCTTCGGGGGTGTCTCTCGCGGCCCGTTAAAACGGGCCGGTCCTTGGGTTGGGCCCTAAGGCCCTTGGTTGTCCGTCTTTGGTTAACCAATCAGGTAAATCCGGTGGGGCGGCCCTTTATAGGCCGCAGAGTCGCAATCGGGACGGGGGTTCATCTTCGCGCCGCCCAGGCGATCGAGGCCCTACCGGGTTGATCCCGCTGGTGCGAAGCCCAGCAGGAGCCGATCAGCGCCGGGGGACGACTTACGAGCCCCGGTGTCAATCCGTGCCAGGCCCGTCCCGCGCAACCAGCAAGTCGCGCGGGAAGGCCCTGCGGTCCGGTGGACGGGCGTGGAGCGGCGCAAGGTCCCGCAAGTGCGGGAAGCGCGACGCATCGACACGCCCGAACATGTTACGTGCCAGCCTCTCGATGAAGTCGTCCAGGCTCTCGACTCGGAGGTCCCTCTGGATGACGGCGTTCCTCACGTACCTCGGCGCACCAGTGATCCGGCGGAGCGCAATCGCCTGCACCGCGAGCATCCTCTTGCGCTGCGGTTCGCTGGCGAGCGCGTACCACGCCGGTGCCGCGTACGTGAGGCGGGATCGAATGTAGGTAGGTCTTGTAGACCCCGAGCTTCAGTCCGAGAGGGAGGCTCGAGGAGAGCACTGGTTTCAGGACTGCCATCGCGCTCCTGGCGTTCGCGACGGCCTTCGAAACCTGCGGCTTCATCGAGAGTCTTGAGTCAATCCTGACCCCCAGGTACGTGGCCTGTGGGGCCCATTTGATGTCTAGTCCGTGAAGCTTCAGAGTAGTGTCCCGCTTACTCTGGTTTCCTCCTATGTTCACGGCCTGCGTCTTCCCGACGTTCACCGACAATCTCCACGCGGCGAGCTATTCGGGGAGGGCATCAAGCGCACGCTGCATTTTGACGATGGCGTGGGTTCTGTTGAGCGACGTGGTGACGTACGCCACGTCATCGGCATACAGGGCAAGCGACGCCCCCCCTGCCGCCGGGATGTCGTCGGTGTAGCGGGCGTAGCAGACCGGGGACAGGCAACTCCCTTGCGGGACGCCGGCTGCGATCGGGCGCTCGGTAGATTCGGCGCCATCGACCACTACTCTGAAGCTTCTGTGTTCGAGGAAACTGGAGATCACCTTTACGGCACGCCGGGGCGCCGACGACTGCGAGATCTTGTAGAGCAAGCCGTCGTGCCAAACACGGTCGAACGCCTTTTCCATGTCGAGGAACACTGCACACGCGCGTTCTCCCTTGTTCAGGGCCGCGGTAACGGTGTGCAGCACCCTCGACAACTGAAGGGTCGTGCTGTGTTCCGGCCGGAACCCGAATTGCTCCGGTCTGGGGGCAATATGCGGCGCTAAGTGTCGCAGCAGGAGCTTTTCAAACACCTTGGATAGGGTAGGAAGCAGGGTGATTGGCCTATAGCTCTCCGGCTTCAGCCTGTTCTTCCCCTGCTTGGGCAGCATAATAACCCTCCCCGACTTCCAGGCCTGCGGGAAGTGCCCGGTGCGAAGGATCCCGTTGAACAGGCGCGCGGCTGCTCCGATCGTCCTCTGTGGGAGGTGCCGCAGCGCTCTATTCGTGATCCCGTCAGCACCGGGGGCCTTGTTTGGAGGGAGCTTCTTAATGGTGCGCTGCACCAAGCCGGGAGAGACTACGATTGGGTCTTCTTCGGAAGCTATAGGCAGTGCGAAGTACCCTTCCAGGTGTTGCTCGACTGCCGCGACATGTTCCACCTTATCCGTCGGGTTCGGCCAGAACTGGCGTTCGAGGTGTTCGGCGAAGATCTCCGCACGATCTTCCGCCCGGTATCTGATCGTGCCGTCCTCGTGCAACAGCGGTCTTACTGGAGCTGGGGTATTCGTGAAGGTGCGACATATGCGGTGTAGTGCCGCCCAGTCGTCGCACGCTTCGTCCAACTGTTCCTCCCAGCTCTCAGTCGCGTGTGCATCTAACTCGGCCTTGAGTCGGGCTGCGGTCCGATTGAGCTGGTTCTTCAGCTGCGGACACCCGGACTCCTGCCAGCGTTTCTGCAGGCTGCGCTTCTTTTCTAGAAGTTTCCGTAGATGGCGGGGGAGAGGTGGTAACTTCCCCGGAGCTTTCTGCTCGCTGCTTGCAGCCTGCAGTGCATTCTGCACCTGACAGTGAGCTCGACCGCTAACTGGTCAACGTCCGCATCCGTGCGGATAGGCCGAGTTGGCGTGGTGATCTTCAGTTGCTTCTCGAAGGCTGTCCAGTCCAGTAGACGACGAGGCCTTGGCAAGACTCTGCTGGGTTCCTTCGCCAGGACTAACAGGAGAGGAACATGGTCGGACCCCATGCTGTCCTGTAGCGTCTCCACTCGTGGCAGGCAATGGAGGCCTTGGCACACCGCTATGTCCAGAACGTCCGACGAGTGTCCCATGTAATCCGGGAAGTGCGTCGGGGAATCCGGACCACAGACGGTGTAGCCATGTTGTTCGGCGGCGTCAAAGAGAAGCCTTCCACTCCTGTTGGTGGCTAGGCTGTTCCACCCCGGATGTTTACAATTCCAGTCGCCCGCGGCCACCACCGGCGTCGGCGAGTCCAGCAAGGTGCGGATATCAGCCAACAGGATAGTGCCAGCGGGCGGGCGATACACTGCGTACAGCCGGAGTGGGGAGTTCTCGAGGCAGAGCTCAATGCCGAGAGCCTGCATTCCTTCCAGTGTCAGGGGTGGAAGGGGCTGGTGGACGATTCTCGTCTTAACCGCCACTGCCAGGCCACGATATGCGCGTCCGGAAGTAGTTGAAAATTCGTCCTGGCGGTATACTGTATAACCCGGAATCTTGTATCGGTCCGACGGGGTGAGCAGAGTCTCGCAGAACAAGGCCACGTCGACTTTTTGCTCCCTGAGGAGAATGCAGAGGAGCGCGGTCTTCCCTCTGAGACCGCGGGCGTTCCAGAAAATTATTCTTAATTGCCTACTATCCATAGTAGGCAATTATTTTCCGGAGGGCTTTGATGGCGATTTCGAGGGGGTTTTCCCCCCTTCCCACCACCTCAAGGACTTCTAGTACCAACTCCAGAGCCAGCTTTTGTGCTGCGGTATCTGTTATCCCGGTCTCACCCTTCTCCCGTGGTCGGGAGGGTGCCGGAGCAGGGGCCGCCTGGGGTTGACCAGCAGCTTCCCTGTCTTTTTTCTTTTCCCTTCTGGGAGGCGGTGGTGGAACGCCCGATGAAGCGGGGCGGGGGTGGGACGTTGATCCCTTCTTCCCCCTACCTCCTCGCCTCGTCTTCCTCCTCCGCATTGGAGCTCCGCGCGGTGTCGGCTCGTTGGCCGCCGCCATGAGAGACTCTGCCTGATTCGGCTCCTGTCCCTTCCGCGTGGGTTTCGTCCTGAGACCGGCTGAGACCGACCTAGGCCTTGGCCTCTCTGTGGTGCCACCCGTCCGAACCCCAATAACCATAAACTTATCCTATTTATACTATTGCCATAAGGGCACGCGCGCGCGGCTACCGCGCGGGAAAGGTTCCGCCAATAGCAAGGCCACGCGTCGTTGGCGCGCTGTCGCCGACCAATCGTAAGCGTCGCTAGGCACGCGTCCACTTGGCGCGCAGAACATCTGTTGCTTCGTGGCGTAGCGTCGTCCGATTCCCAGAAGCGCCGGCGGTTTTTGTGGGTGCGATTGTTAGTAATTCTATGCGACACAAGTGCTATTCATAACGCAGTACCTTTTTTGCTACCGAATAATAAATGTCATTCTGTGTAGGTTTCCGGTAGCACTGTTGTACATGTAGATTTGTTACTCGAGTCTAGGCTGTCACAGCTGGATCAACGGTCACGTTCTTCAAATGTTGAAATACAGTGCGTACCGGAAAATAAGCAGGAGAACATAGTCAACACCGTAATACAACTGAGTAAAACCATTAAATGTCCTGTTAGCGAGTCTCAGATCCATTACTGCTCCCGTCTGGCAAAAATGAATAAAACTGGCCCGCGCCTACGCTCCATATTAGTGAAGTTCAGCAGCCCTCGTCTGCGTGATGAATTTCTGGCAGCCACCAGCAAATTCAATAAAGTTAATCGTAACGATAAACTAAATACGAGTCACTTAGGGATTGGAGGAGACAAAAAGAGCCCCATATACGTCACGGAGCACCTAACGGCTGAGATCAAGAGCCTTCATGCCGCCGCGCGCAGGAAAGCAAGAGAACTGCAATATAAATATGTTTGGGTACGCGACGGGAAAATTTTCATGCGTAAGAACGAGGAGACTAACTATGTATACGTTAGGAATATTGATCTTTTAAATACTTTGTCATAAGACGCTAAATTTGTTATTTGTTACTAAAGGGCACTTTAAATTGTTATTATCAGAATGTTAGAGGATTAAGAACGAAAACCTTAGATTTGTTTAACAACATTGTATGTAATAACTTTGACATGATAATTTTTACGGAAACATGGTTGAACAGCAGCGTTCTTGACAGAGAACTTTTTGACGACCGTTACGTGATTTACAGGCGCGACCGAGAGAGTAGTGGGTTTCATAGTAGAAAAGAGGGGGGTGGAGTGCTAATCGCCGTCTCTAATAGATTTAAATCATATCGCTTAACCAGTTTTGAATCGGAATGCGAGGACATCTGGGTCCAATTAGACCTATGTAATGAACGTGGTATTATCGAGCATCTGTATGTCTGCAGTGTTTATTTACCCCCTCCGGTCCAACAACACATTTTGGATCATTTTATTAATAATTCCAACCATGTTATGGAAAAGATCAGGGGTCATACTCTTATTGTCGGTGACTTTAACCTAAGTAGTCTAACGTGGCAGTCACCGACAATTAATCTTCATTGCTCGGCTGTATTATCTAACAGTATTTTAAACAATAAGCTTATTGATTTTATGTCACTAAATAATCTAGCTCAGTATAATTTCTATTGTAATAATAAAGGAAAAATATTAGACTTAATTCTATGTTCTACAACTATCTCTAACCTAAGTGTAAGTGCGGACCCTCTGTCGATAGTAGACCCTCTACATCCACCTTTAGAATTTTGTATGGTAGGTAAACACGTCGAATGTCTTCAATCTGAGTGTGTATCCAGGTATCTGTTTTATAAAGCTGACTATAAGAAGATCTTATCGGAACTGAATAATATTTCGTGGACGACTGAACTGTCTGATTGTGCATGTGTGGATGACATGGTAGAAATTTTTTATAAACACCTTAGACTGATAATTGCAAAACACGTCCCTAAATCTAGGCCTCGCAATACAAATAAGCGTCCCATATGGTTTTCAAAGGCACTGATTACAGCAATGAATGAAAAACTTAAATACAGGTTGAAACATCGTAAATATGGCAATCCCCGCGACTTGATCACTTTCGAATTACTACGTGAGAGATGTTCTAAACTAAAGCAATGTAATTATAACGCATATATAGAGCGCCTGGAGTCTTCACTATCATCAAACCCAAAACTTTTTTGGTCTTTCATCAAAAATAAGAGAAATGGCAGCAGTGCTTACCCATCTAAAATGTCCCTCGGCAACTCCTCCGCCGACACAGGTAAAGATATTTGCAACCTGTTTGCAACACAGTTCTCATCAGTGTATAATTCCGGCAAAATAATTGCACCTCACGTAACAGCTCATTTCTTACCTCCAACTAATTATCTGACAACTATTTCGGTTACTGAAGATCAGGTCTACAGGGTTTTAAAAAGACTCGACTCTACAAAAGGCGCGGGCCCCGATGGGCTTCCGGCAATTTTTGCTGTTAATTGTGCTAGCGCTTTGGCATTACCTCTGTCTATTATAATGAATAAGTCTTTAAGTTCTGGTGAATTTCCAATGTTATGGAAGGACGCCCTTGTAATACCTTTGCTTAAAAGCGGTGACGCAAGCCTTACTACAAACTATCGGCCGATATCTCTTATCTCTATTTTCGCAAAAGTTTTTGAAATTCTATTGTATCCGATATTATTTTCGCATTTTCGACAGTTATTGGCACCGGAACAGCATGGTTTTGTCAAGGCGCGCTCAACAGTTACCAACTTGGTAGGTTTTGTCGAGGATTTGGCTCAGGGGATCGATCGTGGACACACTCTAGATTGCATATACACAGATTTCAGCAAGGCCTTCGATAAAGTTGATCACGGTGTATTACTCTGCAAACTCGCTTCTGCTGGAATAGGTGGCAATTTCTTAAATTGGTGCAAGTCGTACTTATACAATAGACAGTCTGTTGTCGTAGCTGGTGGCTTCAAATCCAAGCCATTCACGTCTCTATCTGGGGTACCGCAGGGCTCCCATCTGGGTCCACTACTCTTTGATATCTTCATCAATGATGTAACTAATTGCTTCGTCAACTCTAAGGTCTATATGTTTGCTGACGACCTAAAGTTTTTCAGGATCGTCAACTCTGCCATCGAGGCACAGCTTCTCCAGGATGATTTGAACAATCTGGTTTCGTGGTGCACGTCAAATGGCATGAGTCGCTTTGTTCGCTATGGTAGGAAAAAAAATGTATCTCTTAGTACATATCATATCAATGGTAATTTATTGGAAAATACAGACCACATTAGAGACCTAGGTGTAACATTGGACGGAAATCTTCGATTCAATATACACATAAACAACATAGTGTCAAAGGGTTTCAAAACTTTGGGTTTTGTATTGAGAAATTGTAGAGAGTTTAAAAATCCCTCTACCAAACTCGCAATATACAATGCTTTCGTACGTAGCGGTTTGGAGTACGGTAGCGTAGTTTGGAACCCGTATTATGACGTATATAAGAAACGCTTGGAAAGTATACAGAAACGGTTCTTGTGGCACCTATCGTACAGTTGCAATTTGGCAAAAACGCTGCATAGCTATGAAGAACGTCTTGTACATTTTAACTTAAAATCCCTTGCAGAACGCAGAACGATGCTGGACAACCTGTTTCTGTACAAATTGATTAATAGTTGACGCACCTGACCTTCTATCTCAAATAAATTTCAATGTTCCCAGGAGATTGCCAAGATCACAACGCCTTAAACCCTTTATTGAAAGATCTGCTCGGACAAACCTAGGCCATTATTCTCCATTAAATAGGTGTATGAGAAGCTATAACAGTGTCCACTACACGTATGAGTCTGGCAATCCCACTGAGAACTGTAAAGGGTCGAATAATGTTAGTCAATATATTGACATATTCTCTAACAGTTTATGCAAATTTAAAAAAATGTGTACTAAGTAATTTATTGATTATTTTCTTTGTAATTTTCTTTGTATTTTCTTCGTAATTTATATAATTAATATTTGTTATAAATGAATGTTATTTTTGACAATCCCTAAATGATATTTGTGACATTTTATAATTTTACTTTTGACATTTGCATTAATTTTATCTTTGACATATCCAGTAATCCAATTTTTTTTTATGATTCTGACAAGTTGTTACAATAATTATTTACCATATTTACTTAACTCTCTGACACGAAAATATTTTTTAACTTTTAATGATTGTATTGTTGCATGCAATTTTAGTTTGCGCCTTTAATTGAGGTGACACTTGGCCTTTTCTTGTAACGTATTTTGTTCTTTTTTGCGTGTATTGGTGTTAACTTTGTTGGTGCAACAAATTATAAATAAAAATAAATAAAATAAAAAATAAAATAGATGCGATTTATGGCGTTAGCCAACCTTTTTTCGGCTACCAAATAATTAATGTGTCTCTGTCCGTAACATTCTCCCCCCGGCGAGTTCTGAGCCTTCTTCCTGGATTGGGAGGACAGCTAATTTCCTTACAGGTCGTCGTAGCAGCCCGCCTTGTGTCCGCACTTCCGCATTTCTTACTATTCCGTCCGCACCCGGAAACGTCCGTGTCACGACGCCCCGTGGCCACACGTTGCGCGGGAGGTTCGCGTCCACTATTATAACTAATGAACCGGGTTTAACTGCCCCAGACGCATTTTGATCACGTGTTTCACCCCTTGGTACTAATGTAGGCAGGTACTCCTTTATCCAGCACCGCCAGTACTCATCCGCTAGCCCTTGAGCCGCTCTCCGCGTTTTTTTATCTGCTATAGAGTAAGGCACTGTGAGAGGTAGTCCGTCGTATTTCCCAAGTAAAAAATGATTGGGGGTTAGAGCCTCTTGATCTTCGATTGTAACTGCCACGAGCGTGAGTGGGCGTGAGTTAACTATGTACTCTGCTTCCGTTAACAGTGTGAGGAGGGTCTCTTCTCGCGGGTATTTTTCGTTGAGGGTGCTGCCGAGCGCGACCTTAACTGATCTGATGAGGCGTTCCCACGCCCCACCTTGATTCGGGGCTCCTGGAGCAATGAACTTCCATTGCACACGCTTATGCAGTGCATACTCCCTGAGTGAGGATTCCCATGCGCTCGCTGCTTCGCGTAGCTCTACCGCCGCGCCACGAAAATTAGTTGCGTTGTCTGAGTATATTACTTGCGGCCACCCACGTCGTGCAGCCATTCGCCTCAATGCCATTATCGCTGAATCTGTGGTGAGCGAGGCTACTAACTCGATGTGGATCGCACGTGTTGTTAGACAAGTGAACAATGCGCCCCATCGTTTCTCGTGTCTTCGGCCGACGGTCACGAACATTGGGCCGAAATAGTCTATTCCTATGAATGTGAAAGGACGTGTGTATGCTCCTAGCCTTTCAGGCGGTAAGTCCCCTAGTACAGGTTTCCGCGGTGCCGCTTTTCTTATACGACATAGCGCGCATTCCTTTTCTACTGCCTTTACTGTTGGCCTCAGTCGTGTTATCCAATACTTTTGCCTTAAGTTATTAACGACTGTTTCCCTGTTGGCGTGGAGGGCTTCCTTATGCGCACGTGCGACGAGCAATCGAGTTAATGGATGTCGTCCATCAAGAATATTTGGTTGCTTTGTATTTTCAGGTACGTTCGCCGCGTTAATTCGGCCTCTAGCGCGCAGCATGCCTTCTACAAGTAACGGGTCTAGTTTTTTCAGCTTACTATCCGTACGCAATGCTTTCCCTTGTTGTAAGCGCAATATGTCGACGCCGAATGCTTGATCTTGACTACATTTAATCCAGAGGCGCTCTGCGGCCAACATGTGTTCCAATTCCATTTCGGAGGCACGCTTTCTAAGTTTATCTACGAATAAGAGGACGCGCGCCGTAGTACTAATAAGTTTCTCGAACGACGAAAATCGTTTTACGTCGGGCAGGCACGCGTAAGGCATCTCTTTAACAGTTCCATATAAAACCGTTTGCTCCTCTTGTACTGGCGCGGTCGTTCGCCTTTTGGGCCAACTGTCTTTCGATCCGTGGAGCAACTTTGGTCCAGTAAACGATGTATCAGTCGCTTGCTTCGTTTCGAAGTTCACTCTCGTTGCCTCGTCGACTACATTGTTTGAATGTTGCGCTCGCGGGTTGTATAGATGTAACACCGTCTCGGTTTGATTACATGCGATGCGGGAGGCGGTGCCTTGTACAGTCCAGCCTAATAGTGTTTTTGATGCTACTGGCTCCCTCTTGCGGCCGATGCGTAACTCTCTCGATGCTATAAGATGCCAGTAGTCCGCTCCAATTAGAATTTGTGGCTGCGCCTTTTCTAATAGGGTGTAAGTTGGTAAGTCACGCAGGTGTGCGTAACTTAAACATTTTACTCGCCACCGTTTGAGTGCAAAGCTTTAAGTTACTGACGATACGGGCGTTCATGGAATAGCTCGTTTCATTTTCTTCGCCACGTATTCTGATTTTCACTAATCGGCTGTTCGGTTCACATCGTTTAGCTGTCACGCCCTTGATCGTTAATTCTTTCGATGTCCCGTTCGCTCCTATACGTCGTGCGAGCCCGTCGTCAATTAAACTTATTGTAGAACCTTCGTCTAACAAGGCGTACGTCTTCTCGCTTCCTTTGGGGCCAAACACGGTAACTGGGCATACTTTCAAAAGGACTTCGCTTTCGTTCGACGTCGACGCTGACAACACCGTGGCTTCATTTTCGTTGCACTCTTCCTGTGTCGTCGGCCGGCCATTGTCCAACATGTATCGATGTAGCAATGGGTTATGACGAGCGACGCATCCATCTATCCCGCAGCTCTTGGCTTTACATATATATCTGGGATGGCGTGAATTTAGGCAACGGTAACAGATTCTTTCCGTTTTAGCCCATTCCCAGCGTTGGTCAACATTCATTTGTTTAATCTTGTTGCATTCCACGGTCTTGTGTAAGTCGCCGCAACATATGCATGGTTTCATTGTATTCATTGTATTATGTCCACTTGCAGTGAAGACGGCGACTTCCCGTGTCCCTTTGTTTTCGCGGCGGGGCGCAGCGTTCCTCGGACCCCCGTGTTGTTTAGCCACTGTTTGCTCCTTAACCGATGCGCCCGAGTATGCGTGACGTAGCGCACGGTTGGCCTCGCGCATCATAAACGCCGACAGCTTAACGATCTCAGGTTCGTTATCGTAAGCGTTGTTTTCTGCGTAATCGCACCAGCGCGATCGTAGATGCGGGGTAAGCGTTTCTATGACTTCGCGTACCAACATCGGGTTCCGTAGATAACCTTTCTGGTCGATATTTTGAAGCACGCACACGATATTTTGTAATTTAATCGCGAACGTGTTCATTTCACTGGCGCTGTTACCCACTCGCGGTAGGTGACGAATATCGTTCAGCGCACGATCGGTGATTACTTCGGGTCGGCCGAAACACTGCTCTAGTGTCTTCATTATTTGTTGAGGGTCGGTCACCGTAAACAATAGCGCTGAAACAGCCTCTCTTGCCTCCCCCCGTAGACAATTCTACGCAGCCGAGCTAAGTTTTGCACCGGTGTGAAGCCATGTACTTTCGTGGAGTCTCGCATGGCGGCTTTGAATGGTAGCCACTCTACGGCAGACCCGCTGAATGGCGGCAACTCTTGCGTCTGCCGTGGTGCTACTTTCGATCGCGCTATAATTTCCAACGCGTCCGCAAGTCGTTCCCACGCTTTGTCTTGGCGTATGGGCGAGCGTTGTCGGTGTGCATCGGGCGATCGGTTTCTGACTGGCGAAGTAGCATTTGGCGGAGTTGACGGTCGGTATCGCTGTGGCGATTAAAAGCGACGTTCGATTTCAACGCTCTGATGGTCTTCCGTCCATTGGGGCTCGTCCACGGTAGCCCGGCGCTCGCAGCGTACGGGTATTCCCTCCCCCCGTATCATGTGAGGGGGATTACGGGTCGTTGACCGATGCGGCCTCACTGTCTCTGGACCACATTTCCTTAGCCAATGATGGATGTTACCTTCGGTCGTGGCGTCATCGCTCTCCTGTTCCGTCTCCTCATTTACTTCATCATTTTGTAGCATAGCTACATCTGCGGCCAACTTTCGCCTAATCAGTGATTCCTCCATCTCCGCTTCTAGCTTTTTTTCTTTGAAGCGCAACAATTCTTTTCTCTGCCTCGTATTCAGCTTGCCTGATCTTTGCAGTGATACTGGCCGTCGATTTTATTGAACGTACCGATGGAGCGCGTGACGGCAGTCGTGGCACAGGTAGATCAGCGTGGGATACTGAAGAACCAGGACGTTCTGTAGTTACCTCCATGTGGGGTGAGCGTCGAGCATGCCGCGCATTTGAAAGTGATGCAGACGGAGACGCAGGCGGCCATTCCGATGCTCTAGCTCCTACAGGTGCTTCGTCGTGGTTTTTTGCCATACTTCGTGTCGTCGTAGGCATCTTCAGGTCTCGAAGTTTGTTCCCTTATTTTATTAATTCTTCAAATGTCTTGCGGTTTCTTTCTTAACGTCTTCATGCAGCAAATGCAGGTAGTCTTCTTAACGTATTGATGTGGATTGTAATCAGGACCAGCGAATGTAGCCTTCGTTTTTGACGTCTTGATCTTCGTGATTACGATCCGGCTCGAAGGACCAGCAAATGTAGCCTTCGTTTTTGACGTCTTGATCTTCGTGATTACTATCCGGCTCGAAGGACCAGCAAATGAAGCCTTCATTTTTGACGTCTTGATCTTCGTGATTACTATCCGGCTCGAAGGACCAGCAAATGTAGCCGCCCCGTTGGTATTTTCCGAGGGCGACTATTCTTCTCCAAATTAATGGATTAAAATGAGTTATTACAACTTATGTAAAACTTTATTATTGTACAAGAAACTAACAATAAATGCTACAACTAAAGATACTACAAACAACAAAGATACTAACAAAACAATGAGCTTTACAAGACAATAGTGAGAGGTCAGATGTTCGGAGATGAATGAACCCCAATAACCATAAACTTATCCTATTTATACTATTGCCATAAGGGCACGCGCGCGCGGCTACCGCGCGGGAAAGGTTCCGCCAATAGCAAGGCCGCGCGTCGTTGGCGCGCTGTCGCCGACCAATCGTAAGCGTCGCTAGGCACGCGTCCACTTGGCGCGCAGAACATCTGTTGCTTCGTGGCGTAGCGTCGTCCGATTCCCAGAAGCGCCGGCGGTTTTTGTGGGTGCGATTGTTAGTAATTCTATGCGACACAAGTGCTATTCATAACGCAGTACCTTTTTTGCTACCGAATAATAAATGTCATTCTGTGTAGGTTTCCGGTAGCACTGTTGCACATGTAGATGCGATTTATGGCGTTAGCCAACCTTTTTTCGGCTACCAAATAATTAATGTGTCTCTGTCCGTAACACTAATATTGCAAAAAAAAAAATTACCAAAATTTTTCATTTAAAGAAGTCTCGCGAACCTAGGTTAAGTAGTAGTAATAGGGAATCTTATATAGATAGTTTAAGAAATATTAGTGTTGAAAATTCGGAACCTATTTTTTCAAAAATGTCAGATCAATTAGACGTAGTTTTCAAGGCTCTAAGATTGGACCGGATTTTGATGGCAACCCGAATGTGCTGACTCGTTTTATTAAATTATGCGACCAGTTAGCAACCGAATTTTACAAAAGTGATAGTGCCGAGTTAATTAAATGTGCTTTTATTAATGGTGTGTTAAATAAGGTAATAGGACCCGCTGCTAGCTTAATCAACGCAAATGGAATTCCTAGTGACTGGAATGGCATTCGTAGTACTTTGGTGAATAATTTTGCGGATCACCGCGACGAATCCGCACTTTACAATGATTTATCTATTTTAAGACAAGGTTCTAGTAGTCCGAGCCTCAAGAATTTTACGAACGCTGTCAAACTTTATTCAGCACAATTATGACCTATGTGAGCTTGCACGATACTATTCAAACCACTATTGATGCGAAACGCGATTTATACAAAAAATTAACCCTGCAAGCGTTTATACGGGGTCTAAATGACCCGCTAGGTATGCGTATTCGATGCATGCGACCCGAAACTATGGAGAAAGCTTTACAGTTCTTTCATGAAGAAATTAATACTTTATATATTCAAAATCGCAACGAACGTATTTCTGACAGAAAAATGTTAAATAATTTTACAGTTCCGAATAGTTTTAATTTTAATAATTATAAAGGACCTGCCCCGGGATTTATTAATTATGCCTTGCCAGGTCCCTCGCGACCTCCAATTATGTCTCATCCTCCACCCCAGTGGAGACCAAGTTTCTACCAACCTCGCCAATTTGGTCCTACACGTACTCAGCAAATTTTTAGGGTGCCTCTGCCTAATTATAACCCGCGGCATAATTCTTTTCAAGTTGCCCAGAGGCCTAGCTATCAGATGGTCCCGTGTCCTATGAGTGGTGTTAGTCATTTTGTTCCGAGGCAATTACCACCTACTTCCAACCTCACCGGACACGATTGGCGCAAATCAGGGAACCCACCGCCAAATAAGTAATTATTTCAAGGCCAGGGAGATTAATTATAATAACTGTGCTGATGATATAACATTTAATGATGATTATTATTATACAGATTTTAACGAACCTAGTGATGATTATTACCAATGCTATGAAATTCAGTATCCTTACGAATATGAATTATCTAATCCGGAATTTGTTGAGTGCTCGCAAAAATATCAAAATATGCCTGATTTGGAAGCTGATAAAAAACGTGACGATTCAAATTTTCACGAAACTCCGAAATTCGAAAAACCAAAATAGAAATTAATTTACACAACCAACGTCAACTTCCTTATATTCAGATTAATTCTCCACCTTTAAAATTATTGATACAGGGGCTAATCAATCATTTTTGAGCCCTACCGCTGTAGATAAGTATCTTAATATATATTTCGGAGGCACTAGTCAGGATGGTGGTATAATGCTCCGATCATCAGGTTGTAAGGTGAAAATAAAACACAGTGGGCGTTCAATAGTCTTGTTAATGATTTAAATTAGGTTTCAGGTTACACAGTTTAACTTAATTTGATTAAAGCTTTTAGGTTATGTTAAAACGTGGTACGACTGAAATACACTTAGAGAAACGTTATGCCGTCGGGCATAGGTACAACGCAGTATAGGGTTTTATTACAAAGTACACTAGTTAACTTAATGCGACCGTTCAGCTCGACGTCTGCTCGAGAAGTCCCCGCTCTTCGTAGCCGACACCACAGGTGCCCTCTGTTGGGTTCCCCCTCCGATATCCCATCGAGACACGTTTACAATTCGTATAGTGTTGCCATTTAAATTACAGTTCCGGATTTACGTTTTATTCAAAGTTTAATGATTTATTTAGTTTGATTTTAATCTAATTTTATTTCCGTCTCCGACACGGCCATTCTGACTAGCACACGTCCTCGTGTGATGCCTTTTACTTTAGGTTACAACAAAGCTCTAATTTTATTTTATTCAGCAAAAGCTACTAATTTTAAACGAGACTAAAAATTTAATTTGAGCAACAAGAGATTACTTAAAATTTCTTTGATTGAACGCCAAGTTTTTGTTTAAAGTTTTTTTGCATTTATTTTTAGCCCTAACTACCTACACTCCCGCCGCGCCGTTTCCGGTGTCGTCGCTATGGAGAAGAAGACGGCTAAACAAACTCCATAACCACACTTGTTTAGAGCAAAATTACCAAATTTATTATTAACGCGGATTTGTTTTTAACTTTTTAACGCAATACGTTGTCGTACAATCGTCGTAAAACCGGATGACTCGATCGGCTGTGGTGTCGGAATTTACCTGTAACAATAAACACAAACGAAAGTATCTCTTAAAGCTCGGCCCTTCCTGACGTAAGTGGGCAGGGAATAAAAAAACAACTTTATCAAATCATTAGAAATTTTGAAAATCATAACAGATTATTTCTCTCAAAGGCCAAAGCTGACATGTCGATCAACACCCATACTCATTCAAATAATAGGAAACTCATTGAAATATTGCAGTGCTCGCACCCTGACCTCCATCCGGTCCTGATCATCACCCTTATAACCTCCATCCAGTTACAAGCAACAACCCAATAGGCAACCTCTATCCAGTCATCCCCGCATGCAACCTCCATCCGGTTACAAACACTACACTACCCAGATGATCATTTCGAGCCTTTATCAAAAATAATCTTAAAAAGGTTTGTTCAACATGTCGCTTTATTTATCCTATCACATTACAGATTAAGCCAAAACAAACTCTACATTTCTCTTTAAAGCTACTTTTCATAAAAGGTTATCATTTCTCGAACAGGTTGACTTATCGAACGGTACTCAAGCACAATCATGCACTTCTCTCAAAAATAACAACCGTATACATAGCTCTCATCTGCATGCAACGTCCATCCACCAATAACAGCACAGAACACTTCTTTCCAGTGCTCGTATAAGGGCCATGCATTTTTCAAAGTAACAACACCATTCAATTACAATTTCAAAAGTTCCGTTCGACAAGTTGACCGAAAACTAAATCTCACAAAAATAGTCTTTTACCAAGTGAACTACGTCTCGAAAAGAAAAGTTAATTTACTACTTCTTTAAGCTATTACAAAACAAGTATGAACGATACAGATCACCTGTTTCGCTGCGTCCGATCTGCGGCTGCCAGTTGCCAGAGCTTCCTCCTTCAATGTCACACGAATGAACTCCAGGAAGCCCACGAGTGCACGCACGCAGCCGTCGATTCTGCTCCAGACAACACATGTGTAACCTGCGTGTGCTGCTGCCTGTGCATCCTCGAAAACTTATCTGAAAACAGAACGATGCACATTGCATCGTCACATGTGAGATTACTTCAAAACTCATTGGTTTCACAAAGTAAATTAAAACCAATCGAAGTGTGCTGCACTTGTAAATAAAATAATTGGGGAACTGATTGTACCCAACTGCTACTTTAATTAAAAATTTCACTAAACTTCCACAAACTGCTATTGATTTTTTTTTCAGCAAATAGAAAATGACGAAAGATTTTAAATAAAAAATTTTACAGAACCTCCGATATCTTAATTGTTATCTTTTGTCACTGTTCATTAATTACAAGACACATTAAAAGGTCATATTTTCACAAGGAACGAAAATAAAATGGAAGTTATAAAACTCCAACACACCAGATGTAACCAAATAAAACTTTGTCATACCAAAAACGCCGTTTCACTTTTATCTCGTCTAGCCGTTACTATATCTAGGTAATGTCACCCTTGGTTGCAGACAGGAACCAGAAAAGGTCTTGATCTCCAGTTCCTTATAACCTAGAAACGCTTCCCAAACGCATCATAAATCCGACGTAAACACTTACGCCGACTTTATATTTTATTTCGAAAATATAGTGACTAAAGCCGGCAA
The DNA here is from genome assembly GCA_905404135.1 of Hesperia comma. Taxonomy (NCBI): domain Eukaryota; kingdom Metazoa; phylum Arthropoda; class Insecta; order Lepidoptera; family Hesperiidae; genus Hesperia; species Hesperia comma. The sequence continues at coordinate 13,858,297 of FR990013.1, read as the reverse complement.
GAATCCAACCAATTCGTCTGTAATAACTCTAACGACAATGTTTTGGATCATTAGATAACGCCTACACAATATTTAAAATTAACAACGAACTACGCGGGTATTTAGAATATTGAAATTATTTTGTCACATAGTAAATAAGACTTTGAAAATTGTATTGTGTTTCACTTTTAAAACAACGCGAACCAATGAGCAACCAAGTCGATCGACGTCACCAATGAACAACCAAACCGTTCACTTTTTAAAAACTAGCTTACGCTTTTATTGTTATTATTGTTGTAGGCTTTTATTATCGTTGTAGGTACTCGATAAATGGAACAAATACTTCGTCAAGTTGAGCACAAATAAAGCAAACCATTTTGTGTGTGTTCATTTTTTCCAATTAATCCTTTTCAGCGATAAGCGGCGCACCAAATAACCAAAAACCAAAATAACTATCACGAACATTACACGCTTGATAAAAGTCACTGCACTGTGCGTCATATCTCGTTATCAATTAAAAATTGTACCAACACGGAATGCATAATAAAATGCCTGACTTTAAAACGTTTGTTTTTCTTTTTCGACCAGACTACAAAATCTTATCTACCAAAGTGGGTATCTTTAAGAATTTTATGAACGTAGATTAATTGTCACTTCGGAACACAATAATTTTACTTTAAAATGACTCGAGTTACGTTACATTTCGATTAAATTAAATGAACAAAAATGTTTACCCAACCAAGTACCATTGTTATCCAATAACTTTCATCAACTATTATCATCAAGGTATCTCAAAACAAAGCATGAATCAAACTCGTGGCCTGTGGCTTTTTGCTAAGCCCAACCAACAAACTACGTTTGTTACACACGCATTCTTCCGAATGCCGAATGGGTCGCACGGATCCCTCCGTGGTCTAACCTGGACCCCGACCTCCGCCAGAGCCACCCGCGTACCGCGTATCCACGGTCTACTTAAAGTAGATTCGTATCCACTTCAAGCAGATACCGACTTCTAACGGACTACGGCTACGAAATGTCTACTGGTACGGTTGTAGTGTATGCGCAACCCGACGATGTCATGTCACTCGCTCACCGACCGTGACCGCGTGCAGATGTGTTTGGTGTTCCGTCTACATTACAAGTGGCGACGAGGATAAAACTGAGTACATACCTGTCAAAAAGAAAAAAAAGAAGAAGGAAGGTAACATTGTTATAACCTGAAAACAGTTTTTACGTATAATTTAGTTTCATATGAAATCACTTAATCATTAAGAAACAGATTTCATTTTTTAATTTAATATCTATATCAAGTGAGACGATACGTAAAGATTGTTATGGTTAAACAAATTTATTCATACCTACTATAATCTTTCACTGTAAAGGCCATGCATCAGATCTGAATAGATAAAGGCCACGCAAATACAAATACAAAAACAACAGTTACTTTTGACTGTTCAAAGGCCACGCACAGATCTGAATAAATAAAGGCCACGCAAATACAAAAACAGTTGTAATTACGACGCTTAACGTAGGTATAAACCCACTACATAACCTAGGTACATTGGGCAGATGTGCAATCTTACGGTACTTGCGAACACAAATCAGTTAATTGATTGAGATAACTATCCTACTAATATTATAAATGTGAAAGTTTGTGTATTTGTTTGTTTGTTTGTTTGTTACTCCTTCACGCAAAAACTACTGAACCGATTTTCATGAAATTTGGCACACACATAGAGGGCAACTTAGATTAACATATAGGATATTTTTTATCCCAGAAATCCCGCGGGATCGGAATTTACGCGGGAAAACCTTCTTCGCGTATGGGGTATAAATAGCTTCTAAACAAACATTAATATAAAACTAACAAGTCTGTCTTCCCGGAAATCCCGCGGGATCTGGAGTTACGCGGAATAAACTCCTGCGCGTACGAAGTAGCGGGTTCAGCTACTAGGAATCTAATAGTTTTCTCTAAGGAACAAAATGGAACAACTAAACGGAATGAACCTACTGCACTAATCTCCCTTTCACTCTGTGTAGTGCATATATTGTGTTCCTGAGTTTAGTGTGAGTTTAGTCCATAAAACTTTTCCCAATAAAAAAATTACATAGGAATTTTATATTGGGATCATGCATTCATCCAGGTTTTTATTTGTAACTAATAATTTGTAATTTTTATTTTAAAAGATGCGGAGGAGTTTTTTTTCGCCGTTTTTTTCTCCTCAAGCACTTTTCCAAAACGGTGGTAGAATCAAAAAATTGACGTTCATAAGTGAATTTGTAAATTCCTAGATGAAATAAACAGTTTGACTTTGACTTTGACTAACTCATGTAAATAATATTATCAGTCGTATTTGCGATTTGGACGTAGCCTTGAACAAAAAAAGATGAAATATAGAAATTATATCCTACAGGACAATTTTACAGGAATAAGGAGTATTCCACATATGTCTATAAATCTCGGTATCTGTGCTTTTAATTTTGTGAAGAAGTTTTTGCTATTTATCATTACTTTTGATCGCAGGTTGCACAGGTATGCAAAGACTTAAGAATCATCTCCATGGTATCCCACAGGATTTTTTTCTCGATAAAAACTATCCTATGTGTCAACCCAGGTTATCCCCTACGTGTGTGCCAAATTTTATGAAAATTAGATCAGTAGTTTTTGCATGTCGGAGTAATAGTGTAGTAACAACAAAATAATTCAGATGGCGCTGTGTATTAGTTGCATATAGGCTGAATCGCGGTATTAAGATGTTGTCATACATTGTTATATGCGAAAGTCTGTCTGTCTGTCTGTCTGTGTGTCTGTCTGTCTGTGACGTTTTCACGGCTTAACTACCGGTCCGATTTGGGTGAAATTCGGAATGAAAATAGTTGAAGACCCAGAGTCACACATAGGCTACTTTATTTTTCAAAAATCAACCCCTAAAGGCTTGAAATAGGGGATGAAAGTTTGTATGAAAAATCTAAACCGTCTGACCGATTTCGATGAATTTTCCCAGGAAGATAGTTGATAACGTACCCCCTTCCCCACTTACCCAGTTCGCGATATAAACGAATTCCACGCGGGCGAAGCCGCGGGCAAAAGCTAGTTACATTCATAATACTTAAATTGATACTAATCTACTACAAAAATGAACTATACAATTGAAGAATAAAATAATACTTTAATTCCAATGGAATTGTTTTTAGATATTTTAGTATGAAATTTTCATATGTACCCTCTATTTTAGTACTATGTTTTTAGTTTGTTTCTATTAAAACGTAATTGATTGCATATTGACACTACAATGTACTCGAGGTCGTAATTACAGAAAAGGTTGTAAACCACGCAAAAAGTTCATGGCGAACAAAAGGGCCCATGCACAATAACGCAAAAAGTAGTACGAGACATGATCTCGTCAAAAAGGCTATGCAGTCATGTTACTGTTACATTATGTAAAGAGCCGCGCAAAAAGTAGTACGAGACAATCTCGTCAAAAAGGCTATGCAGTCATGTTACTGTTACATTATGTAAAGAGCCGCGCAAAAAGTAGTACGAGACAATCTCGTCAAAAAGGCTATGCAGTCATGTTACTGTTACATTATGTAAAGAGCCGCGCAAAAAGTAGTACGAGACAATCTCGTCAAAAAGGCTATGCAGTCATGTTACTGTTACATTATGTAAAGAGCCGCGCAAAAAGTAGTACGAGACAATCTCGTCAAAAAGGCTATGCAGTCATGTTACTGTTACATTATGTAAAGAGCCGCGCAAAAAGTAGTACGAGACAATCTCGTCAAAAAGGCTATGCAGTCATGTTACTGTTACATTATGTAAAGAGCCGCGCAAAAAGTAGTACGAGACAATCTCGTCAAAAAGGCTATGCAGTCATGTTACTGTTACATTATGTAAAGAGCCGCGCAAAAAGTAGTACGAGACAATCTCGTCAAAAAGGCTATGCCGTCATGTTACTGTTACATTATGTAAAGAGCCGCGCAAAAAGTAGTACGAGACAATCCCGTCAAAAAGGCTATGCAGTCATGTTACTGTTACATTATGTAAAGAGCCGCGCAAAAAGGCAAAAAGGCTATGCAGGCGAAGGTGATCCGACATTTGACGACTCGATTCCCGGCCAGGGCAGATATTTATGTACTCGGGTCATGGAGGCGAAAGTGATCCGACATTTGACGACCCTGTAGCCTAGTTGGTAGCGACCCTGCCTGCGACGTGAGGGGTCCCGGGTTCGATTCCCGGCCGGGGCAGATATTTATGTACTCGGGTCATGGAGGTGAAGGTGATCCGATATTTGACGACCCTGTAGCCTAGTTGGTAGCGACCCTACCTGCGACGTGAGGGGTCCCGGGTTCGATTCCCGGCCGGGGCAGATATTTATGTACTCGGGTCATGGAGGCGAAGGTGATCCGATATTTGACGACCCTGTAGCCTAGTTGGTAGCGACCCTACCTGCGACGTGAGGGGTCCCGGGTTCGATTCCCGGCCGGGGCAGATATTTGTGTGGCGGATAAATATTTGTACTCGGGTCGTGGGTGTAATTGTAATGTGTTATATGTGTAGTCCATGCCACCCACGACACAGGTACATATGTAGTAACCTACTGCGGGGGTATGAGTGTGTTAGCGTTTATTATTATTATTTGTCGGCACTTGCAGGGTAAAATGGAAGAGGGCATTTGAAACTTGAAATAAATGAAATAGTTACTTTGCTCCAAAAGAAAGTCGAATTTATGAAAGACTAGCAGCAGCCGCAGCTTTGCTTGCAGAACTTGTATTCCAAATAGTTAATTGATTCAGGCGTTACTTTGCGGAACTCCATTATTACAGATTAGATGTTAATCTACTTTGCAACAATCCGCGAGCAAATTCGTATGTATGATGGTGTATACTTTCATGCAAGTAGCACCTCCCTCCCTCCCACATAGGAACATGCAACGAACAAAAGAATGTATACACCAACATACACACCACCACCAACACGTGTTTCGCCCCAAAACAGGGCATCATCAGGGTAAGTAGACTCTACGACGGTCGGTCACAAAGTGAGGCTCTGGCCCGAGCGGTCGTCTTTTATACCCTTCCAACCCGCCCTTATCTGTCGTATGACCTAATTAAGTTGACCAAAAAGTGACGTAATCCTACCTGGCTGCTAATTAATGATCACAAACACTGCGACAGACAGGTAATTAAATCTGATCACGTGTTGGAAAAATACGTAATAAGGGCGAGTTGGAAACGTCAATCTGTTCATTCAGCAGTGTAACATTACTAAGATTATCATGCCTAATAATTTCTAACTGTTCAAGTACGCTAAGTTTTAATCCCTTATCCGCTGTGTGTAGGATGTCATAAGTGTGGTTATTAGGTAGAACATGCCCCGATTCTAAGAGATGTTTAGCAAAATTAGATCTATCAGCGTGGCCATTCCTGTACGCGGCTATATGTTCGCGATATCTAATATCAAAACTCCTACCAGTTTGGCCTATGTATACCCCATTACAATCAGAACAAACAATTTTATAGACACCGGATTGTTTGTGTCTATTTCTTAGTGCGTGGTCAACTGTACGCGGTACCGAGGGAAAAAAGTCCCGTTAACTATCAATCTAGTTTGGCCTATCTTGGACTAATCACGGAGAGGGTTGCTAAAACTCTAAAACGTAACAAGATCAACGTTGCATTCAGAACAAACAATACTGTTAGGTCAATATGTAACGCAAAAGAAAAAAGAAATAGACACAAACAATCCGGTGTCTATAAAATTGTTTGTTCTGATTGTAATGGGGTATACATAGGCCAAACTGGTAGGAGTTTTGATATTAGATATCGCGAACATATAGCCGCGTACAGGAATGGCCACGCTGATAGATCTAATTTTGCTAAACATCTCTTAGAATCGGGGCATGTTCTACCTAATAACCACACTTATGACATCCTACACACAGCGGATAAGGGATTAAAACTTAGCGTACTTGAACAGTTAGAAATTATTAGGCATGATAATCTTAGTAATGTTACACTGCTGAATGAACAGATTGACGTTTCCAACTCGCCCTTATTACGTATTTTT
>FR990013.1:13783342-13851751 GCA_905404135.1 Hesperia comma | reverse complement strand
AGGAACATGCAACGAACAAAAGAATGTATACACCAACATACACACCACCACCAACACGTGTTTCGCCCCAAAACAGGGCATCATCAGGGTAAGTAGACTCTACGACGGTCGGTCACAAAGTGAGGCTCTGGCCCGGGCGGTCGTCTTTTATACCCTTCCAACCCGCCCTTATCTGTCGTATGACCTAATTAAGTTGACCAAAAAGTGACGTAATCCTACCTGGCTGCTAATTAATGATCACAAACACTGCGACAGACAGGTAATTAAATCTGATCACGTGTTGGAAAAATACGTAATAAGGGCGAGTTGGAAACGTCAATCTGTTCATTCAGCAGTGTAACATTACTAAGATTATCATGCCTAATAATTTCTAACTGTTCAAGTACGCTAAGTTTTAATCCTTATCCGCTGTGTGTAGATGTCATAAGTGTGGTTATTAGGTAGAACATGCCCCGATTCTAAGAGATGTTTAGCAAAATTAGATCTATCAGCGTGGCCATTCCTGTACGCGGCTATATGTTCGCGATATCTAATATCAAAACTCCTACCAGTTTGGCCTATGTATACCCCATTACAATCAGAAACAAACAATTTTATAGACACCGGATTGTTTGTGTCTATTTCTTAGTGCGTGGTCAACTGTACGCGGTACCGAGGGAAAAAAGTCCCGTTAACTATCAATCTAGTTTGGCCTATCTTGGACTAATCACGGAGAGGGTTGCTAAAACTCTAAAACGTAACAAGATCAACGTTGCATTCAGAACAAACAATACTGTTAGGTCAATATGTAACGCAAAAGAAAAAAGAAATAGACACAAACAATCCGGTGTCTATAAAATTGTTTGTTCTGATTGTAATGGGGTATACATAGGCCAAACTGGTAGGAGTTTTGATATTAGATATCGCGAACATATAGCCGCGTACAGGAATGGCCACGCTGATAGATCTAATTTTGCTAAACATCTCTTAGAATCGGGGCATGTTCTACCTAATAACCACACTTATGACATCCTACACACAGCGGATAAGGGATTAAAACTTAGCGTACTTGAACAGTTAGAAATTATTAGGCATGATAATCTTAGTAATGTTACACTGCTGAATGAACAGATTGACGTTTCCAACTCGCCCTTATTACGTATTTTTCCAACACGTGATCAGATTTAATTACCTGTCTGTCGCAGTGTTTGTGATCATTAATTAGCAGCCAGGTAGGATTACGTCACTTTTTGGTCAACTTAATTAGGTCATACGACAGATAAGGGCGGGTTGGAAGGGTATAAAAGACGACCGCTCGGGCCAGAGCCTCACTTTGTGACCGACCGTCGTAGAGTCTACTTACCCTGATGATGCCCTGTTTTGGGGCGAAACACGTGTTGGTGGTGGTGTGTATGTTGGTGTATACATTCTTTTGTTCGTTGCATGTTCCTATGTGGGAGGGAGGGAGGTGCTACTTGCATGAAAGTATACACCATCATACATACGAATTTGCTCGCGGATTGTTGCAAAGTAGATTAACATCTAATCTGTTGTATTCCAAAATAAATTTGCCTACAACTGCGCTGTCCCCTGTTACCCATCGCAACTGTACACACGCTCTAAAGCTGTTGTTACCCTCGCGTTTCAGTCGTGGTCTTGTTAAAGACGGATTGTTGTTATTACGTCAATATTAATAGTACGATTCCACCAATATAAACAAGCGTGTACGAATCGACGCGAGTCTACTGCGTATAATGTATGTGTACTTACGCGCAAAAAAAAAAAAAAAGAAAAGTGTACTCACAGATGTGAGCGAACAATTCTAAAATAATGTTCGAACACAATTTGTTATGCTTTGGCCGCATGAGTCGACCAGCGTGAACATCTGTGTCGTGCACTGGTGGAGTCGCATCTTAACATCAACCAATACCTTATTACAATTATTTGAAGATTTAAAGATTTTTCTTGTGTATTATATAAAACAATGAAGCACAATTGAGAATCATTCGTAAACAATCCGTTTAAAAGTTAAGTAAACATTATGTGAAAAAAAAACATATATTTATATCACACGAAAGTGAGATGATCGTTGATGGATTGATTTTACTATACCTACTTATCAACAGTACCAACAACCAACATTATAAACACGATTCAACTTCTCTTTTGGGTTACTGAGTTGTATGTTTTGACTCCAAAAGACTTCACCAGATCCTGAAATGGTCAACGATGAACTGGGTGTAGGTACAAGGGTGCGCAATGTTTTAAAAGGAAAAGACCAATATCTTGTAGACATACTTTAATCCTCCTAACTTTTATGCTCCTCTGAGTCAAGGAGTGCATAGTTGACGTCGAGTCATATCATCAGATGTTGAAATGGTCAATGGTGGCCTGGTTTTGCACGGTTTATATCTTTAATCACTTTATAATAAACTTTATAACTCGTAACTACCTCTAAGTAGAAAGGCACATGGGTAATAATTTATTATTTACATATAATTGTATTACTTATGTTGTGTACTTTCTGTTGGTAGTGCAAAACAAATAAATAGTGAATAAAACACACTTTAGTTGCTTCTTTTCGTTAAGGAATAGCATAGGTATTAAACCCAGGGGACGACATTAAACCCTGACCTATTATAAACGTCAGTGTATGCTACATCTATGATTAAGACAGACTTTGACTAATGACTGACATTTATTTCTTTGTATTAAATTTTCTAGATTTTTTATTATACAGAACAATAAAGTCAATAAAAGTTGACTGACTAAAAAAAAATGTTTTATTTTCCAAAATAATAATTTGAAGTGTTAGCGGTATTCAGTCTGGGTGGATAAAACAGTTAAGTACCGCGATAGTTTGTTGACAACCTTTAATATTGTTTAACACCATCTATTATTAACACCATCGAGAACTAAGACAAGAACTGGTAAATGTTGGGAGGGGAAAGTGCCCTCTAGGTCTGGCTATAAATGGTGCAAGAGCTATGGCTCGAGATCATTCCACTCAGTGACAAGTCGAGGTAGTCAATTCATCTAGTAATTACCATTGTACCTATATTTGTACCCCGTGCTATAGAACGTATTGTTATGGTATATTATGGAGTTGCTTACATCAGAAGAGTGTTCTAACCTTACGTCCCACACGTGGCTGGTTAAATTATTTAAGGTTTTCAGATCATTTTAGGTTACTGTGATCCACAAATAGTAAAGAGGTGTAATCACTACCTCATGATGGAATTTAAGGATTTTCATGTAAATGGCAAGTTTGAACACAACTTAGGTAATATGTAAGGATTTTAAAGTAGAACGGCGAGTATGGTATGTTTAATTATTATCATTTATGGTGGAACAATTCACATTTTGATGATTGGTTTAAATGATGCGACGATGGTCAAGTTCTATTGATAAAGAGGTCGTTTATTTATAGTTTATTGGTTAAATTTGTTTTAAAAGTGAAACACATTATAATTTTCGTTACTTCTATTTACTGTGACGTGTTGTTTTGAGGTTATCTCACGCATTGCGATGCAACGCGCATCTCGATCTGTTGTTCTAGTAATGTTTCGAAGACGTACGAGTCGTTCCTATGAAACGGCGGCGATGGTGAACAAAGGCAGCGATATAATAACCTGCGCGTTGGGTGTAACATAACCGACGGCTGCGCCTGCGCGAGTCCTGAAATACGTTTGTTAACGCTGTCGAGTAAGCAATGGTAACCTCTCTAGCATTATGGATGGATGGTATAACATCGTACCCCAGGTGACCCGTATTGTTCAGACTATTTTATTTCTTGTGACATTAGCTATTTGCAAAATAACTTTACGCTACTTGCTTTCAAATGCGTAAGAGGATAAAACCAGACAGGCATATTGCATTAAAAGTGATATATATACCTAGGTACCTAATACCTACGTCACAGTAGTTTTGTGAAATCGCTTTTTAATAAAATAAAAATAATTCATAAATAAATCGTTTAGTATAAAGGGATTTGGATGTAGTTAGTAAAATACAAAAACTTTATTTTAATTGCTTCAAACTTACAACCTTTGACGTCTTACATAATGATGGATGTACGGTTAGAACTTGTTACGCTTTTAAGTGAAGCTATGCTATGCTCTTTAAGCAGCAAATACTACCCACGGTATATAAGGCGAACCTGGAACACTTAAAAGAGGATAGCATCTTGGAAAGTGCAGGCGGCTTCACTAACATCAAAAAAAAATTATGCAAGACGTGTATTATTAAATTTCCATTTATGTTGATATCCTAATCACCTATTAACATTTCGTGTTTTATTATTGCATATGGACTCCCAGAGCCTGAGGCAGGCACCGTGCATGATGGCCGGGTTGGTGATTGGAAAACGTGAGGTCGACACCATCATCCTCTGCTGATGAAGAATGGGTTATAAAATGGTCGAATGAAAGAAAAGGGAAAGGGGATGGTGACCTAAAAAGAAAAGCAATAACCCCACTACACATACAGTCACTGTTGTGGCTTGTGGCGATGTTAATATTTGGAACGATGATATAAGAATATCGTCCAAATATAGTTAATTTGAAAAGTTTATGATTCATGTATGATTCATGGACTGTGGTTGATAAAATTCTACTAATGATAATTTTGAATTTATAATATACCTACATAATATATTACATTAAATTATTTATGTTTAACTTGGTTTACATGTTAACTTGTATTTTAAATAAGTAAGAAAATGTAATATTATGATTTAATTGTAATCTTTAAAAAATCTAAAATAAACGAGGGATGTAGTGTATGCGCAACCCGACGATGTCATGTCACTCGCTCACCGACCGTGACCGCGTGCAGATGTGTTTGGTGTTCCGTCTACATTACAATCACGGAATGATAACGATAAACAGTGTTGGTGTTTTATTGATACATTACAACGGTCCGACCAGCCGAGCTAAGATTCATCGCTATCACTCTACTCAAATTCACTTTTTATATCACAACACTTCAAATGGTACTTAGCTCTTGGGCATTCTAACAAACTAATACCACAAATCTACCCACATTAAACTTCAACAAAATGATCGCATGATAAAAGCGTGTTCCGATGTTATAATACTTGGTTAAATTACCTACACTAAAATCAAAGGGTGTAACTTTCCCTTCATAATAAAAACATAGAGGTCATAATAAAAACGATTTCTTTTGTTTTTCAGCGATTAAACATCAAAATAAGATTACAATGAGGCGCGATTTGTTTTAATTACGGAGCTGCGTTAAATGATTTTATCACCGGAAATTGATGTCTTTATTTTCACTCACGATTATCAAACAAACTACACACACAATATAGTTTACACAAAAATTAAAATTTAAGCAATGAAATTGTATCACCTCAGACGTAATGGAATAAAAATAATGCCATACCCAAACTCGCGGTCTTACTTCAAAGCTTTACCAAAGTTCGACGCCACATTCCATCCATGCCATGTGCGATGGGATGGCACATGGGAACTCACTTGCCACTTATGGATCCAGTTATCACCTGAAAATTGCAACCTGAAAACCTGAAAATTGTAACCTGAAAACCCACAGTGAGTTCTTTATCCCAACTTCTGATTTCGGAGGCACTAGTCAGGATGGTGGTATAATGCTCCGATCATCAGGTTGTAAGGTGAAAATAAAACACAGTGGGCGTTCAATAGTCTTGTTAATGATTTAAATTAGGTTTCAGATTACACAGTTTAACTTAATTTGATTAAAGCTTTTAGGTTATGTTAAAACGTGGTACGACTGAAATACACTTAGAGAAACGTTATGCCGTCGGGCATAGGTACAACGCAGTATAGGGTTTTATTACAAAGTACACTAGTTAACTTAATGCGACCGTTCAGCTCGACGTCTGCTCGAGAAGTCCCCGCTCTTCGTAGCCGACACCACAGGTGCCCTCTGTTGGGTTCCCCCTCCGATATCCCATCGAGACACGTTTACAATTCGTATAGTGTTGCCATTTAAATTACAGTTCCGGATTTACGTTTTATTCAAAGTTTAATGATTTATTTAGTTTGATTTTAATCTAATTTTATTTCCGTCTCCGACATATATAATTCTTCTGTGCGTGTGTATGTCACTGAACTCCTCCTAAACGGCTGGACCGATTTTAATGAAATTTGTTGTGTGTGTTACAGTGGCTTTGAGGATGGTTTAGATTAGGATCTGACAGACGGCGCTACCATCGCAGTGTCAAATATTTTTAGTCTGTCCCGACAGTTAGCGCTGCGATCAAATTAAAAAAATCCTTACTAATATCCTTACTAATATTATAAATGTGAAAGTGTGTTTGTTTGTTTGTTTGTTTGTTTGTTTGTTTGTTTGTGACGCTTTCACGTCGCAACAAAGCTATTATATGGTAAGGTTTATGTGTGTCGGGATAGTTAGGAGGGTGGAGAGTGACGTAGGCTACTTTTTACCGCGGAAAAACATCCCATTCCCATGGGAAGATCGATGTTTTGTTAGTTGCTAGATATTTATTTTCGGAGTTGCCAATAGATGGCGTTAACAAAATTCATTTGCAAGTTCTGAATTACGCTATCAAATACTACATGTAATTTACTTAAGTCATAGGCAAATGTAATAGGCTACTTTAGCTCTGCCTCGAGAACTCCCCGCTCCGGCTGTGTTCAGTGTACCGCCCGCCCGCTGGCACTATCCTGTTGGCTGATGTCCGCAAGTTGCTGGACTCGCCGACACCGGTGGTGGGCGCGGGCGACTGGAACTGCAAGCATCCGGGGTGGAATAGCCTAGCTGCCAACAGAAGTGGAAGGCTACTTTTTGATGCCGCTGAACAGCACGGCTACACTGTCGAGTGTGTTGCACACCGTTACCGCGGCTCTGAATAAGAGAGAACGCGTGTGTGCAGTATTCCTCGACATGGAAAAGGCGTTCGACCGTGTTTGGCACGACGGCTTTCTCTACAAGATCTCGCAGCCGTCGGCGTCCCGGAGTGCCGTTAAGATGATCTCCAGTTTCCTCGAAAATAGAAGCTTCAGAGTAGTGGTTGAAGACGCCGAATCCACCGAGCGTCCGATCGCAGCCGGCGTCCCGCATGGGAGTTACCTGTCCCCGGTCTGCTACGCCTGCTACACCGACGACATCCCGGCGGCAGGGGGGGCGTCGCTTGCCCTGTATGCCGATGACGTGGCGTACATCACCACGTCGCTGAATAGAACCCACGCCATTGTCAAGATGCAACGTGCGCTTGATGCCCTCCCCGAATGGCTCGCCGCGTGGACTTACTAATATTATAAATGTGAAAGTGTGTTTGTTTGTTTGTTTGTTTGTTTGTTTGTGACGCTTTCACGTCGCAACAAAGCTATTATATGGTAAGGTTTATGTGTGTCGGGATAGTTAGGAGGGTGGAGAGTGACGTAGGCTACTTTTTACCGCGGAAAAACATCCCATTCCCATGGGAAGATCGATGTTTTGTTAGTTGCTAGATATTTATTTTCAGAGTTGCCAATAGATGGCGTTAACAAAATTCATTTGCAAGTTCTGAATTACGCTATCAAATACTACATGTAATTTACTTAAGTCATAGGCAAATGTAATAGGCTACTTTAGCTCTGCCTCGAGAACTCCCCGCTCCGGCTGTGTTCAGTGTACCGCCCGCCCGCTGGCACTATCCTGTTGGCTGATGTCCGCAAGTTGCTGGACTCGCCGACACCGGTGGTGGGCGCGGGCGACTGGAACTGCAAGCATCCGGGGTGGAATAGCCTAGCTGCCAACAGAAGTGGAAGGCTACTTTTTGATGCCGCTGAACAGCACGGCTACACTGTCGAGTGTGTTGCACACCGTTACCGCGGCTCTGAATAAGAGAGAACGCGTGTGTGCAGTATTCCTCGACATGGAAAAGGCGTTCGACCGTGTTTGGCACGACGGCTTTCTCTACAAGATCTCGCAGCCGTCGGCGCCCCGGAGTGCCGTTAAGATGATCTCCAGTTTCCTCGAAAATAGAAGCTTCAGAGTAGTGGTTGAAGACGCCGAATCCACCGAGCGTCCGATCGCAGCCGGCGTCCCGCATGGGAGTTACCTGTCCCCGGTCTGCTACGCCTGCTACACCGACGACATCCCGGCGGCAGGGGGGGCGTCGCTTGCCCTGTATGCCGATGACGTGGCGTACATCACCACGTCGCTGAATAGAACCCACGCCATTGTCAAGATGCAACGTGCGCTTGATGCCCTCCCCGAATGGCTCGCCGCGTGGAGACTGTCGGTGAATGTCGGGAAGACGCTGGGCCTTTGGGACGCTGATCGGCTCCTGCTGGGCTTCCCACCAGCGGGATTCACCCGGTAGGGGCTCGATCGCCTGGGCGGCGCGAAGATGAACCCCATCCCGTTTAAGACTCTGTGGCCTGTAAAAAGGCCACCACTCACCGGACTTGACCTATTGGTTAACCACAGATGGACAACCAAGGGCCTTAGGGCCTAACCCAAGGACTGGCCCGTTTTAACGGGCCGCGAGAGACACCCCCAAAGGGGAACTAACTGTCCCGAGGGCTCCACACACCTCAGACAGGGTGGAGTGAAGAGAGCGAGTAGTAGGCTACTTTTTAGCCTAAATTCCTACGGGAGCGGGACCTACGCGGCTGTTACCTACGGGTCCCGAAGCGAAGCGCGGGCGGTTCTCTAGTATAATATAATCCTTACTAATATTATAAATGTGAAAGTGTGTTTGTTTGTTTGTGACTCTTTCACGTCGCAACATGGCTACTATATGGTATGGTTTATGTGTGTGAGGATAGTTAGGAGGGTGGAGAGTGACGTAGGCTACTTTTTACCGTGGAAAAACATCTCATTCCCATGGGAAGATCGATGTTTTGTTACTTGCTAGATATTTAGTTCCGGATGTTGTTAATAGATGGCGTTAGTAAAAGTCAATTGCAAGTTCTGATCACGCTATCAAATACTACCTACATGTAATTTACTTAAGTCATAGGTAAATATATCTGATGTGTTAAAGTTTTATTATCTGTATGAAATTGCACCTTTTGCTAGTCTACATTTATAAAGATTTTGAATAACGAATCTGTGGAAAATTCTCTCTGCTCTGACTTCTTGATTGTACAGAACGCTTTATTAATATAAATTAAAGTTTTCACCAAAAACTTGTTTAATTACAACAGGTTATGGGCCCAGACCCTAATCTAGTGGTAAAAAGTAAAAGTTTTGTGCAAAAAGTGAAAACAAGGTCGCCGGTCATAAAAGTGATACGACTTAAGCTCACTCGAACACGGGGTTGACAATTTGGAAAGAACAATAAGATGGCGTCTAATTCATTTGCTTTTATTGAAAAATTAGTTGGACGTGATAATTACAATACGTGGCGATTTGCCGTCCAAACATTTTTGCAACATGAAGAACTCTGGTGTTGTATTGAAAACGAAGGCAAGGAAGTAGATCCAAAACTCGATCTGAAAGCAAAATCAAAAATAATATTATTAGTTGACTCAATAAACTACATTCACATTCAAGAAGCTAAAACTGCAAAAGAGGTTTGGACAAACTTACAAAAAGCTTTCGATGACAAAGGGTTGACTCGTCGCGTTGGGTTACTAAAAGATTTGATCACAACCACATTGGATAATTGTCAAGATATAGAAAATTACGTCAATAAAATCATGACAACAGCACATAAATTACGAAATATCTCATTTGATATTAATGATGAGTGGCTGGGTACTTTGTTACTTGCTGGCCTACCAGACGTATATAAACCAATGATAATGGCAATTGAAAGTTCGGGTGTGCCGATTACAGCGGACTCTGTGAAGACTAAGCTCTTACAGGAAATAAAGAGCTCCGAGTCAGTGGCATTATATGCAAGAAACAAATATCAGCAGAGAGCACAAGAAAGTACATTGAAAGTAAACAAAGGGCCACGTTGTTTTAAATGTAATAAATATGGTCACATTAGCAAGAATTGCAGATCAAAAAGGAAGGAACAGAATAAGCAAACAGAAAAAGAAAACGGATATGTCGCCGTATTTTCAGCATCAACTTCAAATGATTGCAATAGTTGGTTTGTTGATTCCGGAGCATCCATGCACCTAACTATGAGGCAGGACTGGCTCTACGATATATCGCCAGCTCCAGTTACAAGCATCCGTATCGCAAATGATAAAATGCTTGCAGTAAAAAGCTGTGGGAAAGTTGATCTGTTTGTTACCGATAAGTATGGAAAAATACATAAAATACAAGTAACTAATGTACTATTTGTACCTGAATTAGCAAACAATCTTCTCTCGGTGAGTCAGCTTATTAAAAAGGGGCATTCCGTACAGTTTTATGAAGATGGCTGTAAAATACTCAATAACTCAAAAGAAGAAGTTTTGTCGTGCAAATTAGTTAACAATATGTACCGTTTAAACACAAGTACTATGTCAGCATATGCGTGTAGCTCAGATGAAAATGATAGCTACCTGTGGCATCAAAGGATGGGTCATCTCAACTTATCTGATGTGAGCAAGCTCCCTAATTGTACAGAAGGTGTCAAGTTAAGGGAAAATAAGTTGAACATGGTGTGTGAGTATTGTCAAGAGGGAAAACAGTCCAGGCTGCCGTTTCCTAAAGAAGGTTCCCGTGCAAAGAAACCTTTGGAACTCATACATTCTGATGTCTGTGGACCATTAGAAGTCAAGTCGGTTGGAGGGGCACAATACTTTGTAACATTTGTGGACGATTATACCAGGAAAGTATTTGTCTATTTTATTAACAATAAGTCTGATGTATTTAGTAAATTTAAACTGTTTAATGCTTTAGTAGAAAACCAACTTGATTTAAAAATAAAAAAATTAAGAACTGATAATGGTACTGAGTATCTTAATAATCAATTTAAGGAGGCTAGAGGGCGTATTTACTCGTAGTAAACATTGAGCACGTATCTCTTAATTCGGAAAAATACTAAAAGTGTACGTACAAGTGAAAAGTAATAAATAATACGTAAATAAAACTGTAAATACCAAGTGGAAGTGTTATCTCACAAAAACTCTCATAAATTAAGCTAAAAACAAAATTAATATACAGTAGTACTTTATGTGTCGTGAAAAATTAAACATAACATTTTGGTGATCATTAAAGTGATAAAAGTGCGTGTGGAATACAGAACTATAGTGCGCAAATGCTGAACCATCGTTAATTAACATATTTAAGACTTTGAGTACTGTGACGAAGACAGTGATCATCGTGGAAAAATTTTAAAAATTCAAAATCAGCCGTTATGTCGACCTATATCTAACTACTCAACAATAGATGGCGTTATCCTACAATAAAAATGTAATCATATAATATAAAATCCCAATATCTTCCATAGATGGCGTTAAATTCTACATGACGGTATCATAGATGTCGCTGATTGCCATCAAAATTTGATTTTTCTATTCGCTAATAGAGGGCATAATCCAGGAAGTCAAATAATCCGCACAAGTAAGAAGGATCTACTGATTCTAGTACTACTACGCCACTACTCACTAGAGGACTCTCAGGCACTCAACAGAATTCCTGTGAAGTTTAGATTATCATAAACAGCCGTAATAAACAGCAATGACCAGTAAAATGAGTAAAATATCCTGTGCTAAATGCCTCCATGAAATTACAAATAGGCAATATTTAACATGCAGTGAATGCAAGCAAACGTTTGACCTAACTTGCGCGAAAATCCCAGACAAAAGATCCTACAACCTGATGTCAATGGAACTTAAAAAGAGATGGCGTTGCAAGGCTTGCACTACACAAAACAGCCCTATTATTAACACGAGGACACCAAAGGATACGGTTGAAAATGACGGGTCAAGCAGCGACGAAGCCGCAAATGATACTGTAAGCATTCTCGGGGATACAATGCACACACCTACCAGTGCCTCACAAACAGATAGAGCTCCTAGCGAACTACTGCAACATATAAGCGACCTACTGGACCGAAAATTAGAAAAAAACAAACAAGAAAAAAACAAACAAAAAATTTGCGGGTAGTCGCAAAGTAAACACGCGTATTTAGTGTGCTCCTATTTTTATTTCTAAAAAATTATAATACAGTTCTAGTAATTATCTACATATGTTGTAAATATTATCTAGGCCCCTACGCACATACTGCCTATAAATTCTCTCTTTGCTACTTCTCCTATCACTGTTAACTCATCATCACAATGGACTTACAATTGGCAACCAATATGGATAAATTGGAGAAAATGGTTACATCCCGCATACACACCTTTGAGGACAAGCTGCAGAAGCATGTAACAGACACAAGCACTCTTCATCCAGATTTGGCATCACTCTCACGTGAATTCACCGAGTTCAAGGAGAACATACTTGAGGTTGTAAGTGTATTAAAGTCACAGGTCGAACTGTTATCACGTGGTTTTGATAGGCACGAGACACTGATGCGAAGAAAAGTCCTCTTGTTTCATGGAGTGCCAGAGAAAAATCAGGAAAAGATGCATGAGGTGATTTCTAAAATTATATCCGACAAAATGAAAGTGTCTGGTGTTACAGCCGATCATCTACATGTTTGCCATCGCCTCGGGTCACCTAATGGTAAGAACCGACCAATTCTCGTTCGCTTCTTCGACTTAGAACACCGTCAGGAAATTTGGGAGAATAAAACCAATCTGAAGGGCAGCGGTATTACTGTCAGTGAGTTCCTCACTCAGTCTAGGCACAGAGTTTTCACAGCAGCGCGACGACATTTCGGCACGAAACAATCCTGGACAGTCGATGGCAAGATTGTGATCCTTCTTCCCGACAAAACTCGGCGTAAAATTGAATGCATGAGGGAACTCGAATCGCTGACTTCCAAATATCCGGCAGCCCCCACTGATGGATCGGTCAGTGATTCTGATCAAGGAGCTTCCTCACGGCAGCCCGCTAAGCCGGATTCGAAGATATCTCGGAGGACTCGTCGCCGTTAGGATTAACTTTTGCATACTTTTTATCTCATAAATTATATTGTAATTCTCCATCAATCACGGTATGGTATGACCACTTAAAATTGGTCGTATAATAGTATTAGCAAAACAATTACCGCCGGTAGATGCAAAATTATTAATTCTCAGTAAGCTCCATTTGCAATTAAATTCTTTAAATTCTTATCCTTCCATAATTTTAATAATAACGCAATACTTCGACTGACGGACTGACACAGCTGAGCTGACAGTGACACGGGCATTCATTAACCTGACAATGACAGCCGTCACTCAAAGTGCGTTCCGTTACTGCGTATCATTTTGTAACAAATATGTAGCATAAATTATTAATACGTATTATAGAGTAATACATCTTGCCTTGTGCGGACTTTGTTTTGTCTGGTTTTATTTTTTGTATTTCTTTCTTTATGTTTATTTCGGTTTAACTTTCTTTTGTAGTCTATGATTATGACCTGAATCCAAATGTAAGTTAGAATGTAGTTTTAATAAACTAGGAATTCTTCCAATACACCCGGCAGTGATAAGTGCATTGGGCCGATGTTATTGATATTAATTAATATACCTCTCATTATTTCTATTTGTTATTAATATTATTATATTCTTATATATCAGGAGTCGAGTTGATTTTTAAAAAGAAAAATAACGATAACCACATCGAATATTTTAATCAGAGAAATTACATTACAACGTTAACACAATATTGAACTACTATAAATAGTACGTCCGTCACGTCCGAATGCCAACACGAGAATGATCTCCGCTCTGCTCCAGCCGCACCCCAGGTAGTGCAGGTACTGCCCCTCCACTCCGCCGCTCACGCCACCAGTCACCCGATGTGACGTCACGCCAGCGCCACCGCTAGACCCGTTATTTCTAACACGGCCTCTCCTGACAGCGAGGCGTCCTCGACTCGACGTAACTGCGGAGTGTGAAGAGATGCCACGAGCGTCATCATCTGCAAAAAAAACACTCCTCTATAGCTATTCATCCAGCAATCCTGACTTTGATAACAATTAACAGCTCCGTGTCATAGCCATAAAGTTGTGCTCAAATAACCACGACCAAGGCTTGAAAATTGTTATCTCATAATTGAACACATTTAGAGGTTTCACACGTCACCGGTAGCTGCCAAAGAGGCAAGCGCACATGTAAATTCAAAAGCAAAAGGTACACCATAGGTGAGGCAGGCGCGCCAGACTATTGAAGTTTTCACCATGCATGAAGACGGCACAATGTCTCCGACGTTTTCAGTTTAACATTATAAGATTTTGTTTAATTATTGACCATTACTGTGATCAACATAATTGTAAGCAACATTGGAAGAAAAATATGGCGAAGTAACTTTGTTAGAAGTACAAGCGTGCACTCAAGTACAACCAACAAAGGTCTCGTGAAATTAATTTGACAAATAAAACAAAGCTAAATAATTTCAGACATGCAATACTTGTATTAGAGATGTATTTCAAAAACAAGGTGAAAATAATAATAATAAAAAAAAATGCATCACGAATTAAAGAATTCCGGACTTCTTAAATTCGCCAAACATTCGAATGAAATAAATAATAAAATGGCAACTGCATGATATGGCACTCACAAACCACATCACACATTGCGCAACTATGTGGAAGGACGTCTCCTGCCCACATATTGCAAAAACGGCAACTGTATGACGAGGCCACTCACAAAACCACGTCACACATTGCAGCAACTATGTGGAAGGACGTCTCCTGCCCACACATTGCAAAAACGGCAACTGTATGACGAGGCCACTCACAAAACCACGTCACACATTGCACGATGGATGACGCACTGGCGACGACCGTCGCCGCAGCGCGGTAGCGGCGCACGGTTCGCCGCGACAGCAGCGGGTGCAGACCGTGTCGATGACGGCGGGGCTGCCGGTGCCAGCACGCCGGGCGTCACCTGGGCGACGCCGACAAAGGCGTATGGCGACGCTTGGCGCAGACAGCGCGGTGGTGATGGCAGGGCCCGATCTACCGCACGTCGTCCTATTTATGCAATCCGCTCGGCCCAGGTAGAGGAGAGAGGGGTTCTTGTGAGACGGCCGTTCCTGACACGAGTTCGTCCTCGAACGTCTCATGCTCCTGTCCGTCTCGCCCATCCTGATCATCGCTGTGCTCGTTCTCTGTAATCCACATGAGACACAAATATGAGTAATGTCAAAAGGTATTAAGGCAAGCTATGAATTTAATATCATTGCTACCAGCGCAAGCGTGCACTCAAGCGTCCTTTAGCAACGATTATAAAACTTCAAAATAATGAGACTAGTTGTTTATTGTAAAAATGAATTTATCATCAAAAATGAAATGCGATTAATAAGATTCCGGACTCTCATCAGTCGCACCATACTAGAAAATGTGAACTCTATAGAAGGCAACATTACGAAGCCCTTTATACAGTGCATTTGGTACGTCTATGTACCAGTTTACCGCTGTATGACGTTACTTACGGACGTCATAGATCGGTAAAATAGTATACGAAGGTAATAAGTTTGCGAAAGTACAACGCTGAGAAGCGTGTAGTTTCGTATGGTAAGTATGTTAACGGCAGAGGCCGTATTTGCATGCCCATACTATTACCATGGCTGTGTACACTAACCGCCCTCAAAGAAAGCTTTGTGAAAGTACAACGCTGAGATGCGTGTAGTTTCGTATGGTAAGTATGTTAACGGCAGAGGCCGTATTTGCATGCCCATACAATTACCACGGCAGTGTGTACTGTATACTAACAGCCCTCAAAGAATGCGGAACACGTATCTGGCGTCCACTCGCCGCGCCACTGAACCAAGTGTTCAGAGGCGGCTTGCGTCTTCTTGCCGTAGGAACCCGCTAACAGTTCCAACTCATAGCGGTGATGTGGTAACGCACGTAATACCCTGTACGGGCCGCGCATACCGGAGTCTAGCTTGCCAGTACTTTGCGAGGTCTTGATCACGAAGACGAAGTCGCCCACAGCAGAGGTGCGGGGCTGCTGGCGTGAATGAAAGCGTAGTACTTTCCTGGGACTCGGCCGTACCTGACCAAGACTTATTACTGAGCAATTTCATTTAAGATCGACCAGTATTCTCAGCTAAAACGTAAAAGGCATTATTATGGCTGAAGGATATAACTGAACTCCACTTTTGAAAGGTGATATCACAAGAACTTATTTCTGACGCATTACATTTCATACCTATGGTACGTTTAAGGCAAAAACGCACAATACGTCTACACATATTTTTTAGGCATTTTAAAGCAGATAATTGTCACTTGATATAAAGCAATGCTAATTTGCAAGTAGGCAATGTCTCAAGAAAGAGAACAATTTTATTGTTCACAAAAGCTACAAGAAAATAAAATGAACAATACAGGTCACCTGTGATACTGCGTCATACCCAAGGAGGAGTGCTCATCAAAGTGTCACTCGCCAGCGCTTTCCAGCAGCGAACTCGCGCACGCGGGCTACGGTGTGGTTCCGCGCAACACTCGGGGGTAGAACTGTCCTCGCTCTTCATTTAGGCAGCATAGCTTACATGCCATCGATGCAGAATAATATCATTCCGCCAATGACCCCGCATGTCTTCAAAAACTTAACTGGAACACAGAGTACAAAGTGCATTGCATCACGATACATGAGATAAACCCAAAACGTATTGGTATCAAGGTAAATAAAAACCTAATTGAATAACTCGCACTTGTAAATTAAAGTTAATTAGGAAGCTGTCTGTAACCATTTTTTTTTTGACCGCGTAAGCTAATTGTGCTCGCTATAGATGAAATACTTCGTCAAGTTTCGCAAGAACATGTTTTTTTTTTTTATTTATGGTTTTCAGCGTAGCTAACAAGTTGAATGCAATATTTTTTCCGGAACTTTAATGTCAAGAATGAACACTTCAAGTGAGGTTAAAGTCACTGCACTGCAGAGAGTATCACATTATCATTTGAAAATGAACCAACACAAAGCAAAGCAAAACAGCAGCTGTTTTTTTTTTTTTTCGCGCAACTATATCTAATCTACCCCATTAACTTTAACAATTTTTGTGAACGTAAGTAGATTAATTTTGTGACTTGCGATGTCTCATTTGTTGTGTTTGATCACTGTTTACAAGGCACACAAAAGGTCATGTTTTCCCATGGAACGAAATGAAATTGAAGTCATGAAACTCCAACACGCCAGTTGTAATAAAATTATAAAATAAAAGTAACTATGTCATACCAATACCGCGTATTTTATTTTTACCTCCTTACAAGTAACCACAACCAGATGTCAGCTTTGGTTTCATAGGGGTACCAGACAAGGTCCTGGTCTCCAACTCCTTATAACCTAGAATCGCTTTCTAAACGCAACATAAATCCGCACTTTACGTGTGAACTTACGTCTACTTTAGTTATTTCAAATTTGTAATAGTAGGAGCTTGAGAATAAAGCGGGTAAAATGTTACTAATTCGTCTAATACTTTGAATGGCAGTGGAGTGTTTTAGATCATCAAATAAACTTTTCACAATATTACACGAAACTGACTTACGCACATAATATTACGCACGTATTCAGAGTACGAAGCAAAGAGAGCCTGTTTTCACATGGTCAAAAATCATTTAGCGAAATCATTATTCTGTAGGCAGACTAATCGAAATAATAACCTAAAAATGGTTCATGTGCGAACACTGGAGACAAACCATCCAACCATATACATACATCGCCCCAAAGGCAAAAGGGCAACACGTTATAGGCACTCACCATGATCACATAGATTAAGCTCGTGACCTTGATTAACCTTCGCGCACTAAATATCAAAATTATGCACGTTAGGATCAAGATTTGAAATGTATTAATGTGGGTTAGATCTCACCAAATTTCCAATTGAGTAAATCGCGTCCACGATGCGATTTGTAGAATGCGTGAGTCGCTCGACTGTTGATGCGGCACAGCAGCGACAGGCGCTGGTGGATGACGCGCTGGCGACAACCGTCGCCGCAGCGCGGTAGCGGCGCACGATACGCCGCGACAGCAGCGGGTGCAGACCGTGTCGATGACGGCGGGGCTGCCGGTGCCAGCACGCCGGGCGTCACCTGGGCGACGCCGACAAAGGCGTATGGCGACGCTTGGCGCAGACAGCGCGGTGGTGATGGCAGCGCCCGGTGTAGACTGCACGACGTCCGATGTGGACTGCGAGGTGCCCGCCGCTCTAGCGCCCGGTGAGGACCGCGAGACGTCCCGTGTGGGCTGCGAAGTGTGCACGTAGACCGCGCCACAGACCGCTCCTCGAGCTCTGAAAGTCAAGACAAGATCGCCTCCATTGTGCTCCGCAATGCACCATCCGGAGAACGATCTCGTCGTTTTCTATTAATTCGCTGTTCGTAATTACCATAGCGGCTTTGATGACGTTAATGTGGTGACAATTTATTGGAAACAAACGTGCTTAACCGGCTAAGTGTCAAGTCTGTAACTCGCAACAGTAGTGTGGCATTCACGAGTTGGACGTGACGGTCCGAAGCAGATTTTATAGTGTACAGTTTGTCCTTGATCAGACCGCGAAGGTCGTTTTGTCATTATTCAAGAAAATGTACTCACGGTTTGTTGAAACATAACACAACACCTCACTAAAAATTTAAAATAACGGGTTTTCATTTACGTGGAAAATAATTTTGTCAGCAAGAGCCAGGCTTTGCGTTCGAATCCAACTTCTGATCTTATATATCAGGAGTCGAGTTGATTTTTAAAAAGAAAAATAACGATAACCACATCGAATATTTTAATCAGAGAAATTACATTACAACGTTAACACAATATTGAACTACTATAAATAGTACGTCCGTCACGTCCGAATGCCAACACGAGAATGATCTCCGCTCTGCTCCAGCCGCACCCCAGGTAGTGCAGGTACTGCCCCTCCACTCCGCCGCTCACGCCACCAGTCACCCGATGTGACGTCACGCCAGCGCCACCGCTAGACCCGTTATTTCTAACAATATTTTATTACATAATATATGTTATTAGTATTTTATTATATTAATTTAAAATGGATATCTATGTAGATGATAGCTTTTATTCCTGTTCTTCGTCAACTTGTAGTTTTGATAGTGCGGTCAGTGATGTCTCTGCTCCTTACACTCTGCAGGACCAGATCTCCTC
The DNA here is from genome assembly GCA_905404135.1 of Hesperia comma. Classification (NCBI taxonomy): domain Eukaryota; kingdom Metazoa; phylum Arthropoda; class Insecta; order Lepidoptera; family Hesperiidae; genus Hesperia; species Hesperia comma. The sequence continues at coordinate 13,832,681 of FR990013.1, read as the reverse complement.
TATCTATTCTGATTACGGCAACAATTTTAACGCTGCACACATTAATGCACAGAGTGTTCCTGCACATTACTCTGATCTTCTGGCTTCTTTTAACATAACACATCTTGATGCGTTACTAATTTCGGAATCCTTTCTCAAACCGTCTTTATCTTCTGTCCAGTTCGCATTACCAGGATTTTTACTCATTCGCAACCACAGAACAGGAAAAGGCGGTGGAGGTGTCTGTATATATTTGCGTGCTGATCTACCTTATCAGGTGGTCAAAGCCTCTCCTTCTTCCTACTCCGAATCTGCTGAATTTCTGTTCGTTGAAGTATGTCCCCGCAAATCAAAAATTCTCCTAGGTGTCCTCTATTGCCCCAACCTAAACATCGATTATTTCGACACATTTGATAACATCTTATCCGAGTTGCGTCCCATTTATGATCAGGTGATTATAATGGGAGATTTCAACACCTGCTTGATTAAAAAAGACTCTCGTTCCTCTAGGCTTCACTCTCTCATATCCTCATATAACCTTCACATACTTCGAAGTTCTCCTACTCACCACTTTCCAAATTGCACCCCATCCTTACTTGACTTAATCATCGTCTCCACGCCTGGTAATGTTGATACTCATGGACAACTCACATCTTCCTTTTCCTATCATGACCTTATTTATCTCTCGTACCGTATTTACTCGCCCAAGCGCCGGTCGCATTATGTTTTACTGCGTAGTTTTAAGGGCATAGACCTGGAAGCATTGAGACGAGAAGCTGACGCTATTGACTGGTCGCCACTAGTGAATAGCTCTTGTATCGATGACAAGGTGGATATTCTCAACGAAAATATTCTGAAACTATTTAGTAAGCATGCACCTATGAAACGGATAAAAATCAAGCACTCCCCGGCTCCTTGGCTAACAGCGGCCATTAAAGAGCTAATGGGGCGTAGGGACAGGGCTAAACGAAAATACAAACGCTGTCCTACTGAGAAAAATTTAGCGCATTTCAAATACCTCCGAAATCGTTGCAATCGAATGTGTAGAGACGCCAAAAGACGCTATTTCCATGATTCTCTTATCGACCGTAGCACCGCCCAGGTCTGGAAATTTCTCAAATCGGTAGGTATCGGTAAATCTCCTGTGCTTGTCGACGGTGACGTGAATCTAAATGAGCTAAACAAACATTTCTCTAAATCACCTGTCTCTTTAGATTCACTTACCAAAAACAGCACTTTGTGCGCTTTATCGAACCTTAAAAAACCAGACTATTCTCCGTTTAGCCTGGCGGCTGTTACGCAAGAAGACGTTCATAAGGCAATCGCCTCCATAACTTCGACCGCGGTTGGATACGACGGACTATGTTCTAAAATGATCCTTTTAATCCTTCCCAATTTACTTCCTACAATTACTCATATTTTCAACGATTCTCTACTAAATTGTACGTTCCCTTCAGCCTGGAAACTAGCTCACATAATTCCGCTACCTAAGGTATCCCATCCAGTCGCTCCGTCTGAGTTCCGTCCTATCTCCATTTTACCTTTCCTTTCCAAAGCTCTAGAACATATAGTCCACAAACAATTTTCCTCTTACCTCCTATCGAATAATCTCCTTAGCCCTCACCAGTCTGGATTCCGACCGGGTCATAGCACCGTAACTGCACTACTGAATATTACCGACGACATTCGCTTTGCCATTGAGAATAAAAATCTCACGCTGTTGGTACTGTTGGATTTCAGTAGTGCTTTTACATCAGTTGACTTCGATATCCTTATTGGAACCCTCAGCTCAATCAACGTCTCAACTTCTGCCATATCTTGGTTTAATTCTTATCTTCGGGGGCGCTCGCAACGCATACACCACAAAGAGCTGGCCTCTGGTTGGTGTTCCCTTGCTTCTGGCGTGCCCCAGGGTAGCGTTCTTTCTCCCTTGCTATTTTCAGTTTTTATAAATTCCATTACGAAAGTCATAGATTCCAATTTCCATCTCTATGCAGACGATTTGCAACTATATCATCATTTTTCAGTAAATGACGCCGAAGATGCTATTAAACGTATGAATGATGATCTCGGTCGTATAGATGAATGGACTAAAGCATTTGGGCTTGCATTGAACCCTAAGAAGTCACAAGCAATTATTATTGGATCGAAACACTACCGTAATAAGTTAGATTTTGCCAATTTGCCGATGTTGCGTCTGAACAATACCCCTATCGAATATTCCGAAACAGTGAAAAATCTTGGTGTAATTCTTGACACAAACCTTTCATGGAGGGCTCATACTGAGGAGGTTAGTCGTAGGGTTTACCGCACCTTCTATTCGCTTAAATGTCTCCAAGGTTTCCTGCCCCACAAAACTAAAATCACTCTATGTCATTCTTTACTTCTACCGATCTTAGACTACGCAGATGCTTGTTACTTAGACGCCACAGAGGAGCTCTTAAATAAACTTGAGCGCTTGCAGAACCTTTGCATTAGATTCATTTTTGGTTTACGGAAATTTGATCATGTCTCACAGCTTCGCAAGGATCTCAAGTGGCTCCCAATCCGTTTTCGCAGGAATACTCGCATCCTATGCCTTCTCTTTAACATCCTTAAAAACCCTTCCTCTCCTTCGTATTTAAGAAACCGATTTACCTATGCTCGTCCTTATAATGCACCATGCAGATCCCATATTAAGTCCCTTTTGCACTTCCCCCGTCATCATACCTCGTCCTACTCTCGTTCCTTTTCTGTGCATGCTGTTAGATTGTGGAACTCGCTGCCGCCAGCTATTCGTCATTCTGTAACTATTGGCTCATTTAAACGAAGAGTCAAGGAACATTACTTTTCCCAGTTATAATATCACTCTTATATAATTAAATTTCCAGCTCTATATTGACTCATTGACTATTCCATCTGTATTTATGTATAATTTAAATATATATATATATTCATATATTACATATATTAGGTATATTATATATATATATATATGTATCAGTAAATATTTATTTATTATACTGTATATTATAGTTAATATATACTTAAATTTATTTTATACTATTATATATTTTCCACGATTGTGCACGCTAGATCGAATCTCTTTCATTGCGTTTCCATTCCTGGGTCTACTGGAAGAGATTTCTTTAAGAAATAAGCAGACCCTATGTACAACATCACTTATATTGATTCCTATGCAGTGTATAGTGTACATGAAAAAGTTAAATAAATAAAAAAAATAAAATAAAAGAAATCCTCTCCTACATAAAAAATGACATACAATCAACAATCCATCAAGAAATGAAGCAGACGTTATTATTACTTAAAAATGACATTATGGTCCATATAGACAACATAACATTAGAGCAGAAGAAATTGGAAAAAACAATCGAAACACTGACATCTAAATTAAAACAGATTCAAACAGAATGCAATCAGCTTAGATCCAAGCTTGAAAACTCTGGAAACATTTCTGATTCGCGGAATATAGAAAATGCTAAAAAAATTGTACTATACGGACTAGAAGAACCAAGACGAGAAAATAACACTGATCTATATGACAAAATAACTGCTATTTTTTATGAGATGATGAACGTAAACATAGAAGGTTACATCGAAGAGATAACCAGAGTTGGAAGAAAGGGCTACCGGAGGCCGATAGTTATTGAGCTCATGAGCAAAAGAGTGACTAATTATTTGCTACAAAACCGATCCGTCTTTTCAAGATCTGGGTTGGCAATATCGGAATATCTGGATGCCTCCTCCCTGCAAAAAAGAAAAGAGCTTAGGAATATACTACAACAAGCAAGAAGAGAAGGAAACCATGCTATAATCAAAGGCGACAAATTATTTATAAATGGTAGAGCGTACGACCATAGGACTACACTCGAAAATGAAAAGAAGACTTCAGACGAACATCAAAACAACAATAACGAACATCGTACAAAAGATTCCTTTCGTGAACAACTTTAAAATTATGATACAAAACGTACAGAGCATAAAAAATAAAATCGATCTTCTAGAGACTATACTGTGTAATCAAAAGTACCATGCTATATGTCTAACCGAGACATGGTTAATGGAGAATCAGCAGCAATATATACAGTTTGATGGGTATGACAGTTCAGTAGCCTTTTGCAGGCGCACACGTAGAGGAGGCGGTGTGGCAATACTCCTAAAAAAGGATATAAAATTTAAGACACGGCAAGATATACTCAATTTGTCTATAGAATATGTAGTTGAATGTTGTGCGGTCGAAATATCTAACCTACTTTTAATTACAATATATAGAACTGATCGTGACATAGAATTTTTTTTTGAATTCTTAACAAATTTATTATTGAAGATAGGTCCGTGTTGTTATAAAAAACAATGCATAATAACCGGCGATTTCAATTTATGCGCTATAAAAAACAATAATAACTACAAAAGACTTGTGAACATTATGTTAGAATACAACCTACGCCAGATAGTCAATACACCGACTAGGGTCACGGAAAATAGCTCATCTTGCATTGACTTACTATTTACAAATAATAATAACCATAATATATCCGTACAAGACCTAGGTCTCTCTGATCATAAATCACTCTTATTCAATTTAAAGTTACCATCGCAATCGTGTGCCAAGGAAAAATATATAAGAAAGAGAGTATTCAGTCTAAAAAACATGAAACTTTTCAAAGAAGCCCTTGGAAAAATAAAATGGACCGACTTGTTAACCTCTAAATGCGTAAACAATAATTTTAATACATTCCACTCTACTTTAATACGGATTCTAAACGCAAAAATTCCTAAAATAACAATTAAAATCCGCAACACTTCTATAAATACATGGATAACTAAGGGACTAAAAATATCGTGCAAACATAAGAGAAATCTTCGTACCCTAATCAATCAATCCAAAAATAAAATTTTAAAACGTCACTTTAAACTATTTTCAAAAACATTAAAAAGAAGTATAAAATTATCAAAACGAATATCGCTCTCTAACAGGATGAGATCTGCCACAAACAAAGTCAAAGCAATGTGGTCAATAATAAATAAAGTAGTTTCCAAGCAAAAGTACAAACAGCACGAAAATATTGTCATTAAATACAACAACAGGCTAATAAATTGTCCTTTCCAAGTTACAAATACATTAAATGATTATTTTAGCTCTGTAGGAAATACTACTCTGCAACGAACTGATCAAACAGTATCAATTGAACCCCAAGGCTACCCAGTGATAACGCCCATCGAAAACTCTCTCTATCTTAGCCCAGTAAATGTAAATGAAGTCAAGACAATCATCAGCAGGATGCCAAATAAATTTAGCAGTGGAATAGATGAAATCCCATTAACTTTAATCAAGACTTGCATGCACGAGCTTACCCCCCCTTTGACGAAACTAATAAACCAATCATTTGACGAAGGAATATTCCCTGATAAGCTTAAGATTGCAAAAATAAAACCCGTTCTAAAAAAAGGAGGTACCCCTAATGACCCAGGACAGTACCGCCCTATAGCCCTTCTACCAGTTATATCCAAAGTTTATGAGAAGGCCATGACAAATAGACTCTACAATTTCCTTGAAAAATATAAAATTCTTGACCCAAACCAATTCGGCTTCCGGAGGAACAGGTCTACAACATTGGCGGTATATAACTACGTTCAGGAAATTTTGAACTACATCCATGATAGACATTATGCAATTGGTATTATGCTAGATATGTCCAAAGCGTATGATAGAGTAGCCCATAAAATTCTCTTAGACAAATTGTACGGAGTTGGGATTCGTGGCAACGCACACAAATGGATCAAGTCATATCTCACAGATCGTAAGCAATTAGTACAAATAGATCATGTAGATGAAAGAACTGGTGAGCTAAGTACACCATGCTCCGACCTAAAAACAGTCAATTGTTCCATTCCTCAGGGAAGTGTGATAGGTTGCTTGCTATTTCTCGTCTACATCAATGATCTGCCCAAAATCATTGATACCCATTGCGTCGTGTTTGCCGACGATATATCCCTCCTCTTCAAATGTAAGGAACTTGACAACAATAATACAGATAAAATTATAAATACTTTCAACGTAGCAACAAAATGGCTCAATGATCATAATTTAGTTGTAAATGAAAATAAGACTAAAATAATACAATTCAAACCTTATAATAAACACCTACTTAACTTGACCCATATAAAAAATAAATTGAAAATAGAAGAGACACATACATTCAAATTATTAGGTATTACGCTTGACACACACCTTAACTGGAAAAAACATGTTGAGGAAGTTTCGACCAAGTTATCAAAATTCACATACGCACTAACTCTGCTCAAAAGAAACACAGACATCCGTTGCGCATTAGCCGCATACTATGCATACGCATTTGCCTGGTTGCGGTACGGAGTGTTGATGTGGGGAAATAGTACCGATACGAACGATTTGCTCATCAAACAGAAAAAAATTATCCGCATTATATTTAATATAAAACCAAGAGAATCGTGTAGACAGTATTATGTAAAACATAATATACTTACCCTTCCTTCAATTCATATTCTTGAATTAGCGATGTTTGTTAGACATAATCATCATCTATTTCAATTAGTACAAAGCAACCGAAGAAATAATAATTTAGTTATTCCGCCAGCCCGATTAACCATGTTCCAAAATAGTCCGTATTACAAATGTCTCCAAGTTTATAATAAGCTACCAAAAACGATAAAAACTGAAGAAACTGATAATAAATTTAAGGATAAATTAAAATCAATATTATTAAAAAAATCTTATTATTCGCACAAAGAATTTATGGAAGATAGAGACATCATGTAGGTTGTAAACAAGCTGAGTAATGTTGTGGTTTTGAAATGTATATATTTAGACTTAAGTTTTTTTTTGTTTTTTTTAATGGATTGACATCGATTTTTAAAATTATAATGTAACATTGACGAATTATCTAGTAATTAATTTAAATATCAATATTTTAGGTAGTATAATGTAATGCACTTAATAATTGTTATCTATTGTTTAAAATTTATTGTAATATACTATATCATATTTTTTGTATTGACTGCGCTCTCTAGCACTGCGACGCCCTACCAGGGTATCACATTTTATTATGTATAACATTTATATAATATTAATGTGTAATGTGCAATGGAGTAAATAAATAAATAAATAAATATGTCCAAAATTCAGGCATAATTCATGAAACTTCTAATCCATACACTCCGCAACAAAATGGATTAGCGGAACGCATGAACCGCACTCTTATGGAGAGAGCACGCTGTATGCTAATTAATGCTAATTTTCAGAAATGTTATTGGGCTGAAGCAGTAGCTACAGCAGCTTATTTAATTAACAGATGTCCAACAAGGTCTATTTCATATGTCACGCCTGAAGAGCTTTGGTCCGGAAAGAAACCTAATTTGAAACATCTTAGGGTTTTTGGCTGTGAAGTTATGGTACACGTACCTAACCAAAAACGTCAAAAACTAGATGCAAAGGCAACTAAAATGATTTTTGTTGGTTACTCAGATACTACTAAAGGTTATCGTTTATTGGACACAAAAACAAAGAAAATCATTATTAGTAGGGATGTTGTATTTCTGGAAAATACAATTAAAAGAAAATATACCATGGTTACACTTACAGATACAGATTTATCTAATAATTTAAATGATGTAAGTACTTCTGAGAGTTCAGATTCACAAAACACTCAGAAACCTTGTGAATTAAGTGTATCATCCGATGTTGATGAGGAGACCTTTTACTCTGATGATGATCCCTTATACGTACCTGAAAAAGAAATAAAGTCAAACCCAATTAGTAACATAACTACAAGATCTAAAAATAACATATTTAAACCTAAACCTAATACTTACCTTTGTCAAGGTGGAGATCAGCAACTCGATGACACTCCTAAGACTTACCAAGAAGTGCTGTCGTCGGCTGATAAAGAAAAATGGGAAAAGTCTATACAGGAAGAGCTGAAAGCGCACGAGAAGAATGAGACCTGGGAGTTGGTGGAGAAACCGGACGGAGTAAAAACAATTAGCTGTAAGTGGGTTTTCAGAATTAAAGATGACAGTAATGGCCCCCTATACAAGTCACGGCTGTGTGCAATGGGATGTTCACAGAAATACCAGGTTGATTATACCGAGACATTCGCACCAACAGTCAGGTATGATTCTTTAAGAGTAATGCTTTCTAAAGTATGTCAAGATAATTTAAAAATGATACAGTTTGATGTTAAAACTGCTTTTCTCTATGGGAGTATAAATGAGGATATATATATGTCGGAAGCACTAGTCAGGATGGTGGTATAATGCTCCGATCATCAGGTTGTAAGGTGTAAAATAAAACACAGTGGGCGTTCAAATGTCTTGTTAATGATTTGAATTAGGTTTCAGGTTCGATTTAAATTGATTAAAGCTTTTAGGTTATGTTAAAACGTGGTACGACTGAAATACACTTAGAGAAACGTTACGCCGTCGGGCATAGGTACAACGCAGTATAGGATTTTTATTACAAAGTACACTAGTTAACTTAATGCGACCGTTCAGTTCGACGTCTCTCGATAAGTTAGAAAAGTAGACTAGATTGAGTGGCCTTTTATAACACATGTCCAAACAGAAAACACATAGGTGGCTCTACTGTGCTCAACTGAAAGTCAGTATAACAACTAGATTAATTCCTGCACACGGAAATAAAATAGAATAAAACTTTTATTTACTTTGATTTTAATCTAATTTAATTTCCGTCTCCGACACGGCCATTCTGACAACGTCACACGTCCTCGTGTGATGGCTTTTGATTTAGGTTACAACAAAGCTCTAATTTTATTTTATTCAGCAAAAGCTACTAATTTTAAACGAGACTACTAATTTAATTTGAACAACAAGTTTTTAGATTACTTAAAATTTATTTGATTGAACGCCAAGTATTTTGTTTTAATTCTGTTTTTTTTTTAATTTTTTTTTTTTTAACCCTAACTAACTACACTCCCGCCGCGCCGTTTCCGGTGTCGCTATGGAGAAGAAGACGGCTAAACAAACTCCATAACATGACAACTGTTTAGAGCATGTTTAGAGCAAAATTACCAAATTTATTATTAACGCGGGTTTGTTTTTAACTTTTAACGCAATACGTCGTCGTACAATCGTCGTAAAACTGGATGACTCGATCAGCTGTGGTGCCGGAATTTACCTGTAACAATAAACACAAACGAAAGTATCTCTTATAGCTCGGCCCTTCCTGACCTAAGTGGGCAGGGAATAAAAACAACTTTATCAAAGTCATTTTGTGTAAATATCGATTGGTGATTACTCTGTAAGTGCGATTTTTTTTTAATTGCGATTGATGATTTGTTAGAAGTGTGATTATTTCATTTTTGTTTTGTTAATTTTTTTTTTTTTTTCTTTTACTTTTTTTTTTACTTTTTACTTTGTAGTTTTTAGTTTTTAGTTTTTAGTTTTTTTTTTAGTTTTACTTTTTACTTTTTAGTTCCGCTTAAGTAGCGTCATCGCTTAACCAGCGGCATCACTTAACCAGCGGCATCGCTTAACCAGCGGCATCACTTAACCAGCGGCATCGCTTAACCAGCGGCATCGCTTAACCAGCGGCATCGCTTAACCAGCGGCATCGCTTAACCAGCGGATTTTTTTTTTTTTTTTTTTTGATTTCGATTTTTTTTGTTGTTTCTCCAAATCAACTCTCCGTAAAAGGGAAATAAACAATGTCTACATTACACTTTTCGTAGTCTGTCTAGTGAGTACTGTCTAGTCTGGGACTGAATGTTTTTAAAGAGTAATTATTACCCATGACCCAAAAGTGATTTTGAATACTCAAGTTGGCCTTTTAAGAGAAGTTGGCTAAGCTGTTATTTTCTCAAAATCCTGAATACGGTGGATGTGCTTTCACATTAAAGTAACATAACCGTTCAAATACAATTTCAAAAGCTCCATTCGATAAGTTGACCGAAAACTAAATCTCTCAAAAATAGACTTTTATCAAGTGAACTACGTCTCGAAAAGAAAAGTTTTAATTTACTACTTCTTTAAGCTATCACAAAATAAATATGAACGATACAGATCACCTGCTTCGCTGCGTCCGATCTGCGGCTGCCAGTTGCCAGAGCTTCCTCCTTCAATGTCACACGAATGAACTCCAGGAAGCCCACGAGTGCAGGCACGCAGCCGTCGATTCGGCTCCAGACAACACATGTGTAACCTGCGTGTGCTGCTGCCGCCTGTGCATCCTCGAAAACTTATCTGAAAACAGAACGATGCACATTGCATCGTCACATGTGAGATTACTTTTAAACTTTCACTTTTCACAAAGTAAATTAAAACCAATCGAAGTGTGCTGCACTTGTAATTAAAATAATTGGGGAACTGATTGTATCCAACTGCTACTTTAATTAAAAATTTCAGTGAACTTCCACAAACTGCTATTAATTAATTAATTTTTTTAGGATATAGAAAATGACGAACGACAAATTTTACAGAACCTTCGATATCTTAATTGTTATCTTTTGTCACATTTCACTAATTACAAGACACAACAAAAGGTCATTTTCACAAGGAACGAAATAAAATGGAAGTTATAAAACTGCAACACCCGATGTAACCAAATAAAACTTTGTCATACCAAAAACGCCGTTTCACTTTTACCCTGTTTCATGCTACCACAACTGGGTGATGTCACCCTTGGTCCCAGACAGGTACCAGACAAGGTCTTGGTCTCCAGTTCCTTATAACCTAGAATCGCTTCCTAAACGCAGCTTAAATCCGATGTAAACAGTTACGTCGACTTTATTTATTTCGAAAATGTAGTGACTAAAGCGGGAAGAATCCAACTAATTCTTTTCAGCGGTAAGCGGCGCACCAAATAACCAAAAACCAAAATAACTGTCACGAAAGGAATGAACACGGGTTATAAAAGTCACCGCACTGTACACCTGATCTCATTATCAATTAAAAATGTACCAACACGGAATGCATAACAAAATGCCTGACCTCAAACGTTTATCTCTCTTTTTCGACCAGACTACAAAATCTAATCTACCCCCTTTATCTTTAAGAATTTTATGAACGCAGATTAATTATTATTGTACTTCGGAACATAATAATTTCACTTTAAAATGACTCGAGTTACGTTACATTTCGATTCGCAAATTCACTTTTTATATCACAACACTTCAAATGATACTTGGCCCTTGAGCATCTTAGCAATCCAACCACAAATCTACCCACATTAAATTTCAACAAAGCGATCGCATAATAATAGTGTGTTCCGATGTTATAATACTTGGTTAAATTACACTAAAATCAAAGGTTGTAACTTTCCCTTCATAATAAAAACAGAGGTCATAATAAAAACGATTTCTTTTGTTTTTTTCAGCGATTAACATCAAAATAAGATTACAATGAGGAGCGACTTGTTTTAATTACGGAGCTACGTTAAATGATTTTATCACCGGAAATCGATGTCTTTATTTTCACTCACGTTTATCAAACAAACTACACACACACAATATAGTTTACACAAAAATTAAAATTTAAGCAATGACATTGTGTCACCTCAGACGTAATGGAATAAAAATAATGCCATACCCATACTCGCTGTGTTACTTAGCTTTACCAAAATTCGACGCCACATTCCATCCATGCCATGTGAGATGGAATGGCACATGGCAACTCACTTGCCACTTATGGATCCAGTTGTCACCTGAAAATTGCTATCTGAAAAGTGTAACTTGAAACCCACAGTGAGTTCTTTATCCCACTTCTGATGTCGGAAGCACTAGTCAGGATGGTGGTATAATGCTCCGATCATCAGGTTGTAAGGTGTAAAATAAAACACAGTGGGCGTTCAAATGTCTTGTTAATGATTTGAATTAGGTTTCAGGTTACACAGTTCGATTTAAATTGATTAAAGCTTTTAGGTTATGTTAAAACGTGGTACGACTGAAATACACTTAGAGAAACGTTACGCCGTCGGGCATAGGTACAACGCAGTATAGGATTTTTATTACAAAGTACACTAGTTAACTTAATGCGACCGTTCAGTTCGACGTCTCTCGATAAGTTAGAAAAGTAGACTAGATTGAGTGGCCTTTTATAACACATGTCCAAACAGAAAACACATAGGTGGCTCTACTGTGCTCAACTGAAAGTCAGTATAACAACTAGATTAATTCCTGCACACGGAAATAAAATAGAATAAAACTTTTATTTACTTTGATTTTAATCTAATTTAATTTCCGTCTCCGACATATATGACTCCACCTGAAGGTTTAAGTATGCAAGAAGGACTAGTTTGTAAACTTAAAAGGTCCCTGTATGGGTTAAAACAAGCACCTAGAAGCTGGAATCAAAAGTTTGATTCCGTGTTAAAGAAATTTGGATTCACTAATAGTCACTCAGACACGTGTATATACACTGGTGAATTAGAGGGAATAAAAGTGTATCTAATCTTGTATGTTGATGATGGGTTGATAATCTCAAAAGAACAAAGTATATTAGATAGAGTAATTGCAGATTTGAAAGAAAATTTTGAAATAAAAGTATGTGAGCCTAAAACCTTTGTTGGGTTAGAAATAAAAAGAGGAGAAAATTACATATTTTTGCACCAGACTAAATACATTGATAAAATATTATGTAAGTTTAATATGAGCAATGCAAATGGAAACAGTATACCAGTAGACATTAATACAAAGCTTGAAAAGAATAACTCAGAAGTAGATAGAAAAATACCATACAGAGAGGCAGTTGGTTCTTTAATGCATTTAGCTATAGTGAGCCGACCTGACATTATGTTCGGTGTTAGCCTAGTCAGTCGATATCTTGACTGTTATGATTACACTCATTGGAATGCAGTAAAGAGGATAATAAAGTACTTAAAAGAAACCAAAGAGTATGGTCTATACTTCACTCCTAAGCAACCAAATATTGTAGAAAGCTATAGTGATGCAGATTATGCTAATGATATAAACACACGACGATCAACGACAGGATATGTGTTTATTAAGAATGGTTCCTCTATAACTTGGGCAAGTCAGCGTCAACAAAGCATAGCATTGTCAACAACAGAGGCAGAGTTTATGGCTGCCTGCAGTGCTACTAAAGAAGCCATTTGGTTGAAACAGCTTTTGTCAGACATAAATGAATATAATCAGGAATCTATAACCTTAAATATAGATAATCAGAGTGCAATTTCTGTTATTAAAAATTGTAACTACCATAAACGTTGTAAACACATTGATATAAAATATAAATTTGTAAAAGAGAAATATGAAAGAAAAGATATTGATTTAAAGTATATAAACAGTAGTGAACAATGTGCTGACATATTTACAAAGCCTTTACCTAAATGTAAATTTCAATATTTAAGAAATAAATTAGGGATGCGCATGTTGTAACAAATTTGTCTTTAAAACTGTGTTAGTATTTTAGTACAAATAGGAAGTTTTGTTATGATTGTTTAAGTTCAGTTTATTTTTTAACTAGTCTGTAATATGTAATTTAAACTGAAATGTGAGCCTAGTTGTACTATCCATACTGAGTTAATTTGTGCTTGTTAGATATATTTGGAAAGTTGCAATTTGGAGGGAGTGTTAAAGTTTTATTATCTGTATGAAATTGCACCTTTTGCTAGTCTACATTTATAAAGATTTTGAATAACGAATCTGTGGAAAATTCTCTCTGCTCTGACTTCTTGATTGTACAGAAAGCTTTATTAATATAAATTAAAGTTTTCACCAAAACTTGTTTAATTTCAACATGATGTTTCCGTATATCATATTATTATGGCTTTAGCCGAGATTCCTACGGGAGCAGGACCTACGCGGCTATACTTAATCTACGGGTCCCGAAGCGAAGCGCGGGTGGTTCTCTAGTTTTAAATATATTCCTTTAAATTATGAACCATTTGAGGTAAGTAATGCGCATGCTAAAACTAGAAATAATTATTCAATAACTTTACCTAGCTTTCATGAATTTAATGATCCGTGTGACGTAACTTCTTTATTATATCTATAAAACTCAAAGGTGACTGACTGACTGACTTATATAGTGATCTATCAACGCACAGCCCAAACCACTGAACGGATCGGGCTGAAATTTGGCATGCAGGTAGATATTATGACGTAGACAACCGCTAAGAAAGGATTTTGATCAATTCTACCCCCAAGGGGATAAAATAGGGGATGAAAGTTTATGATTTTCGACTGATTGAACTGAATGTACAGCCCAAACCACGGGACGGATCGGGCTGAAATTTGGCATGCAGGTAGATATTATGACGTAGACAACCGCTAAGAAAGGATTTTGATCAATTCTACCCCCAAGGGGATAAAATAGGGGATGAAAGTTTATGATTTTCGACTGATTGAACTGAATGTACAGCCCAAACCACTGGACGGATCGGGCTGAAATTTGGCATGCAGGTAGATATTATGACGTAGACAACCGCTAAGAAAGGATTTTGATCAATTCTATCCCCAAGGGGATAAAATAGGGGATGAAAGTTTATGATTTTCGACTGATTGAACTGAACGTACAGCCCAAACCACTAGACGGATCGAGCTGAAACTTGGCATGCAGGTAGATGTTATGACGTAGACATCCGCTAAGAAAGGATTTTGATCAATTCAACCCCTAAGGGGATAAAATAAGGGATGAAAGTTTGTGATTTTCGACTGATTGAACTGAACGCACAGCCCAAACCACTGGACGGATCGGGCTGAAAATTGGCATGCAGATAGCCACCATGATGTAGACATTCGCTAAGAAAGGATTTTTCAAAATTCATCACCTAGAGGGGTTAAATAGGGGGGGTGAAGTTTAAACGAATTCCACGCGGGCGTAACGAAGTAACTTTAGAGAATTAGCTCAGGCACTTTTTGTAGAGTTATACCTAAGTAATCTAAATGTTTCGACCACTTTTGTACACAGTAAAGATAGCTATCTAAATATATCTATTTCGGGGGCACTAGTCAGGATGGTGGTATAATGCTCCGATCATCAGGTTGCAAGGTGAAAAATAAAACACAGTGGGCGTTCAATATTCTTGTTAGTGATTTAAATTAGGTTTACACAGTTTAACTTAATTTGATTAAAGCTTTTAGGTTATGTTAAAACGTGGTACGACTGAAATACACTTAGAGAAACGTTATGCCGTCGGGCATAGGTACGACGCAGTAGAGGATTTTATTACAAAGTACACTAGTTAACTTAATGCGAACGTTCAGCTCGATGTCTGCTCGAGAAGTCCCCGCTCTTCGTAGCCGACACCACAGGTGCCCTCTGTTGGGTTCCCCCTCCGATATCCCATCGAGACACGTTTACAATTCGTATAGTGTTGCCATTTAAATTACAGTTCCGGATTTACGTTTTATTCAAAGTTTAATGATTTATTTAGTTTGATTTTAATCTAATTTTATTTCCGTCTCCGACACGGCCATTCTGACTAGCACACGTCCTCGTGTGATGCCTTTTACTTTAGGTTACAACAAAGCTCTAATTTTATTTTATTCAGCAAAAGCTACTAATTTTAAACGAGACTACAAATTTAATTTGAGCAACAAGTTTTTATATTACTTAAAATTTCTTTGATTGAACGCCAAGTTTTTGTTTAAAGTTTTTTTGCATTTATTTTTAGCCCTAACTACCTACACTCCCGCCGCGCCGTTTCCGGTGTCGTCGCTATGGAGAAGAAGACGGCTAAACAAACTCCATAACCACACTTGTTTAGAGCAAAATTACCAAATTTATTATTAACGCGGATTTGTTTTTAACTTTTTAACGCAATACGTTGTCGTACAATCGTCGTAGAACCGGATGACTCGATCGGCTGTGGTGTCGGAATTTACCTGTAACAATAAACACAAACGAAAGTATCTCTTAAAGCTCGGCCCTTCCTGACGTAAGTGGGCAGGGAATAAAAAAACAACTTTATCAAATCATTAGAAATTTTGAAAATCATAACAGATTATTTCTCTCAAAGGCCAAAGCTGACATGTCGATCAACACCCATACTCAATCAAATAATAGGAAACTCATTGAAATATTGCAGTGCTCGTACCCTGACCTCCTGATCATCACACTTATAACCTCCATCCAGTCATGAGTATCAACCCAATAGGCAACCTCTATCCAGTCACCTCCGCATATAACCTCCATCCGGTTACAAACACTACACCACCCAGATAATCATTTCGAGCTTTTATCAAAAATAATCTTAAAAAGGTTTGTTCAACATGTCGCTTTATTTATCCTATCACATTACAGATTAATCCAAAACAAACTCTACATTTCTCTTTAAAGATACTTTTCTTAAAAGGTTATCATTTCTCGAACAGGTTGACATATCGAACGGTACTCAAGCACAATCATGCACTTCTCTCAAAAATAACAACAGTAACAGCTCTCATCTGCATGCAACGTCCATCCACCAATAACAGCACAGAACACTTCTTTCCAGTGCTCGTATAAGGGCCATGCATTTTTCAAAGTAACAACACCATTCAATTACAATTTCAAAAGTTCCGTTCGACAAGTTGACCGAAAACTAAATCTCACAAAAATAGTCTTTTACCAAGTGAACTACGTCTCGAAAAGAAAAGTTAATTTACTACTTCTTTAAGCTATTACAAAACAAGTATGAACGATACAGATCACCTGTTTCGCTGCGTCCGATCTGCGGCTGCCAGTTGCCAGAGCTTCCTCCTTCAATGTCACACGAATGAACTCCAGGAAGCCCACGAGTGCACGCACGCAGCCGTCGATTCGGCTCCAGACAACACATGTGTAACCTGCGTGTGCTGCTGCCTGTGCATCCTCGAAAACTTATCTGAAAACAGAACGATGCACATTGCATCGTCACATGTGAGATTACTTCAAAACTCATTGGTTTCACAAGGTAAACCGAAACCAATCGAAGTGTGCTGCACTTGTAAAAATAATTGGGGAACTGATTGTACCCAACTGCTACTTTAATTAAAAATTTCACTGAACTTCCGATATCTTAATTGTTAGCTTTTGTCATTGTTCATTAATTACAAGACACATTAAAAGTTCATATTTTCACAAGGAACGAAAATAAAATGGAAGTTATAAAACTCCATTCACTTTTACCTCGTTTCATGTTACCACAACTAGGTGATGTCACCCTTGGTTCCAGACAGGTACCAGACAAGGTCTTGGTCTCCAGTTCCTTATAACCTAGAAAGGCTTCCTAAACGCATCATAAATCCGACGTAAACACTTACGCCGACTTTATTTATTTCGAAAATATAGTGACTAAAGCGGGTAAGAATCCAACTAATTCGTCTGTAATAACTCTAACGACAATGTTTTGGATCATTAGATAACGCTTACACAATATTTAAAATTAACAATGAACTACGCGGGTATTTAGAATATCGAAATTATTTTGTCACATAGTAAATAAAACTTTGAAAATTGTATTGTGTTTCACTTTTAAAACAATGCGAACCAATGAGCAACTAATTCGATCGACGTCACCAATGAACAACCAAACCGTTCACTTTAAAAAAACTAGCTTACGCTTTTATTGTTATTATTGTTGTAGGCTTTTATTATCGTTGTAGGTACTCGATAAATGGAATAAATACTTCGTCAAGTTGAGCACAAATAGAGCAAACCATTTTGTGTGTGTTTATCCTTTTCCAATTAATCCTTTTCAGCGTTAAGCGGCGCACCAAATAACCAAAAACCAAAATAACTATCACGAACATTACACGTTTGATAAAAGTCACTGCACTGTGCGTCATATCTCGTTATCAATTAAAAATTGTACCAACACGGAATGCATAATAAAATGCCTGACTTTAAAACGTTTGTTTTTCTTTTCGACCAGACTACAAAATCTTATCTACCAAAGGGGGTATCTTTAAGAATTTTATGAACGTAGATTAATTGTCACTTCGGAACATAATAATTTTACTTTAAAATGACTCGAGTTACGTTACATTTCGATTAAATTAAATGAACAAAAATGCTTACCCAACCAAGTACCATTGTTATCCAATAACTTTCATCAACTATTATCATCAAGGTATCTCAAAACAAAGCATGAATCAAACTCGTGGCCTGTGGCTTTTCGCTAAGCCCAACCAACAAACTACGTTTGTTACACACGCATTCTTCCGAATGCCGAACGGGTCGCACGGATTCCTCCGTGGTCTAACCTGGACCCCGACCTCCGCCAGAGCCACCCGCGTACCGCGTATCCACGGTCTACTTAACTTCTGGTAAAGATACTTGAGGTATTTGTGGTGAGGGCCAGAATTCTTTGCCTTTTAGTAAAAATGAAGGACCAGTCCACCACATATCCAAAGATTTCATGGAGTTGATGTCTACACCACGTGATATTAAATCTGCGGGATTATCACTACTCGGTACGTGTCGCCAGGTGGCTGAGCTGGTTGTCTCTAAAATTTCCGCGACACGATTGCGCACGAATGTATTTAATTTAATGGGCAACATCTTCAACCAACCTAGCACTACCATTGAGTCAGTCCAGAATGTAACGTTAGAGACTGGAGTGCGTATCGAACCTATCACCTTTTCATATAGGCGACTTCCTACCAAACACGAGCACAATTCCAGGCGAGGGATACTTAGGGATCGAATCGGTGCGACACGGCTCTTGGCGACAAGTAGGCGAACCTGTACCCCTTGTTCGGAAACACTGCGCACGTATACACAGGCACCGTAAGCTTGCTCTGACGCATCAGTAAATATGTGAAGCTCTAACAACTGATTTGACTCACAGACAACATGGCGAGGGATCCGAAGCTCATCAAGGACTGGTAAGAGTTCGTCGCTCGGACGACGACGAGCGCGCAAGCAAAAGAAGGTGCCTCTGTGTTAAAATTAAATAAGTGTGCAAAAAGTGATCCAAAGTGCATAAAACTTATATAAAAAAATTAATTAAGTTAAGATCTATTCGATACAATCAATAAAAGTGCAATATTTCCAGACAATATACATAAAAAACATATAAACTTAAACTTATAAACTACAAAAGTGCCGCGGTTCTAGTGTAGTGACTCATCGTATACATGTCCACTCGCCAGTGAACATTACCTTATATGGTCATGTTTGAATCAATGGATCTAATGGTCAAACCACGCAAATAATATGACCGGCAAAATTCGTCTTACACTTTAACTTAAGTGTGGTGTAGTTCTACGACCGTCCGCTTCAAATAGCACGAGTATCGACTGATGCGAGTTCAAATCCCAGCGCAAGCGATAACGTAAAATAGAAAAGTTTGAACTTTTTGTGTCTTACAAATATTTATATTTCGGAGGCACTAGTCAGGATGGTGGTATAATGCTCCGATCATCAGG
This sequence comes from Hesperia comma, assembly GCA_905404135.1. Taxonomy (NCBI): domain Eukaryota; kingdom Metazoa; phylum Arthropoda; class Insecta; order Lepidoptera; family Hesperiidae; genus Hesperia; species Hesperia comma. The sequence continues at coordinate 13,813,353 of FR990013.1, read as the reverse complement.
TTGCAAGGTGTAAAATAAAACACAGTAGGCGTTCAATACGTGTCTTCATGATTTAAATTAGGTTACAGGTTACACAGCTTAACTTAATTTTATTAAAGCTTTTAGGTTATGTTAAAACGTGATACGACTGAAATACACTTAGAGAAACGTTATGCCGTCGGGCATAGGTACGACGCAGTATAGGATTTTATTACAAAGTACACTAGTTAACTTAATGCGACCGTTCCGCTCGACGTCTGCTCGAGAAGTTCGAAAAGTAGACTAGATTGAGTGGCCTTTTATAACACATGTCCAAACAGAAAACACATAGGTGGCTTTACTGTGCTCAACTGAAAGTCAGTATAACAACTAGATTAATTTCTGCACACGGAAATAAAATAGAATAAAACTTTTATTTACTTTGATTTTAATCTAATTTAATTTCCGTCTCCGACACGGCCATTCTGACAACGTCACACGTCCTCGTGTGATGGCTTTTGATTTAGGTTACAACAAAGCTCTAATTTTATTTTATTCAGCAAAAGCTACTAATTTTAAACGAGACTACTAATTTAATTTGAACAACAAGTTTTTAGATTACTTAAAATTTATTTGATTGAACGCCAAGTATTTTGTTTTAATTCTGTTTTTTTTTTTTTAATTTTTTTTTTAACCCTAACTAACTACACTCCCGCCGCGCCGTTTCCGGTGTCGCTATGGAGAAGAAGACGGCTAAACAAACTCCATAACATGACAACTGTTTAGAGCATGTTTAGAGCAAAATTACCAAATTTATTATTAACGCGGGTTTGTTTTTAACTTTTAACGCAATACGTCGTCGTACAATCGTCGTAAAACTGGATGACTCGATCAGCTGTGGTGCCGGAATTTACCTGTAACAATAAACACAAACGAAAGTATCTCTTATAGCTCGGCCCTTCCTGACCTAAGTGGGCAGGGAATAAAAACAACTTTATCAAAGTCATTTTGTGTAAATATCGATTGGTGATTACTCTGTAAGTGCGATTTTTTTTTTAATTGCGATTGATGATTTGTTAGAAGTGTGATTATTTCATTTTTGTTTTGTTAATTTTTTTTTTTTTTTTTCTTTTACTTTTTTTTTTTACTTTTTACTTTGTAGTTTTTAGTTTTTAGTTTTTAGTTTTTTTTTTTAGTTTTACTTTTTAGTTCCGCTTAAGTAGCGTCATCGCTTAACCAGCGGCATCGCTTAACCAGCGGCATCGCTTAACCAGCGGCATCGCTTAACCAGCGGCATCGCTTAACCAGCGGCATCACTTAACCAGCGGCATCGCTTAACCAGCGGCATCACTTAACCAGCGGCATCGCTTAACCAGCGGATTTTTTTTTTTTTTTTTTTTTGATTTCGATTTTTTTGTTGTTTCTCCAAATCAACTCTCCGTAAAAGGGAAATAAACAATGTCTACATTACACTTTTCGTAGTCTGTCTAGTGAGTACTGTCTAGTCTGGGACTGAATGTTTTTAAAGAGTAATTATTACCCATGACCCAAAAGTGATTATGAATACTCAAGTTGGCCTTTTAAGAGAAGTTGGCTAAGCTGTTATTTTCTCAAAATCCTGAATACGGTGGATGTGCTTTCACATTAAAGTAACATAACCGTTCAAATACAATTTCAAAAGCTCCATTCGATAAGTTGACCGAAAACTAAATCTCTCAAAAATAGACTTTTATCAAGTGAACTACGTCTCGAAAAGAAAAGTTTTAATTTACTACTTCTTTAAGCTATCACAAAATAAATATGAACGATACAGATCACCTGCTTCGCTGCGTCCGATCTGCGGCTGCCAGTTGCCAGAGCTTCCTCCTTCAATGTCACACGAATGAACTCCAGGAAGCCCACGAGTGCAGGCACGCAGCCGTCGATTCGGCTCCAGACAACACATGTGTAACCTGCGTGTGCTGCTGCCGCCTGTGCATCCTCGAAAACTTATCCAACCAAGTACCATTGTTATCCAATAACTTTCATCAACTATTATCATCAAAGTATCTCAAAACAAAGCATGAATCAAACCCGTGGCCTGTGGCTTTTCGCTAAGCCCAACCAACAAACTACGTTTGTTACACGCGCATTCTTCCGAATGCCGTACGGGTCGCACGGATTCCTCCGTGGTCTAACCTGGACCCCGACCTCCGCCAGAGCCACCCGCGTACCGCGTATCCACGGTCTACTTAAAGTAGTTTCGTTTCTACTTCAAGCAGATACCGACTTCTAACGGACTACGGCTACGAAATGTCTACTGGTACGGTCCGACCAGCCGAGCTAAGATTCATCGCTATCACTCTACTCAAATTCACTTTTTATATCACAACACTTCAAATGGTACTTAGCTCTTGGGCATTCTAACAAACTAATACCACAAATCTACCCACATTAAACTTCAACAAAATGATCGCATGATAAAAGTGTGTTCCGATGTTATAATACTTGGTTAAATTACCTACACTAAAATCAAAGGGTGTAACTTTCCCTTCTTAATAAAAACAGAGGTCATAAAAACGATTTCTTTTGTTTTTCAGCGATTAAACATCAAAATAAGATTACAATGAGGAGCGATTTGTTTTAATTACGGACGACGTTAAATGATTGTATTACCGGAAATTGATGTCTTTATTTTTACTCACGATTATCAAACAAACTACTCACACACAATACAGTTTACACAAAAATTAAAATTTAAGCAATGAAATTGTATCACCTCAGACGTAATGGAATAAAAATAATGCCATACCCATACTCGCTGTGTTACTTAGCTTTACCAAAATTCGACGCCACATTCCATCCATGCCATGTGAGATGTAATGGCACATGTCAACTCGCTTGCCATTTATGAATCCAGTTCTCATCTGAAAACCTGGAAATAACCTAGCCAGCCATGTGTGGGACGTGAAGTTACATCCAACTTCTGATTTCGGAGGCACTAGTCAGGATGGTGGTATAATGCTCCGATCATCAGGTTGCAAGGTGTAAAATAAAACACAGTAGGCGTTCAATACGTGTCTTCATGATTTAAATTAGGTTACAGGTTACACAGCTTAACTTAATTTTATTAAAGCTTTTAGGTTATGTTAAAACGTGATACGACTGAAATACACTTAGAGAAACGTTATGCCGTCGGGCATAGGTACGACGCAGTATAGGATTTTATTACAAAGTACACTAGTTAACTTAATGCGACCGTTCCGCTCGACGTCTGCTCGAGAAGTTCGAAAAGTAGACTAGATTGAGTGGCCTTTTATAACACATGTCCAAACAGAAAACACATAGGTGGCTTTACTGTGCTCAACTGAAAGTCAGTATAACAACTAGATTAATTTCTGCACACGGAAATAAAATAGAATAAAACTTTTATTTACTTTGATTTTAATCTAATTTAATTTCCGTCTCCGACATATATAATATTTTTTTACAAAATTATTAATAAATATTAAATTATATAAAAAAAATAATAAAAAATATATATAAATCACACAGAAGAAGATATTGGACAGCATATATTAATAGCTAGTGAAACTTACTTTATTAGCAGAAGAAATCAAGTTTATACCTAAAATAATTTAAACTGATCTTCTATGGAGACTTCAGTCATAATGGATTCTGTAAATATCACCCGGCGCAAGCGTAAATCAAAATCATATAATGATCTCTCGGTGATTTTGAATGAGAGCAATATTTTATTAAATACATTTGAGATGTCTTCTCAGAGCCTGCCTAACACATCTATCACTGACGATGAACTCGTGAAAACCCTAAAAGAGCAAATATCTTACCAAAAGATTGAACTTGATTCTGCACATCAGGAAATCCAAAACTTATCCTTGGAAAACACAGAACTAAAACGAGTTTTATCACATAATACTAAAACCTTAGAATTGCTGAAGAGAGTTGGCATCACAGAAAATTCAATACAAAATATAAACTCGCCGATCATCAAAAAAATCCAAACGGCTATGAAAATCACTCCGAAGAAGAAAACTGACTCTACGCCTATAATAAACCCTCAAATAATGTTGCTTGAGAACAAAATTAAACAATTAGAAGAAGATCTACTACAGGCTTACAAACAGATTGAGAAATTAAATAACACAATTGATATTATACAGAGCAGCAGTCAAATAAACACGTCATATCTGACAGGTACAAATGATTATGCCATCCCAAGTACGTCGAACTACAAATCTTCTGGAAAAAAAGAACCTAATCACCTGCTTGAAGTTTCTTCCGAGAACCCAGAAACTCTACAAGACACCTCGACACAAGATAAATATCCATCACAAAATCAAAACCAAAAAACCAACGAAGTGGAAAACCTAATGCTAAAACCAACCGGTAACGGCTCTACACCAAACATCAAACTAGCAAAAAATTATTATAGCAGCAATGAAGCGCAAAACAAGAAAAGAGTCATAATCCTGGCTGACCAACAAGGGCGGGGTGTACAACGGTACCTACAAAAAATTCTCGGTACTGAAAAATACTATGTAACTTGTTACTGGAAACCGGGAGCATCGCTGTCTGCCATTTTAAACTGTAACGATAATGACTTGTTGTCCCTCAATAAAAATGATCGCATAATTGTTATTGGTGGGAGCAATGATAGTGACCCGTACTCGTTCCAAATGCACATAAGCAAATGGCTATGCGCAATGCAACACACTAATGTGACCATTTGCCAAATCCCGTACAACAATAACTTAAATATACGTAAACTAAATTACTTGTTAAAATTTGTATGCACGAGGACTAACAATACAAGCTACTTAGAATTGGACTATGACCAATATATACCGAAGGAACGTTATTTTACCGTGTCTTTGTGTAGATTTGTACTTCGTCATGTATTACAAATCGGGTATAAACAAGATTTTGAGAGATTTACAACGAAAAATAAAGAGCACCAAAGTAGGCTATTAACAAAACATAAATCACACAAACAAGTCAACGCTAGCACACAAACTGAACAAATTAATTCGATAGAAATAACTGACACTGATAAAATTGATATTGAATCTAATAAAATGTTTTTTCGAGTATAATAAGCTGACAATATTTCATCAAAACATTAATGGATTAATCACAAAACTGGATGAACTAATACTACACCTTCATGAATTGCCTGATAATATTAAGTGTTGTTTTGACGTCCTATGCATAACTGAACACAACATGATCCTATCTGATACGAAATTATTAAAAGTTCCTAACTATATATTAGCATCGTTATTTGCAAGGAAAAATCGACGCGGTGGTTCTTGTATATTAGTGAAAAAAGGTCATGCATTCCGCGAAATCTGTGATGTCACATCACACAGTATAGAAAATATTGTCGAATATAGTGCAATAGAACTTATTGAGCACTAGCGAACCGCCCTCGCTTCGCTTCGGGACCCGTAAGTATCAACCGCGTAGGTCCCGTTCCCGTAGGAATTTCGGGAAGATAATAAACTATCACCAAAATTAATTGAGGTTAAATTAAATTAAACTTAGAAATAAAGCAAGATTAATTCAGATTAAACTTGGAAACGCGGCAAATTTGATTACCATAAAAACGGTTCTAGTGTGTTAATCTTAAAAGATAGACATATACTGTCGTGGACATTTTTTTAGATCATTTCAAGAGGAATAATTCTTTCATACATATATTTTTGGTATCTTGAATCGTTTTCGCAACGCATGCAACGAAAGCCCTCGAGAATGAATAATTTTCCCCGTTTTTTCCACATTTTCCATTATTTCTTCGCTCCTAATTGTTGCAGCGTGATGTTATATAGCCTATAGCCTTCCTCGATAAAAGGTCTATTCAACACAAAAAAAAATTTTCAATTCGAACCAGTAGTTCCTGAGATTAGCGCGTTCAACCAAACAAACTCTTCAGCTTTATAATATTAGTATAGATAAGGCAATAATTGTATGTGTTTACAGGTCCCCAAAAAACAATTTAATGTCTCTTAATACATTTTATAACCAACTTGAAAAAATACTTAATATGTTATGCTTTAAAAATAAGAAAATTGTGTTATGTGGTGATTTTAATATTGACAAATTAAAAATTAATAGAGCATCATTAACTCTAGAACAAATATTAACCTCTTATAACCTTAAGCTTTGTATTAATGAGCCAACACGCTTATGTAGTAGGACATGTATATACAACTTTGCACATAATATCTTAAGGAGTAACAGTTTCCTCATAGAGCTAGGTATATCAGATCACACGGCGCAGGTACTGCAATTTCGAGTCAAAAAAATCTCACTAATTAGTCACTGGTATATATTCAAACGTGATTATAGCACTGAAAACAAAAGGAAATTCTATGAATGTTTAAAAAATCTCACGTTCTCTGAAGTATATTCTACCGATGATCCAAACTTGGCATATACTAGCTTTCTTGACCTTTTATTAATGTTTTATGACCTATGTTTTCCATTACGAAAAGTCAAAATTTCCGCCAGAAGGCGGCCTAAATGGTTATCTAAAGGAATCAGAAGCTGTTCTAAAATAAAACGAAAGCTTTTATGGAAATCTAGACTAACCAAAGATACGGAAGACAAAAATAAATTCAAGACATATGCACATAGGCTAAAATTAATTATAAAACTAACAAAGAAATCCCAAAATCCTATTTAATATTATAAATGTGAAAGTTTGTGTGTTTGTTTGTTTGTTTGTTACTCCTTCACGCAAAAACTACTGAACCGATTTTCATGAAATTTGGCACACACATAGAGGGCAACTTAGATTAACATATAGGATATTTTTTATCCCAGAAATCCCGCGGGATCAGAATTTACGCGGGAAAACCTTCTTCGCGTATGGGATATAAATAGCTTCTAAACAAACATTAATATAAAACTAACAAGTCTGTCTTCCCAGAAATCCCGCGGGATCTGGAGTTTCACGGAATAAACTCCTGCGCGTAGTTGCGGGCTTAAATTTTTATGCGACCTTTACTAGGAGATTGAGGAAGTTTTGAAGCAACATAATAGGGTACTGTTAATATAAAACTAACAAGTCTGTCTTCCCGGAAATCCCGCGGGATCTGGAGTTACGCGGAATAAACTCCTGCGCGTAGTTGCGGGCTTAAATTTTTATGCGACCTTTACTAGGAGATTAAGGAAGTTTTGAAGCAACATATAGGGTACTGTTTATCCCTGAATTCCCGCGGGATTAGGATTCACGCGGTAAAAACTCATACCCGGGAATGAGGTCGTGGGTTCAGATGTTTATGGGACTTTCAGTGGGAGGTAGAGGAGGTTATGGAGCATTATATAAGCTACTTTTTGTTCCGGACTTCCCGCGGGATCGAGATTTACGCGGGAAAGGCTTCCATGAGCGAATGAAGTCGCGGGCTCATTAATATCTATATATCGGGATATCTATACATATATCGGGAATCGAACCGGCTTTTTTTCTCATGATCAATTTTATGTTGCTTTTTCGAGGGTCAGCATCGCTTTAGCTGGTCTTTATGTTTTGGCACCCGAATGAAAAACTACCAATGTAGTTTAAAAATATAATAGTTTGGAATGAAAAAACCCCGACGTTTATATCTTAGTCTTTTTATCGATTTTCTCAAGATCTACATAACGGATTTTTGTACGGTATGACTAAAACGTAGTAAAAAATCAACTGTTCTTAAGATGTGTGGAGTGTGTCTTAATATGTGTGGGGTCGGGATTAACGCAGGAATAACTTTGTGACACACTGAATTCCACGCGGGCGGAGCCGCGGGCAACAGCTAGTAACTATATAATAAAGACTGCTCACAACAAATCAAAGGCTATATGGAAAATTGTTAATGACACCGTAAATGACGCAGTAAAACAGGACATAGATAGAATAAAAATTGGAAATACATATATATCAGACCCACAAATAATTGCTCAAGAATTTAATATTTTTTTATTGACCAAGTATATAATAATTGCAAGAAATATAGTACCAATAATAAAATCACGATCAATCACAACCAACCGAATTCCTTTTTCTTCAGCCCAGTAACTACAAATGACATCCTCCTAACAACAAAATCATTAAAAAACACTAATAGTACTGGGTATGATAATTTAAATACTAAAATAATAAAATACGTCAGCAACATCATAGCTCCAGTGCTAAATTATATTATGAATCTGTGCATTATACATGGTGTATTTCCAAATAAAATGAAAACTTCCATTGTGAAACCTGTGTTTAAAAAAAAAGATAAAAACGACATGCAGTACTACCGGCCCATTGCCTTAATTCCTATTCTCTCAAAAGTATTCGAACGAATAATTCATGACAGAATGTATCTCTACTTTGAAAAGTTCAATATTTTAACTGAGGAGCAAGTGGGTTTTCGTAAAAATAAATCAATTAATATTGCAATATATAACTTCTTAAAATCTATTATGACTTCCCTAGATACGCGTAAACGTGTAACTGCTATGTTTATGGATATGACAAGGGCATTTGATTATGTTGATCACACAATTCTACTTGACAAATTGGAAGCATACGGTATAAGAGGCAGTGCCCTACAGCTCATCAAATCATACCTATCTGGAAGAACACAAATAACGGAAATAAATAAAATAAACATAACGAATAAAACCCTAATGAAATATGCCTCAGACCCTCGAGAAGTATATTATGGAGTGCCACAGGGTAGCATTCTAGGCCCTCTACTTTTCTTGATATACATCAATGATCTTCCGCGCTCCATAAAGGATCAAATGGTGTTATTTGCCGATGATAGCACTGTAATATTCATTAATGAAAATTCGTCACTACTCGAAAATGATATCAATAATGCACTTAAAAATTTGATTACATGGTTAAAAAACAATAATTTAAAAATCAATCTTGATAAAACATGCTTTATGAACTTTATTACTAAAAATACAAAGCATAAAGACTTAAAAATATGCTATGACGGTAAATCTATAAAAGAAACGAAAAGAACCAAATTTCTGGGTGTACATATTGACCACAAATTGTCATGGAAGACACACATTGAACACGTCATAAATAATCTAAATAAGTTCTCATTTGCTCTACACATGTTAGCCAAAGTTGTTGATACAACAGCTACACTAACGGCTTATCACGCATACGTCGGAAGTATATTACGCTATGGAGTTATGTTCTGGGGTAATGCAGCTGGAGTAGACCAAGTTCTAAAAGCACAGAAGATATGTATTAGGTCTATCTGTAAGCTAAGACAAATGGATTCTTGTAAGCCTCATTTTAGAAAGCTAAAAATCCTAACGTTCCCGTCGATATATATTCTTGAAGTCGCACTAATGATAAAATCCAATATAAATAATTATGAAACGTTAAATTTAAAAAGACATAATAGTAAATTAAGAGCAGCTAAATCTAGAACCCAATTATTTCACAACAGTGTTTTTTGTATTGGTCCTCAAATATATAATAAAATACCTAATTCTATAAAATCTATGTACGAGGTACTGCACGTACACGTGACACCAATAATGCATATTGGCGATTTTTAGTATGTAAGTGCACACAGACATTCCTTCACACTCACATATTTTCATAGCCATCATTTTTAGTAATGAAATAAATCAGTGTAAAACCGACACTCAACGGGATTGGTTTTATTACGCTACCTTTCCCTCTAAAACTGTTTCTATACTACAACGTAGTGAACGGTACAGTTTATTGGTCCTTCGAGCCGGATCTAGCGACATACGGTCGGTTACAGTTTTAGGGCTATTACAGTTTTGGTCCCTCGCGCCTAACAGTTTTTCTGGGTGACAGGTCACAAACGGTGACAGTTTATTTTTATATTTTTTCACAAACGGTGAACGTGGACTAAAGTGATTTGGACTTACAGACCAACCCCTATAGTGACTATCGTGTTCAACGGAACCTGTGACAAACAGTCGTGAACTTTATCTTTACGTTTTTAACTTTAATCCTATTTCACAAACGGTGAAAGTGAGTGTTGTGCTTTCAACGACTTGGACTGTTCCTGCACTGTGACGCGAGCTCGTCGTAGCACTGCGACTTCCCAGCATCGCAGCAGCAAAGGATTAAGTATCCTCGTTTCAAGTAAGGTCTTTTACTTTAACAAGTCATCATGGATAAGCTAATTCAACACCAGGCTGACATCCTTGAGTCGATGCAACAAATAGAACGCAACTTTAAGAAAGATCCCGCCAGTCGCAAGACTAGGGATTACATCGAGCAACGGCTCAATAAATTAGACCAACTGTGGGCGGAATTCAAAAAATGTGACGATAAGTTAGGTGCTTACCACGAACAACATCCATATTTTGAGGGCAATCAATTCGAGCAGGCGAGAGACTACTACAATGCAGTTCGACAGAAAATATCGTCATGCTCTGTCACTCAAGCTTTGGAGGTTACAGCGGAGGAGAAACCAGGTCCCTCTTCGCTAACTTCAACACGTTTTGGCACCGAAATACCAACATTGCAGACCTCGCAACGTCATACTGACACAATTACTGAGCTTCTAACGTTACAGCGTACTAACTTTAGAGCCTTCAATCGGCTCACGAAATCTATTAATGTGGATCAATTACGCGATAAGTGGGAGCTAGAGGATGAATTGAACAACGTTCAAGGTCGATGGAAGGCCATAGACGCTTTGCATCTTCAGATAGACAACATCCTTCAGGGGTCAGATAGTAGCTATGACGAAGAGTTTGAATTCTATGAAAAATCATTTAAGTCAATTAAACGAGCACTTCATCTTAAGTTAGCCTCTACTGCGCACTTACATCATTCCACACCACAGCTAGATATACCTGTGTTCACTGGTAGCTACACACAATGGCCTACATTCTACGACCTTTTTTGTGAAAGCATACACAACAACAACCTCCTGACTAAAAGTCAGAAAATGCAACATCTAAAAGGAAAGTTAAAGGGCGAAGCCGAACGCCTCGTACAGCACCTGCATATATCCGCGGATAACTATGATGCCGCATGGGATCTGCTGGTGCACCGCTATAGCAACCCTCAGGTCTTATTTACGAAACACATTGAGATGTTTTTGACACAACCTAACATACATAAGCAAACTGCTTACGAAATTAAACGTTTGTATGATGTTTCTATGGAGTCGCTTCACGCTATCCAAAATCTGGGAGTCGATACGATCGACTCCCAGATTTTGCCGTCGCTTTCAGAACTTATGCAGTTTTTAGAGAATAAGTTTACCGCTCTTGAATCTATACACAGGGGAGAAAAAACCTTTCCTCCTGTATCTAATAAGCCTGTATCTAATAAGCCTTATTATACTCAACCTAAAATACACAATTCTAAGTCTAATAGTGCACCATATTTTAATTCAAGTAGTCATTTCAAACGAGAATATGTCAGCTCAACTACTTGTAACGCGTGGTCATGTCCATTGTGTAACCAACGTCATGTTTTGTACAAATGTTATCAATTTAATAAATTGAAACCTGACGCAAAGTTAAAAACAGTAAGGAAATTACAAGTTTGCGAATGTTGCTTATTCAGACATTACGACGCACAATGCAATTCAACTAAAACGTGTAAATATTGTCAACGCGAACACCATACGATGTTGCATGATGCATTTATTCAGGGTTCCGCAATGCAAACTCGTATTTCGAACGCCAATAAATCGCAATCCGTTTATCCATCTCATGATACTGTCGCAAATACGTCCGCAGGGACGAGCCAACCGACGGTCAACCATGTAGCTACAGATGACGAGGAGATCTTACTTACAACCCTGTCACTGCGTGTGAAGGCCGCAGATGGCACTTTTGTTATGTTACGAGCCCTGCTTGACCAAGGCTCCCAAATATCTTTAATTTCGGAACGCGCTGTTCAATTGTTAGGCCTTCCGAGAAAACGTTACTGCGGAACCGTATCGGGTGTAGGTCACGGAACGCGACAAAGCAAGGGGATCGTAACGCTCGAATGTCATTCTATTCACGATGATTACGAATTTACTACGCAAGCTTTAGTTATTACTTACGTTATAAATAATAATTTACCTAACTCTACTTTTAGTAAAAGGGCTTGGTCACATCTACAACACATTAACTTGGCTGATCCGGAATACAACGTGTCCCGGCCAATTGATCTTTTATTAGACGCTAGTATTTATTCTAATATTATTATGAGTGGTCTCATTAAGGGCCCTAACACGGCACCCATAGCCCAACAAACGAAGTTAGGGTGGATTTTATCGGGTAACGTTAAAACTTTTAACTGTCACGTAGTAATAAATAACGTGTCAGACTTGTCTCAATACTGGGAACTAGAGGAAATTCAAGATACTAATCCTACTTTATCGCCTGAAGATCAATATTGTGAGGATTTATATAAGTCTACAACTAGGCGTTTATCAAATGGTAGATATGAGGTTGCCCTTCCCATGAATCTAAATCTAATCTAATCTATCTAAATCGAAGGCCGTAGCTCAATTTCGTAACATAGAGCATAAAATGTTAAAAAATTTGGAGTTTAGTCAGAGTTACGTCAACTTTATGTCCGATTATGAGGCGATGGGTCATATGAAACGGGTGATAAATAATAATATGACGTCATGTTATCTTCCGCATCACGGCGTAATCAAATCTGATTCCTCCACAACTAAATTAAGAACGGTCTTTAACGCATCATGTAAGACATCATCAGGTAACAGCCTTAATGATTTAATGGAACGCGGCCCTAATCTGCAAAAGGACTTAACGAGTCTCATCATCGGCTGGCGTCTGCATAAATACGTTGTAACAGCGGATATAGAAAAGATGTTCCGTCAGATACTTGTAAGAGAAGAGGATCAACATCTACAGCGCATTATCTGGCGATATTCGCCTTCAGATGCACTGACGGACTACCAGCTGACAACGGTCACATACGGAACAAAGGCCGCCCCATACCTTGCCATGCGGACGTTACATCAGCTAGCCGTTGACGACGCCAGTAAGTTTCCCTTGGCAGCGGAAACATTAAAAAATTCCTTCTATATGGATGATCTTCTAGAGGGTAGTCAAACTATTGAGGGCGCGAAGATTTTACAATCACAGATCATAGAAATATTAAAAGGGGCGGGAATGAATATTCGAAAATGGTCCAGCAACGCTCCTGAACTCGTTAACGACCTGCCGTCCGACCAAATTGACACACCGTTAGATTTTAAATGTTCGGAAACAAGAAAAACGCTCGGTATTCGTTGGAATGCACATTCCGACACATTTACATTTCAAAATAAATTTAGTGATCTATGCGATGAGGAAAATCTAACTAAGAGGGCATTACTGTCTCATATTTCAAAAATATTCGATCCACTAGGATGGTTATCGCCGCTTACTATTAGAGCTAAATTATTGTTTCAAAAAACATGGTCACATGAGAACATTTCTTGGGATGATATTTAGTTTCGGACGCTGTTAAAAATGAGTGGATAAAAATAAAATACGATTTTCAGAATTTAAATAACATTGAGATTCCTCGATATATAGGTAGTAACAATTATTATGAAATACACGGGTTTTGCGACGCTTCGGAAAAAGCGTACGCATGCTGTATGTACATTGTTAGTAAAAATAATAAGGGCGCTTGTACATCGACGTTGCTAACGGCAAAAACCAAAGTAGCACCGAAAAAAAGAACGGAATCTTTAGCACGACTCGAATTAAATGGTTGTCTTCTTTTATCACGGTTACTAAAACAAGTAATAGAAATTTATACTACAACTAATACTACTATTGACGTTTACACCTGGACAGATTCGATGGTGGTCCTCGGATGGATTCACGGAGATATTAACCGATGGAAAAATTTCGTTTCGAATAGAGTGCAAAAAATCATAAACATTGTTCCTGCATCACGTTGGCATCACGTCAAATCGGAACATAATGCCGCTGACTGCGCAACAAGGGGACTAACCATACAACAGTTAAAAAATCATTCTACGTGGTGGGAAGGCCCAGAATGGCTGCTAAATTTTGACTCGAATCTACTTTGCAATAAAAAATATCAATCTCCTACTATTGAAACTAAGAAAGCCAGTGTAAACATTGCTTTATGTGACACAAATTCATTCATTATAAAATTATTAAACGAATGCAGTTCAATAAACCGCATGGTAACAACAATAGGCTGGTTCTCACGTTACATTCGGTGGCTTCGCGACAAACAAACTGCGTCAGGCCGTCGATATTTATCAGTAAGCGAAATAAACAATTCATACAATTTAATTATCAAGACGGTTCAGTATATGGAATTTCAAGAAGATATTCATAGATTAATCAGAGGGGAACATCTACGAAAGAGTAGTAAACTTTATGCCTCTACCCTTACATCGATCAAACGGACGGACTTTTAAGAGTTGGAGGGCGTCTGAATAATTCAAGACTTCCACAATCATCTAAACACCCGATAATTTTACCAAGCCACAATCGTTTAACCGAACTTCTAATTATCCATGCACATTTAATCATGTTACATGGAGGACCCAGCTTGACATTGTCGTATATCAGAGAAAAATTTTGGATTATTAGTGGTCTTCGCACTGTTAAAAGGGAACTCCGAAAATGCGTCAAATGTCGTCGTTTTAATAATAGTGAAAGGAATTCACAGATCATGGCGGACCTACCGGAGCCTCGTGTTACAGTGTCACGTCCTTTTACTCACACTGGAGTGGACTTTACTGGTCACTTTGAGATTAAAGCCAACAAGGGACGTGGGGTGAGGACTCTAAAGGGGTATGTAGCCGTCTTCGTATGCCTAGCAACTAAGGCCGTTCACTTAGAATTAGTGTCGGACCTCAGTACTACAAATTTTTTGGCTGCGTTCCGCCGGTTCTGCGCTCGGCGTGGAACACCAAGTCACATGTATAGTGACAATGGTACGAATTTCGTGGGTGCAAATCGGCAACTTAAAAGGGAGTATCACGAAATTCTACAAACTATAGATACTCGGTTCTTCAATGAGATCAGGGACTACAACATACGTTGGATTTTTAACGCACCAGCTTACCCTTCGGCAGGTGGCCTTTGGGAGGCAGCCGTGAAACGTATGAAATATCATTTACGTCGTGTAGTGGGTGAACAAAAACTCACTTACGAAGAATTCATCACCCTACTACACCAGATCGAGGCTTGCCTCAACTCACGACCGCTCATCGCGTTAACTGAAAATCCTGATGACCAATACCTAACACCGGGTCATTTTCTTATTGGTGACGCGCTCATTTCACGACCACAAACGGATCCAAATCACATGAACTTAACAACTAGATGGCAAATGGTACAAGCCATGCACAAACGGATATGGAAATGCTGGTCAACAGATTACTTGCAACAGCTGCAAATAAGATCTAAATGGAACTATCCCCACAAGAATATAGAGATTGATGACATTGTACTCATCAAGGAAGACAATCTTCCCCCCGGGAAATGGGCATTAGGTAGAGTAACGGCCGTGCATCCCGGTAAGGATGGTCATGTTCGGGTGGTTTCTTTGAGAACTAAAAACGGAGAGATTAAAAGACCTATCCTGAAGCTGTCTGTGCTACCTGTGAAGGAGAATGAGCAGTCATTCGTGAAGAATAATGAGATACAGCGAGCTACGCCCAATGAGGAGGACGCTCCGGACAGTCGCGATTCTAAACTGAAGCGTTGTAGGACTTCGAGACGTTCTAATCGACTTGTTAACTTTATCATGACATTTTTACTATTTTTCTTTATTTTATCTCCCGTACAGTGTAAGAACATGTACAACGTAACATACTTTAACGGTAATCAAAGTATTTATTTTGACCGTATTTGTAACATAAATTTCATTCAGGATGAATGGAAACTTGTTGTCTATTATAATATGACTACATTTTGGACGGGATTAGACAATATACAGGATTACGTCACTCGCTTAGGTACACAAACAAACGGATCAACGTTACCGTCTCAATATAAAAGCATTTTATATCAGTTGCAACACGATCTAGCGGAAATCGAGCATTACAATGGCTTACTTAGGAGTCAGATTGGCAAGAGAAAGAAAAGAGGCCTAATAAATGGCATTGGGTATTTGGCTAACAGTTTGTTTGGCGTCCTTGACGAACGTTTTGCGAGACAGTATGAATTAGATATTAAAAGAATTTCACTGAATGAAAATCATTTACAAGCACTTCTTAGAAATCAGACCTCGGTCATTGAGGGGCAATATAACGTAATGCGTAGGAACGAAAACATAATGAATAAACAGTTTGCAATTTTAGATAATCATTTACGTGCAGTTTCTCTTTCTTTGAGTGAGGTAGAAACAGAACTCAATATCGTTTCTTCAAGTTTAAGTGCAAGCATTGTAATTTCTGGTTTAAAACGTATACAAGATAATTTGATAAATATCGTTACTGATATTTCTCAGGGGCATATAAATGTACATCTGCTACCGCCTGAGCAACTGGTGGAACAGATAAACGTAATAAACAGTCATTTGCAGGGGGACTTAGTGTTGCCTGTCGATAAACAGAATATTAGGGAACTGTACAAGCTAATGAAGATTAGTGCTAGAGTTGGTTTTCAATATTTAATAATGGAAGTTAAAATACCTCTAGTTAAGAGGGATCCCTTACAGTTGGATCAAGTTTTGAGTTTACCTCATAAATATTATTATATTATAACGAATTTTCCCTACATGGCATTTAATCTCCAAAATAACTTAGTTATTTTCCTTTCAGAGACTGACATACAGACTTGTACACATTATTTAATTGACTCTCTTTTGTGTGTCATTAATAGACCTATTTATGAATTACCGATTACGAAGTCTATCTGCAACATAACGATTAATAACAAAACAATGTGCAGTACGAAGGTGTCGGCTTGCGAGGAGCGCTGGGTCAAGTTGCATGCTAGTAACAGATGGTTGTTCTCATGTTGTGAGAAATGCTTAGTGCGCATATTCTGCCCAAATGGAATGCAACAGAGTTCATTGACAGGGAATGGTATCCTGGACATCGGTTCAGGTTGCGTCCTAAAGAGTAATGAATTATCTATTTATGGTCACAATGAAAACTTGCTCAGTCATGTCTACGTGCAAAATGACATTCAAACCATTCCGGAGATTTCTGTTCTCAATAAAATGTTCAACTCCTCGTTTGGTGAGCATTACGTTCCTGAGAATCATACAGACCAGTGGAACAGGCTAAGGAGTCAAATAGATAATATACAACAAGAATCGAGCAAAACATTGAGCGTTCATGATATTCACCAGTATACTGTACTGTATACGATTTTAGTAGTTATCCTATTAGCAGGAGGAACGTACTCAGTTTTAAGGTGTAAAGCTCGCCGACGAATGCTTCAGCTATCCAACGCTATCCGTAACACGGTAAAACGAGCCGCGACGGAGGATGGTCAGAGTCACTCAGATTGACCTATTCCGTATTTAAAATTAACAATGAACTACGCGGGTATTTAGAATACTTACTACACAAAACAATAAAGTGTGCTTTACAGTGCGCCCAACTTATCTCCGAAATGGCAATGGTCAATTGAATGTCAAATGCGTCCGACAGCGCCTCTTTCGTTTCAATCTTAAGTTGGGTTTACTATACTTTAAAAACGACGCAACAAAATAAGCTGAAATCTAACACTTTTTTTCTAATTAATGGCTCGATAAACGTCACTATAGTGAGATTACTCGAAAACATTTTGTCACATAGTAAATAAAACTTTGAAAATTGTATTGTGTTTCACTTTTAAAACAACGTGAACTAATGAATAACTAATTCGATCGTCGTCACTAATGAAAAAAACAAACCGTTCACTTTTAAAAAGCCAAGCTGATTATTGTTGTAGGTACTCGATAAATGGAATACTTCGTCAAGTTGAGCACAAATAAAGCATCTATTTTGTGTGTGTTTATTTTTTCCAATTAATCCTTTTCAGCGATAAGCGGTGCACCAAATTACCAAAAAGCAAAATAAAAAGAATACCTTTGTTATTGACCGGCTACCTGACCAGTATCGGAGATACTGCCGCTAGTTATTATTAACTGTGTTACAATGGTCACCTCACCTTTCAATGGCCACCTCGCCTTTATACGGACACCTCACCTTTATATGGCCACCTCGCCCTTATATTATGGCCACCTCGCCCTTATATTATGGCCACCTCGCCCTTCTTTTTTTTTTTTTTTTGTTTGTTTTTTTTTTAAATGACGCTTCACACTCAAAACACCACACTAGGATTCCCTGTGTCGCGGGTACCCTGAACAACACACAAGACAAGGACACACCCAGACCGAGAACGAAAATTTAAACTCATCATTCAAATTGCCGCCTCACCGGGAATCGAACCCAGGACCGCGTGTTACCCATTGCGCAAAAATAAAATGTAATCAAGAAATAATGTTAAGAATTTAACACCTGTCACGAAAGGAAAGAATACGCACGTTTGATAAAAGTCACTGCACTACGTCATATCTACGTCATATCTCGTTATCAATTAAAAATTGTACCAACACGGAAGGCATAGCCTAATTAATACTTGACTTTAAAATGTTTGTTTTTCTTTTTCGACCAGACTACAAAATCTAATCTACCAAAGGGGGTATCTAAGAATTTTATGAACGTAGATTAATTGTTATTGTAACTTCGGAACATAATAATTTTACTTTAAAATGACTCGAGTTACGTTACATTTCGATTAAATTAATTGAACAAAAATGCTTACCCAACCAAGTACCAACATTATCCAATAACTTTCATCAACTATTATTATCAAGGAAACTCAAAACAAAGCATGAATCTTATTCGTGGCCTGTGGCTTTTCACTAAGCACAACAAACAAAGTCAACAAGTCCGACGGACTCTTCCACGGTCTCTGCAAGACCCGACCAGCTGAACTAAGATTCATCACTATTACTCGACTCAAATTCACTTTTTATATCACGACACTTCAAATGATACTTAGCCCTTTTGCATTCTAGCAAACTAACCACAAATCTACCCACATTAAACTTCAACAAAATGATCGCATGTTAAAAATTGTGTTCCGATGTTATAATACTTGGTTAAATTACACTAAAATCAAAGGGTGTAACTTTCCCTTCATAATAAAAACAGAGGTCATAATAAAAAGAATTTCTTTTTTTTTCAGCGATTAAACATCAAAATTAGATTACGATGAGAAGTGATTTGTTTTAATTACGTAACTGCCTTAAATGATTTTATTACCGAATAATGTTTTTTTTTTCACTCACGATTATCAAACAAACTATACACACACACAATATAGTTTACACAAAAATTAAAATTTAAGCAATGAAATTGTATCACCTCAGACGCAATGGAATAAAAATAATGCTATACCCACACTCGCCGTCTTACTTGAAAATCCTTTACACCGATACTTGCCATTTTATTTCAAAATCCTGTTTTACCGTGTGGTGGTCATATCTCTTCACTTGCCATCCATGCCTCACAATATTATCACCTGAAAATTATAACCTGAAAACCTGAAATAACCTAGCCAGCCATGTGTGGGACGTGAAGTTACATCCAACTTCTGATAACGGCGCTAAGGTCAGAGCGGTCGATATAATTTGGGTTATACGTGGCTGGAGGTCAGAAATAATAGTCAGTACACCGAGTTTTAATTGAACACTTTTTACTAATTAGGCCCGGGCGCAACCGCTAATAATTATGTGTTTACGTTTTACACTGTACGAGTATCAAGTTGTGCGTACTATGATATAACTGAATGTCTCTGTCGTTCAATCGCATTAGTTATAAGTAGGTATATTACGAGTATTATCGTAACTAGTCGTATCAGTTCGTAATTGTTCGTGTCTCACTAGTCCATCAGCCAGCGGTAAGGCTCGAGTGCATTCGGTATATGTCGGGTGGGATCGGTATTGCATTAACGCATAGTGTCATTTATAACATGTTTCAAGATTAAACCCAAGCTTGTTGCGCTCCGAATGCATTTTTGTTTGTTATAGCATTACAATATTTTATGCGCGTCGTATACAAAAACATTATTTTTTTATGTGTGATGGTCCTTATTTATTCCATCTGTAATACCTAACCGTTTTTTATTATTAATTTAATATTAGCCATGTTTTGTGGGTTTTCTTATTTTTAGTTTAGTTTTGTATTTTCATAGTACCTACAATACAATACAATACAATATACTTTATTGTGCACACCAATACAGAAAATTAACAAATATAAAGGCGAGAAAAATTTTCATAGTACCTACCTTTAAATATATTTTTTTTTGTCACATGCATGTTTCTTGATGTGAAATAAACTACGCAATAAATTGAATTTCTTCCAATACACCTGTAATTAAAGTAGTGAGTGTTTGTGGTTCGAGTAATTAAGTAGTAACAAATTTAAATTGATAAAACTCTTGTTTTTATATTGCTATTTTTATTTATTTAATTTATTATATACATTTTATTATTTTGGAGGCTCTAGTCCCTAACTAATGAAGGTCGGGATAACCAGAGTGAAATGTTTTATTTATTTAACGCGGACTGTATTAAGCTGGTTTAATTCCACGTGAAGGCGAGTACAGAGTTGACGTGCGGGTGCTTCGGTTGCGTTAGGGGCACTGTCGCACGGTGCTCCGCAGAATGAGCTCCTCACGCTGGTCGCGGGGGCCAGGGGGCGGAGGCCGGAGGACGCCGCGCTGCCCGCGCGTCTCCTCCCGTGCGTCAGCGCAGCATTTAGTTGCGTGAACATACTCCCCGCCTTGAAGTATCTTCAACACTTGATGCAGGGAGTGGGCATATCGTGTTATATGCCCTGCGAATGACGCCCTTGCGCGTCTGGATGTCGGCCACTCGAGCAACGCCATCCGATCCAGGAAGGAGCCGGACGATGCGCCCCAGAAGCCATTGAAGTGGTGGTGCCGCCTTCTCCTTCACGACGACCAGTTGTCCCACCAGCAGCTCTCCCTTCGATTTGCCCCATTTTGCTCTCTGTTGAAGGCAAACGATATATTCTTTAGAGAAACGAGACCAAAAATGTTGTTTTAATTGCTCTATGCGTCTGAATCGCTGGAGGCTCGTCATCCGTTGGCTGGTAACATCAGGATGCGGCATCGCGATCAGAGATCGTCCAATAAGGAAATGGGCAGGAGTGAGTGGGGATAGATCTGAAGGATCATCAGAGAGCGGCGTTAAAGGCCTAGAATTAAGAATTGCCTCTATTTGAATTAAACAAGTAGCCATTTCTTCAAAGGTTAAATGAGTTGTACTTAATATGCGTCTTAAATGAAATTTGATAGATTTAACTGCTGATTCCCAGAGTCCCCCGAAGTTTGGAGAGTAAGCAGGTATGAATGAAAAGTTGATAGCTGCATCCAAAAAGTCACCCGAAAGATCCTGTGAAAGAAATTGAGTCAATTCGTTAGATGTTCCAACAAAAGTAGTGCCATTATCCGAGAAAATGTTACGGTTTTCCCCTACCTGCTATAAAGCGATCGAGAGCAGCTCGAAACGCCTCTTTGGTTAAGTCAGAGACTAACTCGAGGTGGACAGCTCTTGTGGCTAAACAAACAAAGACACAAATGAACGATTTTATTAACTGACAACCTCTACCTTTACGACTAGCTATCATAACTGGCCCGGCATAGTCTACACCGGTATCTAAAAATGGAAACTCTAAATGTAATCGTTCTGTAGGTAGATTACCCATAATGGGTTGTACTGTTTCTCCCTTAATCCTACAGCATTTGACACAAGAACGAATAATTTTTCGGGCTAGAGTCCGACCACCTAATACCCAGTAATTATGTCTGATTGTAGCAAGTAGTAGCTGCGGTCCAGCATGATGTAGAATTTTGTGATGCATGTCAAATAAAAGTTTTGTTATATGATGTTTGCTACAAAGCAAAATAGGATATTTGACATTGTAGTCATAGAAAGAGTTACTAAGTCTGCCACCAACACGAATTAAGTTATTAGGATCTAAGAAAGGTGATAGGCATAGAAGTCTATTTTTGCTCGGAAGTGATTTACCAGTTTTTAAAATATTATGTTCTTCGGGAAAGGAATGTGTTTGAGCTACCTTTAACAATAAATTTGATGAATTATTTAATTCTGATAATGATAAACAAATTGAGGAATTATTATTAGTATTGTGACAGCCCTGGCGTATCTGCCTCGCTAAACAATAAACAAAAGGGGCCATAAACATGTCGCGCAAACAATAGGAGCGCGGCAATCTCGAAACTACGCGCACGACGCTTCGCCTTACGGCAATAGTCATAAGGGCGAACGTCGGTTGCAAGGAACATACTAGAATTTTAGACGAATCTGGTCCGTCCGGAATTAGCGAGAAAGTTCTGGATTGGCGTGAATGGTGCGTGAGTGGTATAAAAAGGGGCGATCGGTCAACCGCGGACATTCTAGTTTCGGAAGCGAAACCAGGAAGATACCAGCGATACCTACGAGCGATACAAGTGAGAAGTGAAGTGATTTCTACGAGCGATACAGTGTTCGACGAGTGTGTTTACGAGTACCTACGTGCATAGTGTTGTGGTGTGTACTGTGTACAGTGTGTAATTGTGTATCAACGAGTACAATAAAGTCTTTGTGGTACATTTTGGCATTTTCTCGAACCCAGTACTCCTGACACGTAACAATTGGTGTCAGAAGTGGGATGCCTGTAGTACCGCAGAGTGAAGACGGGATTCGTACGCGACAGCAGATGGCATTGGATGCCGCGCGGATGGAGTCGCCGGGGCGTGACCGCATGGAAACGGAGACCACCGCGGGACCTTCGACTACATCAGCTGCATCAGTACCGACACCGAGTGAATTCGATATGGTCGCCTTACTAGCAGCCATGGAAAGCATACAGCGGAGCCAGCGCGAAGCGATGGAGAGCCAGCGCGATGCAATGGAGAGCCTGCGCGAAGACATGAAGAGCCAGTGCGAAGCCATGGAGAGCCTGTTCAAAACCATGGAGGCAGGCCTAAGGAGAATCAATGCAAAGCTGGATGGTTTCCGGGGAGATTTATACGTCGTGAAGGAGGATCTGGAATTCGTAAAGATGCGTACATCCGAGCACGACCAAGCCCTCAAAAGGCATTACGCGTCGATTAACAGGCTTAGTACGTCAGTTAACGCCCTCGAAACTAGGCTCGTAGATTTGGACAAGGAGCTGCAAAAAATAAAGGTTTTGGGCACGGCAGCAACCAGGGCCCCGAAATTTAAGGTCCCAAATTTCGACGGCACGACCTCGTGGACAGCGTTCAAGAACCAGTTCGAGGTAGTTGCGAGTGCGAATGGCTGGGAGGACGAGCACTCGTTGGCGGCACTCACCCTAGCTCTTCAAGGGGAGGCACTGCAAGTACTTGAGAACCTGCCCGCCGATCGACGCACCTTTGAGTCGCTGTTTAAGGCCTTAGAAACTCGATACGGAGAAAAGCATCTCGAGTATGCATATCGCGCGCAGCTGAAAGACCGGTCACAGAAGTCGAGTGAAGGACTGCAGCAATGGGCTACGGAGATCGAGCGCCTCGTACGCCGAGCCTACGCGTCGAGTTCCTCACCCGTCGAAGACAAAGTATTAGAGGCATTCGTCAGCGGAATACGGGACCCCGAAGTGAGAGCAACGGTGCGCTTGGGTCATCACGCAACCTTGGAAGCAGCTTTAGCGCATGCCCTTGAAGTAGAAGCGGTACGAAGTGACTGTAAAGGTTATAAGGTGCGCGAAGTTGTAGCGACGATTCAACCTCGTACTGGGCCTATCTGCTACGGATGCGGTGAACGAGGTCATATTAGGCTTAGCTGCCGGGCACGGAAACAACCGAAATCGGTGTGGAGGACTACGCAAGTGCCGGAGCTAGAAGCCGCCGCCGCCGCTAAGAAGACTGCCAAGCCTTCTACGAAGATCTCGTTGGCTACCCAAGTCGACACCCAGGAGCTAATAGTCACCGCCGCCGCTCCCGCCACAACGAAGACCGCCAAGTCTCCTACGAAGATCCCGAAGGCACCTAAGCCGAAGAATGCCGACGCCCTGTCACAACGCCCATGCTCCGAAGAAAGTCGACGTTGCTTCAAGCATGAGGCTAAAGAAGAGGTCAGGGTGATAAGGATGCAGGACCTAGACGAGTCTTGGGGAACGGAGCAAGTAAGCCAAGCTCAGAAGGAAGACAAAGACCTCAGCCTGATCATGGAGTGGAAAGCCAAAGGACAGAGGCCACTGTGGAGTGATGTGTCAGCCTCGAGCGCAACGACTAAGGCATACTGGGCTCAGTGGGACAGCCTTATATTGGAGAATGGCGTGCTTTACCGGAGCTGGGAATCACTCAACGGAAAGGAAAAAACCCTGCAAATGGTTATTCCCAGGAGTAAAGTGGCTGATTTGCTGAAGCTCGTACATGATGGCACTTCTGGTGGGCATCTCGGCATCAAGAAGACCCTCGTAAAGATACGAGAACGCTTTTATTGGGTGCGGTGTCGAGAGGACGTTGAAGATTGGTGCAGGAAGTGTACCGTGTGCGCTTCAGTGAAAGGGCCCCGCACTAGAACCAAGGGAAAACTACAGCTGTATAACGTTGGAGCCCCGTGGGAAAGAATCGCCATAGACGTTGCTGGGCCATTCCCTCAGTCTGAAGACGGGAATAGATTCATTATCGTGGTTCAAGACTACTTCAGTAAATGGCCGGAAGCGTTTGCAACTCCGAACCAAGAGGCGAAGACCGTGGCCAAGAAACTTGTCCAGGAGGTAGTATGCCGCTTTGGTGTACCATTGGAGTTACACAGCGACCAAGGCAGGAACTTCGAGTCGACGTTATTCCAGGAGATGTGTGAACTTTTGGGAATAAATAAGACACGTACCACACCGGCGCATCCTCAATCTGACGGCATGGTGGAGAGATTCAACCAAACGTTGGAAAATCACTTGGCCAAAGTCGTCGAGGAACATCAGCGAGACTGGGATCGGTACATTCCTCTGTTCCTGATGTCATATCGGTCTGCCATTCACGAGTCTACGGGATTTACACCGGCTAAAGTTAACTTCGGAAGAGAAATGCGTCTGCCGTTAGATTTGCTTACCGGAACACCGCCAGATGCCCCGAAACCAACCGTTGAATACATCGCGGACTTACGGAAACAATTGGACGAGACACATGATCTTGTAAGAGAGCAATGTTTGAAGACCAGCGAAAAGATGAAAACCCGCTACGATCGCGATGCTCGGAAACATGGTTTCAAGGAGGGAGATTCTGTATGGTTGCACAATCCACTGCGAAAGAAAGGGAAGTCTCCGAAGCTACAAGCACGATGGGAAGGCCCCTACACAGTTGTCACGAGGATTAATGACGTGACCTACCGGATCAGACAGGGGGACAGAAGAAAGCCGAAGATCGTGCACGTGGACAGATTGGCACCATTTCATGGATCGAATAATGCTCGGGACGAGCATGACTAAGAGGGGGGCAATGTGACAGCCCTGGCGTACCTCGCTAAACAATAAACAATAGGGGCCATAAACATGCCAGGCGAAACAATAGAACAATGGACGGCGGTCTCGAAAGTACGCACGCGCACGACGCTTCGACCATTACGGCAATAGTCATACGGGCGAAAGTCGGTTGCAAGGAACGTTCTCGAATCTTGTTTGGAGCGGGTCCGCGGAATTAGCGGGAATGTTCTCGATTGCCATGAATGGTGCGTGAGTGGTATAAAAAGGGCGATCGGTCAAGTGCGGACATTCTAGTTTCGGAAGCGAAACCAGGAAGATACCAGCGATACCTACGAGCGATACCAGTGCGAAGTGAAGTGAGTTCTACGAGTGATACAGTGTTCGACGAGTGTGTTTACGAGTACCTACGTGCATAGTGTTGTGGTGTGTACTGTGTACAGTGTGTAATTGTGTATCAACGAGTACAATAAAGTCTTTGTGGTACATTTTGGCATTTTCTCGAACCCAGTACTCCTGACACGTAACAGTATTAATCTTGCGACACTTGTTAATGAATCGTAACATATAAGCAGTAACACGTTGCAATTTAGAAAAGGAAGAAATTTTATTAATGAGTGTTGTAAAGAAATTGCTTTCTTCTACAGTAAAGAAAGTTTGCTTTAGTTCAGGTAGAGTTTTCACTTCTAAGGATTGTGGAAGGACAGGCCACTGAGATGAATTTAATTGTAAAAAGTTTGGTCCTGACCACCACAGAGATGAATCCTTAATGCGGTCTGCGCTGAGTCCTCGTGAAGCAAGGTCCGCGGGGTTGTCCTGGGAGGGAATGTAGCGCCACTTGTTGATATCTAAATCTTCCCGAATCTCACAGACACGATGGCGTACAAAAGGCTTTAACTGGGCGGGACTGGTAGAAAGCCAACCTAAAACTATAGTAGAGTCGCACCAAAATATGGACTCCGAAATGTTTAATTTAAGGGATTTGGAAACCTTTGAATTTAGGCGTGCGGCTATCAAACTACTGCACAGTTCGAGACGTGGAGTACTGAGGCCCCTAATCGGACAAATTTTACTCTTAGCAGCCAATAAATGAACACTGACTGTCCCACTACTACTAACAGAGCGAACATACACACAAGCTCCGTATGCCTTTTCTGATGCGTCTGAAAATGTGTGTAATTGTATATCAATTGGCATGTCGCATACAACGTGTCTTGGAATTTTTAATTTATTAAGAAGCGGCAATGTACGTTGAAAATTTGACCAAGCGTTTTTAATATCATTTGGTACACATTGGTCCCATGAACATTTGCTTGCCCACAGTTGTTGCATTATAATTTTTGGTTCGACTATGCAAGGAACAACAAGACCAAGAGGATCAAAAATTTGGGCAATAGTTGACAAAATATGACGTTTTGTAATATCAACCTTAGATGTTACATGTATAGTGAAAGCAAATGTGTCTTCGGAACAATTCCAATTGAGTCCTAATGTTTTGGATAACTCATTATTGTGATTAAGATCAACAGTTTCGTTTTGATGTGTGTTATTAGAAATTGATTTTAAAATATCTTTTGAATTAGAATGCCACTTTCTTAAATTAAATTGTGCTGATTTTAAAACTGAAGTTACATTTTTACATAATTTTATAGTGTCTTTAATTGTGGAAGCGCCGGAAAGGAAATCATCTACATAGAAATCGTGTAATATGGATTGTTTTGTGTTTTCATCTGAACATTCGTGAGCTAATTGAACTAAGCACCTTGTGGCTAAGAAAGGAGCTGAAGCGGTGCCGTATGTAACGGTGTTCAGTGTGTAAGTTTTGAGTGGTTGTGTAGAGTCCGGCCTCCACAAAATTAATTGTAAGGGCCGCTGATCCTGCGCTATACAAACAAATCGGTACATCTTTTCGATGTCAGCTGTAACGACATATTTATGCTGACGAAACCGAAGTAATATTGAAAGCAAGTCGTCTTGAATTGTCGGACCGATCATTTGTAGGTCGTTAAAAGATTTACCGGATGTTGTAGTAGCGGACCCATCGAAGACTACTCGTAATTTTGTGGTTGAGCTTGATTCTCTCACAATACCATGATGAGGTAAGTAATAATGCGGATGTGGTACAGGTGTTTGTATGGGAGTCATGTGTCCGAGATTGATGTGATCTTCCATGAACTCTACGTACATAGCTTTAAAATTCGCGTCTCGTTCTAAACGGCGTTCTAAACAAAGAAATCTATTTTTTGCTGTTTGAAAGGAACTACCTAAAACATTAGGCGGATCCTTCAAAGGTATAGATACAACAAACTGACCACTAGAACTACGTACTGTAGACTTCACGAAGTAATCTTCGCAAGCTCGTTCCTCTGCAGTAAATTCATGTTTTGTAGGAATTGTATCGAGCTCCCAGAAACGTGTAAGGTCTGTACTGTTATGTTCACTTTGAGCGAACATACAAACAGGTGAAGTTTTATTGTTATTTTGTATAACACCTGATAAAAGCCATCCTAATTTTGATTCAATAAGAGTTGGTTTATTTTTACCTAAATGAATTTTATTCGCGCCAACTATGTTCCAAAATGTTTCCGCTCCAACTAATATGTCAATGGATGACGGAATATTGAAATTAGGATCGGCAAGACGAATACCATAAGGAAGATTTAATTGACTTATGTTTATAAATGTGTTAGGCAAAGAAGAGGTGATTTCTGGTAAAATGAAACAGTCAATGTTCACCCTATAGCCACTGATTGAAGACTCAAAAGTAAGAGAGCATGATTGTGAACTATTGGAAACTAGATTGTTTATACCTATCACCCTTGAATTTGTAGTATGAGCAGGTATGTTCAACTTGAGTAAAAGGTCCTTAGACACGAAGTTCGCCGTACTACCGTTGTCCAAGAGGATTCGGGCGTTGTGTGGCTCCCCATTTGCATCCAGCACCTTCACCATCGCTGTGGAAAGTAATACGACATGGGAATCAGAAGAATGATTCGCAGATAAAGCAACATTATGATCTTGAGATTGTGATGTATGCGGTTCCTCGAAATGCAACAAAGTATTATGTTTTATTTTGCAATATTTACAACAGCTGAGGCGGCATGAAAAATGTTTGTGGCCGGGGCGTAAGCAGTTGGTGCAGACGTTCGATTCATTGGCCTTGACAATACGTTCCTGAACAGATAATTTTCTAAAATTTGGACAACTAAACAAAAAATGATGTTGTTTGCACATTGGACAAGATGGATTTTGACTTTTAGTAGTAGAAACTATAAAACTTTTCGATTTATTGGCAACAGAAGTGTCAGGTTTAATTTTAGACGATTGTGCCTCCTCCATGGTCTCTAATAGGTCGGCACGGTTACTCAAAAAAGTTAGAAAATAATTTAAATCAGGAGAATCCGATAAAGTATTTCTACTTTCCTCCCACTGTCGCTTGGTAGCGCTGTCTAACTTCCCGGTCATTATATGAATAATTAAAGTGTCTACGAGCCAATGATCTACAGATTCTGATCGCAAGGTACCCAAAGCTCTTAAATTCTTTTTTGTAACGTCAATGATGTGACGCAAAGACTTGCTTGATTCTTTGTTAAAAGATTCTATTGAAAAAAGTGCTTGAACATGATTATTTACCAATAAGCGCTTGTTATCGTATCGTTGACACAATAATTCCCAAGCAACTGTATAATTTTCGCTTTTGAAATCTAAATTGTCTATGACCAACAAAGCGTTATCTTTAAGAGAAGCGCGTAAGTAATGCAATTTATCTATATTATCCATTTCCTCATCGTTATGGACAAGGGAAATAAATATATTTTTAAATTCGAGCCAGTTTTGATAGCTGCCAGAAAATGTAGGTAATTCAATAGTTGGTAACTTAACTCGCTTTTTGTGTCCATGCTTGCGTCCGTCACAAGAGCTCAACGTCGAACTATCGAGCCCGTGTGCTGCTTTACGGCTGGCTGGCAGCATGCAGCGAGCGCGAGCCAGGAGTTCGTAGTACTGGTTCTCGAACTGCTCCCGCTCTCTGTACTGCTCGTCGGGGTCTTCCACAAACTGTTCAATCTCGGTCTGTAATGCATCGTATTTATTATATATCTCGAAGCCAGGGTCAGAGCGGTTGTTATACTTTGGGTTATACGTGACTGGGGATAAGAAATAATAGTCTGTACACTGAGTTTAAACGTCTATTCCAACACTTCAATACAGTTATCACCAAAATTAATTCAGATTACATTAAATTAAACTTAGAAATAAAGCTGACGACAAAATAATAGCAAAGTGGCAAAGGATCAGCACGATTAATTCAAATTTAACTTGGAAACGCGGCAAGTTTGGTATGGCAGTGGGTTCGACACGTCCGCCCGGTCTAAGCGCTCAATTCAGAATGATCATGACAGCTATGGTTCTCTACGACGCCATCTCTACCCCCACTCCATACCAACCATGCCCAAACAATAACTGTTTCGTTTCCAGAAGTAGCTCCGGCCATCATTCATAGATGGCGGTAGGTTCCTAAAACTAGTTCCATCGATTACTCATAGGTGGCGTTACTAGATCAGCGTAGGACTTTGGTCT